>CM065654.1:8485597-8528097 GCA_033220385.1 Triplophysa yarkandensis
CTCTCTCTGGTCTCTCTCTCTCTCTCTCTCTCTGGTCTCTCTCTCTCTCTCTCTCTCTCTCTGGTCTCTCTCTCTCTCTCTCTCTCTCTCTCTCTCTCTCTCTCTCTCTCTCTCTCTCTCTCTCTCACTATCTCTCTCTCTCTCTCTCTCTCTCTCTCTCTCTCTCACTATCTCTCTCTCTCTCTCTCTCTCTCTCTCTGTCGCCTATAGGTTGCGACATCACAGGACATTAAAGAGTTTTTTAAGATTTTGTATTTTTTTAAATAAATTTAAAGTATTTTTTACATTCGAGTTTATACACACTGATAAATTGTGTAATTTTAATGCGTTACATTTATTTATTCGTGTTGTTCTTTAAAGTTAAAATGTGAATTTGCGGCTTTAAAACACAAGAAAGAAATTAACTTCACACATTTCTATACAATTTAATCCAATTAAATGTTGTGTAGGACCTGAAGTTGTGCTGTTAATGTATAATTGTGTAACTTATTTAACACTTGATTGTGAAGCGGTTTGGATATTTCTGATGGGGAAATAAAACTGTGTAGAATTAACAAATGTGCTGAATTATGATGAATTAAAACTTTTCTTTTAAAGATACAGAACACAATTACTGAGTAATTAAACTTAAAATGACATATTGTTAAAACACAGCCTGATGCAGTTTATGTTCATTTATTGTAAATAATTGTAATGTATATCACAACTGTATGAGAAGAGAAAATGTGAAATATAAAACACAGAAACAGATTCTCAACTTTCTTTGTTTTAAACTTTAATTCTTAAGTTTATAATCATCTTGATCTTTGTTATAAAACATTCTGATGCATGTCCACTTTTGTTGTTCTGGTTATTATTTGTATGTATATATTTGTATTTATGTGTATAACATAACTCTTATAGAAAATCTTATATTCTTCATTAATTTTATGTGTTAATGTCATTATATTTATGTATGATGAAGTGTTTAATCATTCATTTAGAGATCACTGGGGTTAAATAATCAGATGGTTTATTCTGTAACATAACTTTTAGAGGTTTTAACACATTATTTAAACTTGTTGAGTTTATACAGAAAAGAAACATTGATGACATAACAGATTTCTATATCAAGAGTCTTATACTGCACATCTGGAAGTCTTTGTGTTTTTATTTTAATTGTATAGTTATTTATTATTTTTTATTGTTCACTACAAGGAAAGATTTAGGATGGCTTTGGCCACTCTTAAGTCATTTTATTTCTTTCTTAATGTAAATCATTACTCAGTTTATATAAACGTGCTCATATAGGATAATTTTCTGCTGTAAATTGAGCCTAATTTAATTTTATTCCTTCTGATATTTGAAGATTTATTCATGTGATGACTGATCTGTTCATTTATTGTGCAGGTGTTTAAGCAGAATGAGTGACATTGATGTTGAGCAGCAGCGACCTCTAGCGGTGAAAACGAGTTACAACAGGAACATTCTTAATTCATATCTATACACAATATTTGAGTTTTTTATTCGTTTAAATAGTTAAGTTTGGTATTTGAACAACGTACAACTCAGAAAAATTACAAGTTTTATTTACATACACATTAATTGACATGTTATTGAATTTATTGGGGAAATAAACATATTTGAGGAAGTAATCTATATTGTGTTTTGTTTTCATTTCAGTCAAGGCATGTTATTAAACTGTTATATTATTTAATACATCCATTCTTAAATAAAGTAATATGTTATGAAACAATGTAGACCAACAGTTGAAATAAATGTTTATTATTTAATTTATTTAACTGCTATCATCTGAATCTTTTTTACTTATATAAGTAATATCTTGTGTTTATTTTGGAGTAGGTGTAAAGACTATAATGTAAATTACATTTTTTTGGGGGGGGAATCATTTAAGAATTTAATTATCATTTTTTGATTGGCTCAAGAATAAGGTACACATATTGGAACTGTCTGTATTGTTTTTATTTTATGTATTTATATTCATTTAAATAAAACGTTGACTGTGATAAGGCTGTAATATGTTTCAATGCGATTAACATTAGTCAAAGTTTACCCAAAATGTAAAATGTGCATTATTTACTCCACTTCTTGTCATTTTTAAACCTGTGTGACAACACAAAAGAAGATAATTTGAAGAATGTTGGTAACGAGCATACCTATACTTGCAGATTTTTAATGTTTCTTTAAAATATCTTCATATATAAGCTGTTTTAATGTGATAATGTAACCTGGTTACATTATTATGTCAATATTAAATGTCTTTTAAATGTTGTAAGCTACAACCATCAAACATTTACATTGACATAGTTTGATAATAAAACAGATTTTAAAGGAAGCAAACCAAGTTGGAAAAGTGTTTGTTGTTGCCTATTGGAGTAAATGTACAGTTAGATGAATATATTATTTATGCATTTATTAATGCTATTAATCAAATATATTTGAAAGAATCCTCATAGTCTCATAGCTCTTGATAAAACTCTAACAAACTTTTTACTAGATTCATTTGTCCCATTAACACTTTAAATTCTTAACATCTTTTATTTAAGATTAAATACATTTCTTCCTCGAATGTTGAATCTGAAATCACCATGTCAGCAATATCAAACATATTTAAAATAAAATGTGTCTTTATAAATTGTGAAAATGAAATATGGTGTTATGGCTCCACCTGGTGTTAAATCCTCGACATGACATTTTCAGATTATCCAATAGATCATTTATGAGTTTTATTATTCAATACAAAGTTTGATCGGAAAGGGTTTGACTTATTGTCTAAAATTAGTTTAATATATTATTATAAAATAATATTCCAGCCAATAAGAGTCAAAACTAGAAGGGGACTCTTAAAATTCTGTTAAAAAGCATCTCAGGTGAGATCTAAAGAAGCGGATGAGAAAATGACAGAATATATATTTTATTCATTATATTATTTCTTATTTAATGATTTAGTTTTTTATTGTTATAAATTGTTTGGAAATTAATGCATAAATGAGATAACTGTCCCAATTAATTTTGTTAGTGTAGAATTTGTCTAAAATAATAATATGAATTTCTGTTTATTTCAATTCATATGGTACAGATAATTGTTAGAGAATGTCAACATTTGGTTCCTTCAAATTTATTAGGGAATTATTTTAATTTTTAGTACAAGATTTTTTATTGTAAATTAAGTGATATTTGCAGGAATGTCATATCCATAATGCTTTTCTGCTCATAAACAGACATAAACAATTTAAATATATATATATATTTATATATATATATATATATTATGTTCTATAAAGAAATAACACTATGCCATTTGTTTGATATTTCTGATTCTGGTTTGTAGATTTTAATTCACAAAAATCTTAAGAAGTTTTGTGGTGTCCCAAAAAAGTTATTTTATCACATCCACAACACAAGTTCATTTAACTTTTTTAAATATAAAACAAAAAAAGATATTTTTCAAACGTTTAATCACTATCAACAAGTGTTTTGTATGATATAAACAATTGGTTTATTTTACTGGTATTGGTTGTATACTGATATAATTATATTTTAATATAATCCTAATTTAATTATAACTTGCATGTCAGGTTCATCGCCCAAATGCGAACACAACTTTTTAAAACTAAAAGTCTCGAGCGGGCCTCGAACCTGCAATCTTGTGATCGGCAGAGACATTCATCATAACTGCCAGCAGATGGCGCAAACAAACATAAGCTTACTTTACAATTAATTATTATTAAATAAAAAGAAATCGGACAAATAAAAGTGGCAAATATAGAGTGACATGTGCTAACCATAGTTTCTATACAGTTTAACAGGATTATATTAATATACACAAATAACAGTTCATTTAAATCCGGCAGATCACCATTGGCTGACACACGCGGGCCAGTGGCGCAATGGATAACGCGTCTGACTACGGATCAGAAGATTCTAGGTTCGACTCCTGGCTGGCTCGATTATTTTTTTGTTTCTAGTCTACTAAACTGCTGTTAGATGTTTGTTTCCGTTGTTTTTGTGATGTACTGAAATATAAGAACGAGCACTTCTATATTTCACAGACTTTAAACCACATTTACATGACAGAGTCGGTCTGGATCTCTTGGCCGGGTCAGGCTGTCAATCAACTTCCTGTCTGATAGCAACACATTCTTTCATCACTTCTTGGAGTTTGTCAAAATGTGTGGACTTTTGTTTGTCCAGGTTCTCAATGGGATTAAGATCTGGGCCAAACTTTTTAACGACACTTAGTTATCGCTTTAGCCATCATGCAGGAAAACGCAGCGTTCTTCAACAAACTGTTGTTGGATTGTTGGAAGAAGTCGCTGTTGGCGGTGTTTTGGTGCAGTTCTTTATTCTCAGGGTGCTTTACTGTTGGCATGACACACGACTGATGGTAGAGCTCAACTTTTCTTCTCCTGAGCTTGGCCTTTGTCCCCGATGCCCCGAACAATTGGAAAGAAGCTTCATTGGGGAGAATGACTTTGCCCCAGTCCTCTGCAGTCCATTCGCCAAACTTTTTCAGATCAACTGCGCCTGATGTTTCTTAGAGACTTCTTTGCTGGCCTTCTTGACCCCAGGTCATCTTCTAAAAGCCTCACTGCGCATGCAGATGCGCTCACACCTGCTTGCTGTCACTCCTGAGCAAGCTCTGCACTGGTGGCACTTCGATCCCGCAGCGGAATCTTCTTTAGGTGACGATCCTGGCGCTTGCTGGCCCGTCTTGGACACCCTGAAGCCTTCTTTACAAGAATTGAACCTCTTTCCTTGACGTTCTTGATGATCCTATGAGTTGTTCATTTGCAATCTAAGCAGTCACAATACCCTGGCCTGTGAAGCCATTTTTATGCAACGCAATGATGGCTGCACGTGTTGCTTTACAGGTTTAACAATGGAAGAACAATGATTACAAGCATCACCCTCCTTTTAACATGTCAAGTCTGCAATTTTAACCAAATCAGCCTGACATAATGATCTCCAGCCTTGTGCTCATCAACATGTTCATCTGAGATAACAAAACCATTCCTGAAATGATCTCGGCAGGGCCTTAAATGACAGCAACAAAATGCAGTGAAAAGTTTTCGGGATTAAGTTAATTTGCATGGCAAAGAAGGACTACGGATCACTCTTCATAACATTCTGGAGTGTATGCATATTGCTATATTACCCACTTAAGCAGCAGTTTTCAATATTTATGTAATTCTCAAAACTTTTGGCCAGGTCTGAACATTTTTACATATAATGATTTATTATGTCAAGTAAACTTTATTCCATCTATGAAAGAAAAAACCTGACTAAAATGTGTTACAAAGGGTGTGAAACTTGAAACAGTTCCATTATAAAAACTTGAAATGTGACATTACGAGATCAGGCGTTCATTTCAAGAAGTATCAATAAAAAAGAAAATATTCAAATATTCATCAAATGCAAAGTTATAAAAACAGTAGATTATTTAGACTGATACACAACTGTACAAAGGTATGTTTTTCTACACTGGATTTCTACGAACATCAATTATTGCTGTATTGGAACATAGTGGCCCTGTGTTGAGACTGGATCTTCTGAATTCTCTCCGGGATCTTGAGAGAGGTAGGGAGGCTGTCCCGCTCCAGTGTGCAGAAGTCCCGCTGGGCTGAAGTATTCGGTTATTTGGCAGTTCACAAGCCGCTCTCTGTCCCAGTTCCTCCATGCTACACTGATCTTCTGTAGGGAGAGAAGAGCGCCTCCATGTGGGCGGTAGAGGTGCATTCACGAGGCCCCGCATCTCTTCCCTCGACTTTTGAACCCTCTCGGTCTCGATAGAAGACCTGAGGGTGTCTTCGCCGACCTTGCCCGGGACCCTTTCGTTACAACCTGCGGGCAGACCGTCACAAAATCCAACTGTAGAAATCACAAGTCAGGTTATATAAGATAAAGCTGAAAGCACAACGTAACTTTTGGAGAGGAAGTTGAAGTAATTACTATATACTTATATATACTGAAATATATATAGTGTTATATTTTTTAAGCTCAGTGGTAAGATTCTTCCAAGCATTCTTAACAGTTTTTTTTCTGGGAAATAAACTTAACCACAAATTTGACCAAAACCTAACCTATGTATAACTTTCGCAAAAACTATATAATAATTGCCAAAATTGTAACAAACTTAAACATCAACATTTTACTCAATGGCTGGAGTTCTCACCTTTGCTCTGTTCTCCAGCTGGATTCACGGGGCTTCGCATTTCCCTCAGTTTGTAGCTTAGCTCCTGATTGGCTGCTTTGCAGAGGTTTAGCTCTTTGCTGAGGTTGTATATCAAGCCTTCATACTGCCGCTGTCTTCCAGCCAAACCCTCATCCATTTGCTCTGCAGACACAATAAACAACATTAAACACCATAGAAAGATCTCAATGAACCGATGAGGCTTCAGCTGATTATTTAAAGGTGTTTATTCCATGTGAGAAAAAGTCTACCATCAACACGCTTGTTTTAAATAAACATCTGCCAAAATGCTAATTGTGTCTCTAAGCCTTTAATCTGTACCCACAACCAGTGAGTTTTAGGTTTGAATGTATGCAGTATTCTAACACATGGAGGCGTCCTGAAGACGTTTCAGTAAATGATCTGCTGCTCTAGTTCTCTTATGTATAAATGACATTGAGACCTCGACACTGTTGCAGCAGTAGCTGGATGTTTCTCTCATGTTCTTTCTGCTGTTGGGTGAGTCTACGATCCGCCTCCAGCTGCTGTCTCTCCAGAGCTGTTTCCAGCCACCCGACCAGATTCTGCTGCTCCTCGACTCTGAGCTCCAGCTCGGCCAGGGCCATCTGCAGCTTCCGCTCCTCCTCGCGAAGTGACACCACCTTCATCCGACACATACAGGAAAACCATTTAAAAACCTGCCTATACACCGATATACTGGTCGGCAGATATACGAGTCCATCGGTATTTGTAATTTTTATTGCGTATTTGTTATTTTAATATATCAGCCGCTATCCATGTTTAATAAAGTGTTGTGCAACATGACAACTTTTTTTAGACATTTAATACTTATACATTTAAAACTCACGTTATTGATTTGTTTAGTTAACTTTGGATACATATTTTTGTTTTATTTTATTTTCAGTGTTTATTAAGTGATGATGATAAGTTTAGAATTGTTGTGCATCCACTTATCATTATTTTGACATTTTGGCAAGCTAATGAAGGCTAAAACCTTAAGATATCGGCCCTAAATATTGGCCAAAAAATTTGTTGACCCTGAGCTATAAACATCGCATTGGTTATAAAATCTATATTGGTTAATCTCTAGTGGCTATCTTTGCTAAACAGGATAAATGTTACCACTGAGGATAAAGACAAAGGCTCGGCAGTGGATGTAGGTTATATCGCCCTATTGTTCATGAGGGACTGTGCAAGTTTCAAAAAAAGAGACTGACCTTGTCAAAGTATTTACAAAGCAGGGCTCGGGTTTCTGAGGCAGACAGGTAGGTGAGCTTGGCCATCAGATTCATCTCCCATTGGGTGAGCATGCTTCCTGATGCCCGAAGCTGCCTCTGTCTCTGAGTGATGGCTTCGTTCTTGTACTCTATAGCTGCATCCAGAGCCTCGATGGCCTCATCCAGTTGGAAAAGAGTGCGTTCTTCCTGTAAACCAACAAAATGGCTTTAAATGTTGAGGCCCTTTTGTTTTAGGCCGCTTTGTTAATAAGTTATTCAAGATATATTTACAAATTACAAAATTCTGTGCTTTGGCAAATGGAAAGAATATCTGTCTACCTATTTGTATAGGTGTAAACATGCTATTGATTTTTGTCATAGCGTAAAATCTTCAAATGTAATTAAGAGTTAGACAAAGATGTGAATGAGTCAGAAACATATATTTACGTTAATTATGAAGTGCTGTGAAAGCAGCATTACTACAAAAGCTGAAGAATGCCACATTGTGGAGCATATAAACAAGACTGGAAGTGTTCTACTGCTGCATTCACATTGTGTTGGAATTACAGTAATTACGAGACGACAGTCATCCATTCCAGTCCTTTCATTCTTCATTCTCAGAAAGTATTCTTTCTAAGGCAATGCTCATTCCCCAATGAACCAAAATGTGGCTTTGATTTATGACATTAAAATATATATTGTGAGTTTATTAATTCATAATTTTACTGCTATATACTTCTGGAAATTATTTCCCCACAAAACATAGAATTAGAATTTAAATATAAATATAAATTTTATAGTAAAAAGATATAATATAGAAAAACATATTACAAAGTAGAAATTGTTTAAAATGGTCAACATTTATTACCATGGGTTTCAGTAAATTATCTTGTTTGTTACATGTTTCACTAAAATATTGTCAAACTATAACACTGAATATCATTTTTATCTGACATTTAAGTGTCACATGACATAAAATTGAGGTAGCAAGTTTATTAATCTATAAAAAAATAAAGCATGTTATTTTAAAATTGCAATTTAGTAAGCTAAGCTTCTGCCGAGTTTGGAATTGTTTCTTATTTGAAAACCCTTTGTATAATTGTTTAACGATTGATCATAAAGCATCTCCTTATAACTCATGCTCACTATATACCCCATGAAGATGATGATCGCTATGTCGTAAATACTAAGCTAAGCTTCCCTGCACAATACATTTGAGGTTTTTTTACAAGATGAAGTAAAACGTAACTAAGGCTGCTTAGGTAGATTGATTGAATTGTTAAGATGAATTGATGTCATGTGATTTTTTTTGCAGTTTTTTTTGCACCGTAACCACGGTTAAATGTTGCTGCATCGGGTAGCTAGAGGGCGCTCTTGCATAGAAACTTTAAATAAGCACCACATTGACGCAGAAGTAGTAGACCACCACACGCATATGCATTCCGATCGCTGTATGATGCCCTCCAAAGTGCCAACAATCACGGCTGCAGTAATGATTGTCCAAAATAAACATTCCAAAGGGTCGTTCCAAACTTAAGTGTTAATAACCCGGCACATATAGGGCTATAAGAAAGCACAATGTCTTAAAAAACAGGACATATTGCGTCCCTATGATTATTTGCCAGACAACTGTGCCTCCTTTTAGGCATGGATGATGAAGTGACGATCATAGTTGTTTGGTTCCTACACCATTCAAAACTCTCACTAAACGCTCTGCAGTGCTTTAGAATGGGCCCTATGAAATGGAACGCAGGGGTAGTTCCAGAATATGCTGATAAGGATCTATCAAATGCACGTTATAAGTGACTGAAACTCTTAGTGATTTCAGATGGGGTAGCGCTTCCTAAAGAGCTGTGATTCACGAACAAGCTGTGCATTAACACATAACCAAAGCCGTGACACAATCATAATCTCACTAGACAGGGTAATGTCCACATACTTTAAGATCTCTCAAATACTTGTTCATTTGATACAAATGGTGTGATATTTACCTCAGGAGAAAGGAGGTTGCCCTGTCTCAGTTTGTCATCCAACTCCACTCTCTGTTTAAGAAGCAGCTCTTTCTCCTGTCTGAGGTTTGAGATTTCCTGTCTGATCTGCTGGGAGTCCTGCGCGCTGCCGCTCCGTAAGAGACCGTTCCTCTCGATGAGTTCCCTTTCCAGAGATTCAATTCGGTTTGACAGGGTCACCAGGTCATTACTAAGAGCCTGCAATGAGATCAAAAGGTTTTTGTAAGAGACTTGTATTTGTAATGAGACAGCAATGTGAAAAGGTTTTTTCAAGACCTGACTGGATCGAAGCTTTTTTGATTCTAGTCCGCTGCGCTCCATCAGCAAGGCCTCTTTTTTGGCTAAGATCTCTTCTCGTTTGTTCAATTCTCCTTCCAGATCATCCAGGCCTCGCCGTTGTTCCAGGACCTTCTCCATTTCCTCATCAAGCCAGCGTTTCTGCTCTTCTATCTTCTACTCAAATGCATTTAAACACGTATTTATTTTTAAAAGTATCCTTTTTTTCTTAATGCAGTATTACCAAATTGAGAGGACTGTAGAAACAGCCTACTAAAGTACACCACTGGCCATGAAAAATAACTTTCTTTCAACCATCTGTCAATGGATTAAACACCATTATAGAGGTAACAGAGTTCTATTAATAGCTGTAGGTGAATTTCCTTTACCTGCTGCTCCTCTAATGAAACTACTGAGCCATTGCTTCCGCTCCTCCTCTGCCTCTGGAAGGCAGCGATTTCCTCCGACTTTATCCTCAGAATCTTCTGCTGCTGTTCGTTCTTGATCTCCAGCTCCTGTTAAAAAAATAATGAAGGTTTGACACAGATCTACTGATAAAACACACCAGAAGAACTGAGAAACTCACTAAGGGAATAAAAAATGATGACTCAAACATGACAATTTCTAATGAAAGTTCGTCATAACGCTGCTTTCCTTCTAAAACCTTCTCTCACTCTATTTTGTGATTTTTATTTGTCAAATCCTTATTTTAAATCGCATTTTATTTGGCACTGGGTTTTGCAAATATCTAATTAATAAAAAGTTTAAACTCTAAAAACCAAGTATTAATTAAAACGAAAATGTATATATAAACATCTTTGTTAATAATAGAAAATTTGTCATAATGCAAGGGTGACAGAAATAGGCTTATAGCACGTGCAGTGAATTTACAATACAATTCAAAAGTGTTGGAACTCTTAAATGAAATGTATCTCCTTTTTTACAAAAACTTTTGATCTAAAGCTGTATGTCTTGATGTCTAAGTTTATTAGATTAATTATTTTTAATTTAGCAAATACATGGTTTTTAATGACAAATTAACAATATTTTTTAATTAATGCTTTTGAAATGGATGACTTTGACTGAATAATAAAGAAAGAACCACCAATAAGGGTGCAGAATAGACAAAAACTCTTAGGATCTTAGGGTGAGACCATAAGAAGCAGCATGAGCAAATGACAAGAAAACCTTCCTGCAAATTCTAGTCAAAAAACTGCACTGAGGATTATTTTTTTTGTTTTTTTTTTAAGTCATTCCCATTGTTCACTTTGTTTTTATTAATAATAAAAAAGTTTATTTTTATTATAAAATGTGTAAAAATATAAAGTCATTAACTGTTGCAAGTTGGTGTAATACTTGGATCAGAGATCTATTCAAACAATGCAAACTGCTGAAAATCTGTCCTCAGTTGGACAAAAAATTAGCAGAAATCTCCCAATTTATCTCTAATTCCATTTACACTATTTCCCCAATGACTCGCTCCGCGCTGACACTGGTGAAAACACAGAAGTGAGTCAGCTCACCTTGACTCTGTGTTTTCCCTTCTGCATTTCACTTTCTAGTCGTCTCTTCTGCTGGCTTTCCTCTCTCAGACGCCGCTGCAGAAGGTCCTGCTGCTGTCTCATGCTCTGCACATTCCGCTCGAGATCCTGCACGCGTCGCTCGCTCTGCGCAGACAGGCAGGCAAGCTGAGCGGTGTCCCGCTGCTTCTGCTTTAACACCTGCAGGAATAAAACACACACGCGGTTGCATTCAATAGCAAGAATCTTGGTGTGTAATAAGCGTTTCACAAACAGAATTCAACAATCTGTGCCACTCTTCAGTAATAACTGAAAAAAATCAATGTCTTGTTCTGACAGACGTCACAACCTTACAGAGAGCTTCTGAGGATGACAAGGCACAGAAACACACCTGAACTTTGCTCTGTGCGGCTGCTATCTTTCTCCTGCACTCCTGGGCTTTGGAGCGGTCAGCTGCATCACGGCTGCCCCGAACCTCCAGGTCCTGTAGCTGCATCTGGGCATCCGTGAGCTCGGTGCGAGCCTGTTCTGCCTCTGCCTCCAGCTGCGAGATCTTATGACTGTACTGCTTGTTCATGGCCTGGGCATCTTTACCTGGAGAAACAGTGAGAAGGTATACAGTGAGAAAACCTGAAACCTTAGAAGAAGGCAAAACATATACTGACTGATAAAAGTATTTTAGATTTTTGAGCCTGCTTGATGCAGTTGTACTGGCAATCATTATAAATATTACTTTTGGATGAAAATACACAGGTTTTTCAAGGAAATTCACCTGTTTTGATCAGCTCTTTAATGAGCTCCTCCTTCATGCGGATGGTTATGGAGAGTTCTCTGATCTTCTGCTGGGCTTGAAGAAGCCCTCTCTCTGAGCAAAGCTCACCTCCAAAGCCTCTAACGCTCTCCCACGCCGTGCTCTCCCCAATGCTGCTGTTTGCTGGAACCATATCAAAATACTAAGTTTAGATTGTCAAAGATAATGCTATCTGGCTAGATAATTAGGCAAGCAAGAATTAAATGTATTATCAAGCTAACATCCACAAATAACTTCAAGAAATAACTTGCGTTGCAGAATGTTGGCTATCGATTATCAACATTATGCTTTTAAGGAAATGTGTTGTTTCTAACATGTAAACTTACAAATTAATAAACTGTGTAAGTTTATTTAAAAACATAAAAGTTGTGTGTGTGATTAATCACGATTAATCAAAAATATTGTTTATTTGTTGTTTTTTATTTATTCACTAGATTTTACTATACTGATATCACAGACATCAACATTTGGTTTTTTAAACACCCATGTGAGATCCCATTTTTTGGTGGACGGTTTTCCATAATGAAATATTTAAAGGGGCTATTTTCTAGGATAGTTACATCCACTAAACTACATATTAAATATATATAAAGGCACATAAAAAATGAAACTAAAGTGACAATTGTATGTTTTATAAAGAGCTATCCCATTTGTTGGGTTTTGGTGCTTCAAAACCAATAGTAACAATTATTAACAATTATTAGTCTTATTGGTGGCACAGATCAAATTCAACACCGATCTATCACAAATACACAGAAACAGGGAAGGTCCAGGAATGTGTGCCAAGATATTGTCAGAACTCATCTATACTTAGCTGTAGGCCAAAAGAAGTAGAAAATAAATTTAAAAAAGCTCTTTAACAAACGTCCAAGAGATAATTTTACTCTTTTAAATTAATTGTCTAAATTTATGGATCCAAGCACAGAATATTAACATGTTATCATTAAAGAGCGCACTTATTCACAAGCATTCTTCTAGACATATTTCTTTGTGTTCATCAGAACAAAGAAAAGTAAACTGTACTTTTCTTTGTTCTGATGAACACAAAGAAATATGTCTAGAAGAATGCTTGTAACCAAAAAGTTATTGAACTAACTGACAACCATAAGTTTACAAATTTTCCATATTTGTTGTTCTGTTGAACATAACGTGAAATAATTTAAAAGAGAATAGAAGAGCACATTTATAGGGTAATTTATTTAAAAAAAAATTCTACTATTTTCATTCAATTATCTTTCTCTGTGTTTAACCAAATGAAGACATTTACACAGATTTGAAAATGCAAGAGACTAATTAAAATGACATATCAAATCTCCCAAAGGGCTTGTAACTTACATGTTCGTCTAGTGTATTGCGCAACTGGAAACTGAGTGTGTTCTAGCACTTGAGAAAGTGGTGCCCTGCTCCCAGAAGATCCTTGAAGTAACGGAGCATCTTTTTTTGACCAGGTAACATTGATGGATCTGTCAATTCAAGTAAACAGATTAAACACTTAGATCAGCTATTTGAATTAACATCCTAATCAATGCTGGTATATGTTATTATTATTATTATCATTCATACTTCAGTTTGTCTTTGCAGGTCTTAATGGAGCCATCTTCCCCCTCTCGACTCGTTCTTTTCTCAAAGTTCTCGCAATGAGTGTTTTCAAACCCGCTTTCCTGTTGGGTGTTGTCTAAAAATGAGCTGCAGTCTACTGACATGACCATTCCCGCCTAAAAAAGTAACAAAAGTGACATTACTAAACATTTCATTGAGCATATGAGCTTTAAAATATCTGTAAAATGTCATATTTAAACTGTCAACACCAATTAATTAAATATTTTGAAAACCAAGTTTAAAATCAGCATGAGATATTAAAATATAACTTCTGTTTGATTTTCAATTAACATAGAACTACATGGCAAAGCGTTTAAAGAGCTCCTCTGATAGTGATGAAAATGAATAATTCTATTGTTTAAGTCCTCAACTATACATACAGGTTATTTAAAAAACACATTGTTTGTCTTATCAATGACCTTGCTTTGTCTCCTTTATCCTGTCTTTAAAAACACCTGGATTAGGTTCCTGACTCTTTAAGGCCCAGTGTAATGGTCTAGTCTACTGTTATTAGTCAAATATGTAAATGTGCAAAAATGTAACATGTCATTGACGAATCCTTATAGAAATAAGGGGATGCTTATAATCGCTGGTCTTCAGTGTAGTCCAGATATGTGATTTTTCTAACTCCCTTTACAATGAACTTGTAGCTTCAGAGACTGTTTGCATGTACTAACATACACTCCAAAGGAAATTTAAAATTAGGAGAAGGATTGTGAGGGCTCTTTAAGGTGCAGCTGTGGATTTCACCTTTAATTAAACTTAACACCTGCCTGAGGCCGAGGACACTGTGAGACAAATCAAAGGATATAATTTACCTGTCTGTTGATGCTTTTAACTCCATCAGAGTCGTAGGGAGGAGTAAGACGGTCCGTGGCATCAGATGTCTGGAGTAGAGAGTTAATGGGGGCAGTGTGAGGTCTCTGTCCCAAGAGCATGAGCCCCACTCCACCAGGCTGAGCTAACAGACTGTGAAGCTCGGCTATCAGATCCTGCTGCTCCTGGAGCTTATCACTCTTAAAAATGAGAAATACATACAGTTATATCCTCCAGAACATACATGCATCTCTTAATGTGATGTAAGGAGAAACATTTAATGATGAAGTTTGAGGCTTCAGGGTACTGAGAAAAACCAACACATTTTGTTTCCCAAAAAAATACAGTACCAAAATAGGTCTCAGTATGTGTCGCCTAGTTTGGAACACATGCTGCTCTGTAGTTACTAATCAAATTGCTGCAGCAGTGATAATTGCAATATCATTTAAAAGACTTGTACCCTTTACTAACGTCAGAATTATGCAGAACAGGGTTGGTTGCAAACACAAGAACAAATCAATGTTTAATACAAATCAATTAAAAAGATCTAATTTTTATGTGTTTAAGTAAATTTAATGCAAAATTTTACAATAACCTGCAAAGTTCGGGGCCTCAATATCATCAAAAACTGTTTGCTTAATCGACTCAAATGTGAAAGTTTGTATTTAAGTATTATGTTTTTATTTTTTTACATATTTAAGTATTTTGTTAAACCTAGTGTAAATTTTAATTTAAATAAAGATTTATAGGTACATATATTAAAAAACAATGCAACGGATATTATTTTATGTTTTTCCTAGGACACAGCAGTTTAATTAATTAGAAGACTAACATGACTAACGGTCATTTGGTTTTGCTGAAGTTTTTTTTATTATAATATGACGTTTTACACCACAGACTAATCAAAATGAAGAATAAATTGATATTTGGTTGCCCTTATTTGTTATTTCACAAATAAAGTCTAAATAGTGTTTGGTTGAATGCAATCAAAACAATTATTTTTTATAAAAGTTTCTAACATTATCAAGATGAAGCTAATGAGTTCTATTGTATAAACTGTGATAATGTGAGATAGTTGAAAACATTTGGGTTTGACTGTAAATCAATGTACATATTTTTTGTATACACTTGCATGTGCATGCATTTATATATGCATATATGAATATGCACACCACACACGTATGTACACAAATGTTTTTCCATTAATGAATTTAACGCAGGGAAAACCTGACTATAATGCGACATACTGTTTGTTCAACATATCTGTCAATTCCTTGTTTCTATACAATGATATAGATATTTTTTGTAAGTCTGCAATTAAAAATGTACATTTATCATGTTTTTATTTCCAGTAATCTATTTCAATATTATTTTCTAGTTTTTTTTGTACAAAAGTGTTTTTTAGTAGACCTGAATTGCAACAATGAAAATGATAAAAAGCGCTATAGAAATAAAACTGAATTCAATGAACATGTCACATCTTTCACAAACACAGACTGACACACATATAATTAGCACAGCATGCAGCAGGCCTCTCTTTATTTAGATGCTTTTCCATAAGATTTTCGGATGTTTTTTGATGGAGGCTTCACTCACCTGCTGTTTGTATTGTTCCATGGCATCTTCCAATGCAGCTAAGAAGTCTGTGTTTTCTTGTTCTAGTTGTTGTATCTGTGCCTGCAGAAGGGAAATGCAGTTTTCTCTGTCTCCACTCCAATCTTCTTTCATATGATCCTTCAAAATATACAATAATATAACATAATTAATAAATATGGTAAGGTTAAATATCTCTGTCAAAAAAATTTTGGACTTAAAAAATACATTTGTGTTTTTCAAATGTTTGCTTAATGTGTTATGTTGCCTTTTTAAGCTCAAAATACATCAAACAAACATGAAGATGAACATCCGGAAGCTTACCTGGTTATTTAAAGCGACCCGTCCCTTTTTCAATGCTGTGCTACCCTCAGTGGAGCTGCTCTCAATGCCACTGTCCAGACCGGACGCTGAGGTCAGTCCGCTCCGTTCCTCCTCCACGGCACAAAGCCATTCCTTCACCCTCAGTAGTTGACCTGTGTTCAGCGTTCCCTCTCCCTGCAGCTCGGTTAAAAGTCTGTAGGCCGAGTCAGTACACGTCCTGTAGTGGGCGCTCTCTGTTTGCAGCTTTCTCACATCCACTTCGAAGGGTCGAAGTCTTTTATCCGGGTCAGAACGAGCAATGATACGTGTTTCAGACCGCTGGCGATTTTCAAGGGCCCGTCGGAGCGCTTTAATTTGGAGTTCGAGGCCTTCAACACGGTCCGGCTCTCCTTGGCAGTTGACGGTTGCCCGGTTTTGGATGTTACGAGCCCGCATGGCATAGTTCAGGGTATTGAGGCTTTCATCAAAGTCTGAGGATGATGGGCTTATGCAGGCAATCATGAGTGTCTTGGCGTTGCCTCCGAGAGAGTCCTTTAAGATCCTAACAAAAATAATATGCAACTTAGTGACAATTGTTTTTTTTTTACTAACACCTTTAATTTTCTGTAAATGTTTTAGGAAAAATCTGTACCTGGTGATTTTGGAATCTCTATATGGGATATGGGTGCCTTTCCTTTTAGGGTCTCCAAGAGCTCCAATGACATTTCCGAGAGCTAGAAGCCCACTGTTGATCTGAATGCTCTCCTTCAGCCGCTCGCCAGTGTTGCCTGTTTTAAGGATGCGCTCTGATCCAGCTAGGTCCACGAAATGGAATTTGGAGGAGAGGATCTGCACGTTTCCGGTGGCTCCTCGCGAAGATCCACGCCTCTGGTCCATCAATACAGTGAAGATTGTGTGGGATCGACTGGAGTGGGGGTTCATCTGGGTGGCCCCTGTGTGGCGGGCCGTCTTTCCAGACTCTAAGAGACTGAGAACTTCATCAAGCCCCTCCACTTCACATTCCTTCACACCACACAGTACTGAGGAGAATGACAAAAGACTTCCTGAATAGACTCTTACCACTGAATTAACCCTTTTTCTCTAGAATATGTACATGTTGTATGCTGAAACAGGCTTGCTTGCATGTATTTTGGGGTGTCAATCATACAGAATATAAAAACGCATGTTTGTGTGCTAACAGATGAAATATTTCAAAGCTCATTTGGATTTTACACAAAGTGACAATTGCTTTCAGAGATTTTTCTATTTAAAGCAGAGTTTATTCTTTATTCTGCAGGCTCATTAGAGGCATTTTGGACCGGTTTAGGATTCCAACAGTTATAAAAACAAAATAATTTAGTTTGTTTTCCATGTTTTCTCCTATTCATCAAATTTTACAAATACTAAATTATTTTATTTGTTTTATGTATTTATTTATAACAACTAACAAATTATATTCATAAAAAAATTTAATTATTTATAGAGATTTTTATAAAATATTGGTATTATTTATTATTTTTGTCAATAAATCAAGGGTTTATTATAAAATATTTGTAATTATTCATTAATGAATTGACACTGATGTTTCCTTTGTCCGTTCAGTAAGTGCGTAACCTAAATGAGAAGTTACCATTGTGATTAAAATTCATCAGATTCCTCAGTCACAATCGAGCAGCCCTATATGACTTACCTACATTACCCTTTTCATCCTCTCGAATATGTATGTCTTTACTGGCCGTCTCCACTTCCAGCAGGTCTCTGAAGACCTCTTTGTAAACCTCGATGTAAGAAACTCGGACAGAGAAGTCGAGGAGGTCATTCTCGTCCAGCAGTTTGAAGATCTCGGCCACGGCCCTGGGAATGATGCCCTGTTCGTCATCCCTCAAAGCGGCTGAAGCCAAAAAACCAACAGCAGGTTAATGAATAACTCTGTGCGACAGAATGCTCAAAAGCAAGATATCAGATGGCAAGGGGAAGGGTGGCAACTGAGCCGGGGGAGGTGTTGCTGGCAGGGAAAGTGTGCCAACTCATGGAAGTACTTTAACAAGACACAGACAAGCTTTTTCTTAGCCTTGTGAATCACGTCTGGTCTAGATGAAGCCCAGTTACTAATATGCTACAAGGAAGCGAAGAACGGCACAATTTGATCTGTTTACTAAACACGTTGGCAGTCACAATACTTGTATACCTCTAATAAAACACCTTTTTAATCACACATGAACAACTTACAAATGTCGGCTTCTCCGATGGTGTAGGTTTTGCCCGAGCCTGTCTGCCCATAGGCAAAAACAGTGGCGTTGAAACCATGAAAGAAGGATTCGATGAGGGGCTGAACGCAGTCTGTGTACACATCACACTGGTTCGAGCTCTCCTCAAACACAAAGTCACAGTGGAAGTGGCGGTCATTTCCCAGGGTGACCCTCCTCTCATCAGCATCTGCTGTGATGCAACTTTCATGGTTGCGCAGAATCTCTTTGGGCAGAAGTGGTCGCACTCGGACGGCCACCTGCACGGCGGTTTCCTCCACTTTGCTCTGGCCGGGTCCCTTTGGAGACATCCCTGATCCGATTAGCAGTCCCTCATGGCTTCAGAGGTCTGAGACAACTCTGGTCATCTGACGGTCACTGCATTTAAAACAAAATATTTGAAAATCAACTTCAAAATAACTTTGGGCACATGCTTCCATCTACAATGGAATATTGGAGAACAAAATGCAACATTTAATAAATGTTAGAACATCATTTTAATTACTTAATTTTAAAAAACATCAAAACATTGTTTTAATATATCCACATAGTTGTGTTTGTGTTCATAAATGAGAAAACATAAACTAAGTAACTGATAAATTAAAACAAAACCATAAATTGCAATATTTTAAAAAACATTTAAAATTCTCAAATGTTTGCTTTGAAAGAATAATTTAAGAAAGTCTTCATTTAAAATGAGAAAGGAAACTCAGAGATGGGTAGAGTACCGAAAATCTGTACTCCAGTAAAAGTTGCCTAAAGTAAGAATCGTAATTTTTATTCGAGTACGAGTACCAAAGTATCGATGGAAAAACTACTCGAGTAACTATTACTAGTTACGACTCTTCTGATCGATATTTACATTTACATTTAGTCATTTAACAGACGCTGTTATCCAAAGCGACTTACAATAGTCGAGGAGACAATGAAGCGGTAAATAGCCGATACAACAATAGGTGAACAAGTGCTACAACAATGCTACCGAGTTACACAGAGAGAGAAGTTACAAAAGTTTTTTTTTTTTTTATTTGATAGAGTGAGTAGTTAGAAAAGTAGTGAGTTAGTGAGTTAGATGTAGCCGGAAAAGATGAGTTTTTAGGAGTTTTTTAAAGATAGAGACCGAGTCTGACAAGCGTGAAGCCAGAGGCAGATCGTTCCACCATCGAGGAACTGAAGCAGAGAACGTTCGAGAGAGCTGGTCCCACAAGTCTCAGCTCATTTGCGGAGCGCAAATTTATTTATTTTTAAATGATCAGATGTCAAAGTTCTGACATATTACATTTACATTTAGTCATTTAGCAGACGCTTTTATCCAAAGCGACTTACAATAGTCGAGGAGACAATGAAGCGGTAAATAGCCGATACAACAATTGGTGAACAAGTGCTACAACAATGTTACCAAGTTATACAGAGAGAGAAGTTACAAAAGTTTTTTTTTTTTTTTGTGATAGAGTGAGTAGTTAGAAAAGAAGTGAGTTAGTGAGTTAGGTGTAGCCGGAAAAGATGAGTTTTGACGGAGTTTTTGAAGATAGAGACCGAGTCTGACAAGCGTGAAGCCAGAGGCAGATCGTTCCACCATCGAGGAACTGAAGCAGAGAACGTTCGAGAGAGCTGGTACCACAAGTCTCAGCTTATTTCAGAGCGCAAATTTATTTATTTTTAAATGATCAGATGTCAAAGTTCTGAAATATTACATTTACATTTAGTCATTTAGCAGACGCTTTTATCCAAAGCGACTTACAATAGTTGAGGAGACAATGAAGTGGTAAATAGCCGCAATGTTACCAAGTTACTCAGAGCGAGAAGTTACAAAAGTATATATATATATATATATATATATATTTTTTTTTTTGATAGAGTGAGTAGTTAGAAAAGAAGTGAGTTAGATGTAGCCGGAAAAGATGAGTTTTTAGGAGTTTTTTAAAGATAGAGTCTGATATGAAACACTTATTATTATACATCACAAATTGAATGAAAAACAAATTGTTAATTATGTATGAACAGGCGCTATAATTATAAGTAATATATATTAATTAATTTACATTTAAAGTGTCCTTGAGGAAGACTTTAAATATACTCTAAAAGTACTAACTACCCCAAAAAGTTACTCGAGTTAATGTGGCGAAGTAAAAACAATTAGTTTCGTCTGTATTGTGCAATGTTATCATCTCAAATCCGTCCGAACACAAACGAAGCGATTCAGAAGAAGCCTCAGCACATACTTCGAAATATCTTTTTGTGTTTTGTGAATGAGGAAAGATTCATACAGGGTTGAAATGACAGGATGATGATTAAATGACGTCACTTCATTATTAAATAACTGAACTATAACACACAGAACTGTTTATTTATATTATTCTACACATTATATTGCGTTATTAATTAATATTTTCAGCGTAAAAGTAAAATAATTTTACTGTGATTTATTTTATAAAGTGACTTAAATATTACAGTAAATATTACAATAAAGCTTTTAATTTGTAGATTTATAATTATATGCAAAAATAATTTGAATAATTTTCCTTGTGCATATTATTTTACATTTATTAAAGTTATTAATTATTTATTAAGAAGTTATTAAGAATATTAATTATTAATTAAGAAGTTATTAAGAATATTAATTATGTATTAAGAAGTTTTTAAGAATATTAATTATTTATTAAGAAGTTTTTAAGAATATTAATTATTTATTGTCTTATTGTTAATCTTAAATACTGACTGGTGATAGATTACAGTTTATTTATAAGATATATTTTATAAATAATATAATAATAAGGATTATAACAGCATGAAACTATCATAAAAGTAACTTTAAAAGTAAAACTTCAGTAAATTTGGTCCAGTTTATTATTTTTGGCTTTAATATGCAAAAAAATATCAAACAGAAAAGAAAAACGTTTAAAGTTTTTAAAGTTTGAGATTTTGTTGTTTTTCTTCTTAAAACTCAAATTAGCTCAAGTGCTACACAGTTAGCCGCTAGCAAAACTTCTCCTCAGAAGTCCTCAATAGTTTAAAGCCTCATAACGGACACACATTCCAGAGATATACGTCATAAGTGAACACTAACGAGGTTTATTGTTACACTCGGAGTGTTTTTATCACTTTAACTCACTGATCTTCCCGAGTCGCGCGATGTTATCCCTGAATCCCAAACTCTGGAGGTTCGGACGCAGTTCGGGACGCATTCACGCAGATGGGTGTGTGAGACTGCGCAGAGCTCTGCGCGAACTGACACAAAATACCGCGAGATCACTTCAAGCTCAATGGGTTTATTGTGTTCTCGCGGTATTTTGTGTCATATAGCGATCGGTCTGCGCAGGTCAATTTCAGTCGGCTTCCCAGATGCCTGAATAAAATACTCTTCAGAGGAAAAGATCTTAAACTAATTCTGCATTTTACAAACTTTAATTTTAGAATAATTTAAGTGTCTGCATACATTAATTATTGTCTAGGTGAATGTCAGATGTAAAAATATTGTTTGTGTATTTTATTTGTTTTAATTGCAGGAAAACTTCTGCCATTCTCATTTAATTTGTGATAAATTTGCATAAACAATTTTAGGAGAAATCATAAAAATGTTCTAAATCTGTAGATTTATTTAAAAAAAGAATTTTGTTATATTTGAATTTTCCAGTTCTCACAATTAATAAATAATTTAAAGTTTCAGATATTTCTGTTGTCTATTAAACACCTTAATTCATCCCCTTGTCTTCTTTTCAGTATTACTTAAATGTTTTGATATTCAAAATAATCTTTTAATGCATTATTAACTCAAAAAAATGAGTTTTGTAAACATATTTACTCGCCATTATGTCTGTATGACATTCTTTCTTCTGCGGATCACAAAAGAAGAATATTTGAGAAATGTTGGACATTAAACACTGTTGTCTTTCATTATAAAGAAACAGAATGTGACATTTCTCTAAATATCTTTTGTTTTGCACATATTAATTCAACACAGTGCAAGGAAACAATAAGACAATAATTAATATTCTTAACTTTAATAAATTCAAATAATGTGCTCTAAAAGACATTCAGAGAGAAATGTCACATTCTGTTTCTATATATTTAAGGTCAACAGTCTTCCAACATTTCTCAAATATTCTTCTTTTGTGATCTGCAGAAGAAAGAATGTCATACCGACATCTTATCATCAATAATACGACATGTAACACATGTGAATTTAGGGATTCAAGTCTTGTTTTAAAATAAAGAGAATGTTTGAAAATTGTTCTTTATTTTGAGAGCATGGCAACATATGACAATTCAACTACATTATTATCATTATTATTATTTTTATTATTATTATGAACTGTAATAATTAACCTGGTAACATTGTTGTAGCACTTGTTCACCTATTGTTGTATCGGCTATTTACCGCTTCATTGTCTCCTCGACTATTGTAAGTCGCTTTGGATAAAAGCGTCTGCTAAATGCCTAAATGTAAATGTAAATGTAAACATATAATACACAAAATACTGGAACATCTAAATACGAATAAGCGCACATTTGGAAATGTATAACTTTTGCTGATCAATGCCAGCATCGTTGAAGGATGTATATCAGAATATTCTGTTGATCGGTTATGATTCATGTCAACGAAGTTCTTGAGGATCCATCGGTCAAGGGCAAGAGAAGGTCACGGCGAGTAGATCCTGGTCACTGAGGAAGACTGTGACTTGTTGTCAGCACCGGTGACTTCACAACAACAAAATCACTAGTCTTCCACGGTGCCCAGAAAATCCCCAGAATCTCTGAAGCGCACGTGGACCACAAGGGTTTTAAACATCTCACATCTAATTAGAAAAAACGACCCGTCAATAAAACATGTTCAATATATGGTGACTTGAAGACGGGGTCAGAAAATAATGGGTTTGGAGTTAATAATGTCAACCCTTTGAATTCATGCCCTTTCCAGGGGCAATGTGTGCTGTCCGTATCCGTTTTTATATCCACAGAGCTTTTCAGTCTGATCCTGAATTATGTTTCAATTATTACAAATATAGATAAAATTGGGCCTTATAAAAAATGTATTTGCTTTTTCTAAACAGTTACAGCCGTTTGGTTTAAAACAGTTAACCCCATTCATCCATCTTATATATGTACAATTTCTTATTTTTGAAACAAAATCTTTTACAGGGTTTTGAAAAATATTAATTTTACTTAAGACATCCAATCAAGCTTTTGCCACATAAAAATAGTCGCAATGCATTATTAAAATCTCAAGACTTTATGTCATTCGGTTGCAAAAAATGACATTCTGTACGATTTTCACTAAAGCATTGTGGGTAAAAGTTGTTCGTTTTGTCCTTGTACTGTTTGAATAGACACTGATGGTCATAATAAGCACTTGTGCAAGTTGGTTGACTTGCCACTCATGAACCATTTTCACAAACACTCTGAAATGAGAAGGCGAACAATGCAAACAACAGAAATATTGTTCAGAAAATTGTGTCCGCTGTTAAAATAAACAACCGGACTGCCTATTTCAGAAGAATAACTTAATTAGTCCGTTTTGTGGGGAGAATAGATAGAAACTCTCTACAGGCACTCGTGTTGGACTGAATGACAGAAGAGGGAATATGTAAGAATGGAGAGGATTTTCACAGAAATATGTTTTCAGGGATTTATTGATGCTCTACAAACCACGTTTTTTTCTTTGATAGTTTCTATTTGATTCTTATTTCAAAATGGTTCAGGGATGGGGAGACGACAGATATGATTCCATTTTGTAGAATAGCATCCACATTTATCATTCTGTATTTATTTATAAAATGATTCAAAGGTTTGTTCCCCTATATTTTTTCATTCCCTGAACAGATCTTAAATAAATTAAGACAACAGAAATGACTTAGATAAGAAGCATTAACAGTTTGTGAAAATTAACAAAATCCACTTTCGATTGGAGGTGTGATAATACAGCAATAGTGTTTACTTAAAAGTCATGCCGGTTAGTGCAATATTCTCTGCGTCTACCATGATTTGATTAAAACGCTTCATTAAGCAAGCTTGTTACTCACAGAGATGAGAGAAAGCAAGGTCTAACATGGGCTTTATTATATCCATTTCATTAATTCCTCCTCCCCACTGAATTGAAATGCCTGGCAAAAATAAAACATTTCACATTTTTATCGTTGAACTATTCGTTCCTTAACACAAAGAGATACGGTCCCACGCACATAAGCAAAAATGTCTTGTGTGGCTGTTTGTTTATCAGAAGCCAGTCAGAGATTGATCAGGGAATAAAAGCATCTTTATGTCATTTACTGCATTGTAGGAACAAACAAGTACATACCCATGTTGGCTTAGTTGGCTTCATGTTTTCTAATATATATGACGTCAATTTTCATTTCTATCGTTATGCATGCAGACACTATGTAAACGATCGAAAAATGCATGTTCATGTTGTATTACAAATGATACAATTATGTCTACTCACACAGCAGTGTTTGAATACTGTTATACTAATCCACTACAAACAAACATATTATTGGAAACATCTTAAAGAATGAATTTATATTTGCAAAATTATTTAAAGATTGCATGTTCACAGATAGGTGCAAACAGATTTAATGTGGCAGTACTAATTCGCTCGTACATCAGTTGTCAGTTGAATTTCCTTAAAGCTTATTCGAGTCAGTGATTTGACAAATCACAGAGGGTTGTTTTCCTTAGAAATGCAGTTGCAAATTACCAATACATGAATAATTCGAGTGAATGCTCAAAGAGGAGAAATGTTAATGTTAAGAGCCGACAAATATATAATTGGAGCTTTAACATTGGAATACAATCTTTTCTACTTTTTAAAATGCAGTTTTTATTCTATAAAACATTATTAATTAATCAAAGAAAGTATAAAGATATCAAAAACCAAAGCTGTCATTTTGTAAATATTAGATTTTAAGATATATGGTGTATTTTTTAAACAGTTGGCAGTTTTCTTACTGGATAAACAACACCGATGCCTGATTAAAGGACAAAAGTGATGAGGAGTTACTCAATCAACATTTATATGTGTTGGTATTTATATTGTCTACAGTTTCCATTTAAAATAACGTCTGGTGTGTATATATATATATATATATAAAGGCTGTTTTTCAATGGCTCTTATTTTGGTTTTTGGTAGTCCTCAGCAATGGACATGAAACACACATTTGCGACATAAATTAGAGATAACCATGTTTTCCATTTTATTTCAAACTAATAAGGAAACAAATTGGATTATGGTTATAAAATCTTTTTCCTTATTCACTCATATCTTTCTGAACGTGTTTGACTTCCAGTTTCCATAGAACACAAAAGAAGGTATTTCAAAGAATGCAAGCAACCGAACAACAATGTCCCTCATTGTCTTCCATCAAGAAATCAAAGAGACGATTCTCAAAATACCTTCAATTGTGTTACACAAAAGAGCTGAGGGTGAATAAGTGATGAGTGAGTATTTATATTGTGGCTGAACTATCACTTTAAGTTTGTGACTTGAGTAGTTTGTACCTTCAGCAATGGACCGATGAGAATGGGTCTCCTCATCTGGGTGTCACCTCTGCTGAAATGCTCGAAGCGAAGAATCAGAGACGTCTTCTGTGACACATCTCCTTATTAAGGCCTGCTTCCATGTCACACGCCAGCCATGACCCTGAAATAAACCCTGTGACATCGGCGTGATCATATTATACGACCATTTTGTGAGTTAACGTTATTTTGTGTTCTAACCACATGTAGCTTACCATCCATCGCTTTGTCTTTCATTTCCCTATGAAAACCCAGTAACAGATGTGACAGTAAATCGATCGGCCTTTTAATATAATAAGGATTTGTATGGACTGATCAGATAATGATTTATACCCTGCCCTGCCTTTAGAGCTTAAACGAAATTACAAATCGTGGCACAAAGCAACCAAGGCCTTAGCAGTCATTATAGCTTCTTTAAACAGGCTAATTATAAGAAGAGGTTATTTTGGATCGAGATTTAAAAGCACCTGGGTCTATGAAAAGCGGATCAATTCCTGTCCCTGCACCCCCCTTGCCCATAGGGCAAGATCAGGTCCTCCTACAAGCCTGATTGTAATGTCACATCAAATGTGTTCCCTCTTTGTGCACATTCTCTCAAGTTTTGATCTTCTTTTTTTCTAATGCCATGTGAGGCTTCAAAAGGCCTTCTCCTTCAAAAGCACGTCCCTTCAAAGTTGGATGTACATTCATGGTCATGCCATATAGGAGTCAACCTATTTTCTGTTGGTGTCATGCTGACTAAACAGCAAGATAAAGCAATGAAGATGTGCATGTGTTGTTATTAGGCGGTTCTGGATAATGAAAGATAATAAAACTGCTAGCATGCATATTTGTCCTTTAAAATGAGATAATAATTGGTAATAATTATATAGAAAAGAATTTGTCAAGAAAATATTTTTCTCATTTTTTACATGCATAATAATAAATAAAGGGTTAAAATTGCATATTTGCGTAACTAGCATCAATCTGTAAAGACAATATTTTGCAGTATTTTTTACATGCATAATAATAAATAATCGGTTAAAATGTTACATTTGCGAATCTTCCATTAGCATACAGAGGCATTGTTATTATTTAATGCATTATCGAATAGAAAGCTTTAAAACCAATTAAACGTATATTTTCTATTTGTTTCCAGCATCAGAATAAGCAAACAAAATTAAAAGGAAATTGAACGCCGGTCGAAGGCCTTCACCGGACAAACTGCGGTCAGGAATCAAGCGTAAAATGTCTCAAACATAAAA
This sequence comes from Triplophysa yarkandensis, assembly GCA_033220385.1. NCBI lineage: Eukaryota > Metazoa > Chordata > Actinopteri > Cypriniformes > Nemacheilidae > Triplophysa > Triplophysa yarkandensis. The sequence goes on from CM065654.1 coordinate 8,512,937, forward strand.
CACACATTTGATTTTAAACTTTGGCGAATGCACATAACCATAAATAAAATATAACATATACATGACCACTGAGCTTCCAAATGTAAATCCCCAACTGCACAGGGACACAACCAGCATCTTCAGAAACACTTGTTACATTTTAACATCTCTAAATGAATGAACGCTTGCAAAAATACAAAGTCCTGAAACAGAAGAAATGAGACACAAAATAACACAAATCTGTGCATGTCTTCAGTTCTGATATTAAACACAGTCCAGTAAAGCATGAGGATCAATCTAAAGGCTCATAAGAATGAACATGGGAAGATCTTGAACAAGTACCTGTTGCTTCGGTCCCCACTCCGAACACACACACACACACACACACACACACACACACACACACACACACACACACACACACACACACACACACACACACACACACACACACACACACACACAACTGACACACACACAACTGACACACACACACACACACACACACACACACACACACACACACACACACACACACACACACACACACACACACACACACACACACACACACAACATACATCAAACACACACACACACACACACACACACACACACACACACACACACACACACACACACACACACACACACACAACTGACACACACAACTGACACACACACACACACACACACACACACACACACACACACACACACACACACACACACACACACACACACACATTTTATAACATTTATAAACATATTTATAACATACATCAAACACACACACACACACACACACACACACACAACTGACACACACACACACACACACACACACACACACACACACACAACTGACACACACACACACACACACACAACTGACACACACACACACACACACACACACACACACACACACACACAGACACACACACAGACACACACACACACACACACACACACACACACACACACACACACACACACACACACACACACACACACACAGAGAACACACAGACACACACACACACACACACACACACACACACAACTGACACACAACTGACACACACACACACACACACACACACACACACACACACACACACACACACACACACACACACACACACACACACAACTGACACACAACTGACACACACACACACACACACACACACACATACACACACACACACACACACACACACACACAACATACATCACACAACACACAACATACATCAAACACACACACACACACACACACACACACAACTGACACACAACTGACACACACACACACACACACACACACACACACACACACACACACACACACACACACACACACACACACACACACACACACATGACATCTGCTTCCAAATGGACACAATGTGACATCTAAACGCGTGTAAGAGCGACGAACCCTCCGTGGATTTCACCGTCAAGGCGTCTTGTGCGAATCTCTGTCGTCATCCGCGCGTGTTCGTGTTTCAGCACCATGTGCTGCGGACAGCTCCGCTTCTCGTCCCACAGCAGCTTCTTAAAGGAGACGCTGCATCCTCTGACGCGTCCGTGACGTCACCACGACAGGGGAGGGCTGAGCACGTCACCAGATCGGATGCTGCATTGACATTTATGCATTTGGCAGACCCTTTAGTTCAAAATTGATTCAGGGTTCGTGCGAGTTACGCGAAACTTTGTATTTCATTAGAAATTAGTTCGTTAAATGTGTTCATCATTCTAAAGTCTGTATGGAATTACATTTACATTTACATTTATTCATTGAGCAGACACTTTGATCCATTGTGACTCATCTACTGCAGTCAATCACAGAGATGACAAAAGATGAAATAGTGATACAGGTTTACTAAGTTACTCCAGACACAATACAAATAAAGAAAAATACTTTCACATTTACATTTACATTTATTCATTTAGCAGACTCTTTGATCCAAAATACCTTATACCTACATATATCACTGTAGAGTAAACAGATGTAAGATGTCTTGAAGAACACTTCAGTTATTATCTGACACCGAGATTCTGACCAACAACCTTCTGATCACATTTACATTTACATTTACATTTAGTCATTTAGCAGACGCTTTTATCCAAAGCGACTTACAATAGTCGAGGAGACAATGAAGCGGTAAATAACCGATACAACAATAGGTTAACAAGTGCTACAACAATGTTACCAAGTTACACAGAGAGAGAAGTTACAAAAAGTATATATATAATTATTTATTTATTTATTTATTTGTTTTTTGATAGAGTGAGTAGTTAGAAAAGTAGTGAGTTAGTGAGTTAGATGTAGCCACTGTGTGAATTACGATACAGTTCACACAAAACTAAAATTCACAAGACACAATTTTACTAACTTACTCACTTGTGTGACGATACAGATGTGAATGTGAGTGGGTTCCGTTACCAACATTCTTCATAATATCTTCTTGACAAGAAATGACAAGAAGGTGAGTAACAAAGATGATATATCCCTTTCAAATCAAGTGAAGTTTAGAATAAGGACAAACATTATTAATTCACTTGTATTAATTTTTTTAATATAATATAGAGGCATAAAACTTTAATTGTAAAATTAGCATTTTAAAGGATGTTATGTGAATAAAATCTGAAAAGAATCTATGCTTCAAATTGGAACTAAATAAACTCTTTGAGTCTCCATGGATGTAAATCTTAAGTCCATATATAAGGTCATTTGTCTAAAAATGGTTCCTCGTGTGTACAATAAGACTTACTTACAAACTCTTTCTTGATGACTAATTAAACAATCAAGCGCGCATTACTTCCTAATCTTTTTAATGCTGTTAATTCTGAGAGGCATTTTAAGCACCGGCACTTAAATCTACCACTATAATCCACTCATTAATTTTATGCCCCCAACGGGTCTTCACTTATGCCCTCGTGATTTTTATCACAGCATTGAGTATTTTTTACCCCTTGTTAGAATGTCTGTAAATAGAAATAAAATAGAATACTGTTTATTATGGCCAAGATGACAGCTCACTGCCATAAAGCAACACATAGCCCACCAGAACAAGAATGCTTGTTTGCAGATAATGGTTGGTGAAAAAAATCTATGCCATCTTACAATCTCTTCTCACACCCCAAACTCAGAATGCTCTTTGTCCTGTTAATAAAATTTAACAAAACACACAAAACACAGGGTTACTTCTCCCCCTCCTCCTTCCTTTCCCCCCTTTGTTTGGCGCCCCGGGGTAACCATGGCGACCAGCATCACAAAGCCACCAGTACTCGAAAAAAAATGCCAGCGAGCATCAGGACAGTCTACGCATACAGGCGTGGATGCAACTTATGTCACACATAAGGGAAATGAAATATTAAAAAAGGAATCTTAAGAATGAAATTAAAGGTTGTCCAAATGATATGGCAGCTCTCAGAGGTCTGTGTTTGCCTTGAAAGGCAGGAGAGCGAGCTGCTAAACCATTGCGGGCAATAAATGTGCGTAAACATACACATTGGAAGAGAGTGCTGTCACCACGAGTCTGTTCGGAGGAGATCAAGCGATGCAACAATTCATGCAGTCTAGTCATGTTCCTAAGCAACAGAGACCTGTCATTTTGATGGCTAATCATCCAAGCAATCCCTCGTTGGACCTTTTAGACAAACCAAATGCTGCATGCAGAGAGTTTGTTTTGCTGCTGCCAATTCGGACCGATTGTGCTTGGGCTTGCAGTCACACTGGGTGGAAATTTGATTTATTTGAGCAGAAATTGAAAAAAATTGTTCATTTTGAAACTGGTATTTTGAGTGAGTCACAATAAAGTGAATCAGATATTTTAGGGATATAAAATACAAATAGACGAAGAATAAATTCAAAGGAGGTGATCGGATTCAACAAGTGTTTTTTTACCAACCCATAGATCCCCGTAACGCACCAAACTTCTCCAGAAACTCATTACAGTGGTAAATTAGAGCACATTAAGCCAAAGACGTCATCTTGTAAAGGCCAATAATAGTTTAACAAAAGACTGCCCATTATTATAATGTTTCATCAATTATTGGCCGTCCCCGGATTGAATATTATTCATAATATCTTCGAGGAAACATCCCACTGTTGTCTCTTAATGCCTACTGTCGCTATACGTTTGCTAAACCCAGTGGCTCTCCAATCTTCTTGGTCTTGGTCTGTAGAACAAAGATGCTATTCAGTACAGCAGGACAGGTAAGAGCGCCCAAATGGAGCTCAAGTGGGCACTAGGCTTCTTGACTAAATAGCCAATGAGCATTCTAATCTTCCATTCTCTGCCTCCTATTCCATTTTGATAATGTACCATTGCCAGCAGCTGCTAAAAGCCTGAGCGGCGAGAGGGAGGGGTAATACTGCAAATTTTTGGATGAAAACAAAAAGGGGTACAGCGGTCGTCTTGAAGATGCTTCCGCCGAGCCGGCTTCAACATTTTCTAAAGGCCAGCACATTAGCACCGACTCCTGCGGTCCAAAAATGCCACGGAATCGAAAATATTCAGCAGAGCACATAACACGGTTCCTCTAACATCTTTTTTTTTTACTTTTATCCTTTTTTCCCCAATGTCCACAGCCTGCCATTACAGAAAATTACAACTTATATGTCTACAGTCTTGGAAGCGGATAATTGGAAGGAAGCCCATTATCAAGCACTCAAGTTATACATGGAGCTGGATTTTCTGCTTTTAATACCCTCACACAAATTTTGCCTTGAAGAAATATGACAACCTCAAAAAAGAAAAATCTGTCCATTACTTCTCCATCAGCGAGAGTTCATAGGTCCCTTTCCATTTAATTCTGTTTTTGGAACTTTGCATTACTCAATTTTTCACTTCATGAAAAGTAATGCATCTGAATGTGTAACTATTCCGTTTGAAGTCGCGAAAACAATGTCACAAAGCCAAGAATGTTAGTGGCCTTTTCTGTAATCAAAATAAAATTTCCATTTGGCATATGGCACATTTGACCGCATTATAGAAGCGAATAAAAGAAGTCGCAGGGGCCACCGAGCCAATTTGCTACAAACAATAAAAGCAAAAGTACTACATATGGTGCGGCATAAAATTGTATAATACGCTCAAATGCTGAATAGCTGTCGGCTGATTGTGGTGTGTAAAGTGCATAATGCTTTTGAAATGACTGTAGAGCAGCAAAGATTGTCTTAGGGTATTTGAGGAACAGAATTAGGGGTTTGGGTAGGGTGCATGCGGAGGTCCACTTGAAAGGTTAGTTGGGTAGGTTGTCACACAGAGCGGTTGAGCAGTCTGACAGCTTGTAAGAAGTCTGGCTGTTAAATGAGGAGAAAAGACGTAATGGACGACTTGCACTGAACTTTACGACATACTTCTGTTTCGTAATAGTAGGTTTCCTTGGGTTTTCGGGTATAACGTGTTTATAATGTGGTTACATAATAGGCCGTATAAAAGATGGACAGACTGTTCTCATTCACTTCTGTTGTAGAAAATGAAGCTAAAATATCAAATATATTTCGCAGATGACTTTGTTGAATGCAAAAGTGAATGCGAGGTGGAGCCGTGGTATTAAAATTCTTCCCTATTCCTTAAAGACTTAAACGTAAACATAGAAATCGTGTTATCACACCCCTTTTTAATACATCTTATAACTACACTTATAACATCAGCATAATCATTTTTTTAGTGGGCCATGATACCCGGTCGTTTGAATGGAGGTGGTGTAATTTGTGATCGATACTAAAGCCAACCTTAAGGGCCGATCAAATTGCTCTTACTTCACTTTTCGTTACTTCATCATAACTTGAATAGACTGCTGCAGGGATGATGTGATTTCTTGGGCTATCCCGAAAGTTTGGAGGATCACATAAGTGTGCTCTGTGGTTTATCAAAAAACACATTGACTTCAAGGGGATGAAACAGAGGTCTAACGCGTCCTTAAATGTAACTCCTAATATGAAACATTTTTAAATGTTATAAACGAAGAAAAAATACCAATGAGCAACAGGAAAGCATGGACATTAAATTGACTACTTGCACTTAACCTTACGACATACTTCTGTTTTAAATAGCATATTTTCTTAGGTTTCTGGTTTACTGTAAACTGGACACCACATTCCTATTCACTGCTAGTGTGGAAAAGTTGAACCAAAATATATATTGACCGCTGACATATTGGGCCAATGACTTTTTGAGATAGACTTGAGCGCCATGAGAACTAACAAAGAACCCAACTTTTTTTTAGTTCAGCATGATTCTGGCCAATGAAGATGGCATAGTTTTTGACCTTAACATACTTTTTTGGGACCTTTGCTGAAATATAAATTCGCCTGTTGCTTGATGACGGCCCAACGTTGCACTACTTTTGTCAAACGAAAGTATATGGATTTTTCTGATGGGCCTTTGGAAGATTACAAAATTTTAATTCTTAAAGTTTTGTCTATCAAGATAAAGTGGACCAAACAATACATATTTGGTAACTTAATCACAATTGCAAGAAAAAAGCCGAGATTAAGCTATAAAAATACTAGACTGCGGTCGCACCACATAACCACAAGCAACAAATCTTTTAATCTTTATTTAAAACTCCCTATAAGTTATATATACCTATAAGTTAAAACATAGTAAATGAATATCCATCCACATTTTTAGAGATTTGTGTCTGTGTTTTTATTTATGAAATTAGAATTAGAATTTTATGTGTAATATGTTTGCAAACCTGTTAGCACATGATAAAGCTTTTAAAAAAAGCCCAAGTGGTTTGTTACGGATGACTTTTCCGTTATAAAATAAGGTATTACAATGTTTGTAAGTTCAGACATTAAATAAAAAACACAGAGTTTAGGGCGATAGAACAGGATGTTTTAAATAGCTTCAGTAATTAGATGAATAATCCAAGGTTTTCTTGAATTTGATGCATTTATCATTCTGAAATCAGTTTCTCATCAAACTGCTCTGTTTGTGAGGTAAAGACAGACTACAGGCTTTTCCAAAGGGAAGAACCCTCCTCAACTCCCTGTTTTAGTGGAAATTGTCAAAGAATCAAACATCGATAGGCATTTTAAAGATCCCATTCAACGTTAATCCATCTTTCAAACGTGAATTGGTGTATAATGTTGTTGATAGAGTATAAATAACATCTGTTAAAGTATAAAGCTCAAAGTTCAATGGCAAACAAGATATTTCATTACACATAATCGCCTAAAAAAACGGCTGGTTTGGACAACACCCCTCTAGTTCCTGCTTTGGTGACATCATACCCGCAGTTACCCTCACCCACAGAAACATACATTAAAGGGGGTGTGGTCTTGTTGCACTCCAAAGGAGCAGATGAAGAGTTCTGTTTGTTTGTTTGTCGCCAAAACTCTGTTATTTTCATCCCAGAGTCCAATCACTTTTGTTTATTTTTCCAATGGACGCTCTACTTAGGGATCAATGATAATAATTTATGTTCAATTCGGTTCCTGAATATTTCATCCACATATAAAACCATGTGCAGCACATTTTACCGAGGACAGTTTTTTTAAAAGTGTTTTTTATTATTTAAGTTGATGCGTTTAACAGTTTCTAAACTCATTACACAAATGGCAGTTTAGCATTGTTTGTTAGTTTGGTAATTGAAAGTAATCCGACAAAAAGTGTAGTAATTCAACCAGACAACAATGATTGTTTGTGTTTGTAACGATCATTTTAAATTATTTGTTGGTTATATTTACTGTTTATTGTTTGCGCACATGCTGGTTTAGATCGGTGTAAAGTTTAGCTGCAGCCATGTGAATCACGCAAATGTTCAATGTTCAATGTTCAATGTTCAATGCAAAAGTCGTGCTTGCACAAGATCTTCTTGATCCCCTTCATCTATGTTCTCCGGGTCGGATTCCGGATCAAATTAATACCATTAAATGTCTTTATTATTATCAATATGAGCTAGAATCAGACACAGAATCAGTTTACAGTAACTAAGCTGTCAAATCACAACAAAGGAACCACTGGCCCAATCAGAACTCGCTATGTATTTCTGAAGGCGGAACTTCATCAGTTTTCAAGACAGAAAAAGCTCTAGACAGCAAAGTGAGTTATGTGAAAAATACAAGTTATTTTTCCTAGCGAAGCATTAACGCATGTTATATAACACACTGTAAACACAATCAAAGCTTCAAAAACACGCGGAGAACGGGACCTTTAAGGCACTTTAGTGGACCTTAAATACATGACATATTCTTTATTGTGTTTTTTTAATGACATGAAAGAACAGCTGACTCGTGTAAAAGAAAATCCAATAAGAAAACGTAACCAAATAAAACTATTGTGTGGTATAATAGAATTGTCATTGAAGTCCAACATGTATTCCGTAAGGTGAGCACCAGTAGACTTCATCTTTGAATTTTACCTTATTTAAATCTGTCACATTAACACCGAAAATCTGATTTAATCAAGTGACTGCCCTTAAAGGTAAAAATCCCCTCCTGCCATCTGATTAACACACATCTGCATGTAAATCCAAAAACATTAGTGTAAACACACAAGCCGCATTAATTACAAAGTGGAAGTACTGTAGGTGTACAAGTAGCCGTTGCACAAAGGATTCGGATAAATGGTTCTATGGAAACTATGCTTGCGTCTCTCATATGATTACCCTCTTCAAATAAATGTGCTATAAAATGAAAAACGCACATTATGATTGCAAAGTTTATGCAGATATCCTGCAGGGTCTCTCCCAACAGTGGAGGAAAGTGTGCGCTACTAATATGTGCAAATGGATGCCTGAGTAGCTCTCATTATATGGTTCCTAGGGTTACATGGGTGTAGGTCATGCATGCTTCCAAATGGATCTTTAATATTTACAGCCGGTTTAACCCTCGGCTCCCAAGAAATCTTCAGGCAGAGACAAAATATCATGGATCCGTTTCGTGAGAATGACACATTGTAATTAACTCTTTGAACGCATATAACATCTTGGAATTGTTTTGTATAGAAGTTTGATCAGATTGGTGTAGTATGTTAATATCAAAATTACAAGTGTTGTAGTACCTGAGACCTGTCTTGGTCCTAAGACCTGGCTTAAGGCTTAAGACCAATTTAAGATGGTCTTGTCTTCGTCTCAGACTTGGTGGGCTCGGGATTTCGCTTAAAGACTGGTCAAGACCACAACTGTGAGAATGACAATAATTGCAGGTGTATTGTGTGATTTCTGTGTTAGTAACATTCATGTGATTGAATCTAAATCTTCTGGACTTTAAAACATTAATTGACTTGTATTCTCAATTGATTATTTTGCTACTTTTGTTACTCTCAATGCCAGTGAGAGGATGATGAGAGTTTGTGTTAAATAAATCTATCAACAAATCAAATACATACAAGACCCACAACATCTGAGATGTGATTGCAAAAGAGATACTTGATTGAGATATGTTATACTATAACATCTGACCTGATATTAATTGTCTGTAATTATTCAATAATCCTTACGATAATAAGTACCTTAAGTTTTAGACCTAATTAAACATGGATTTGTTCTATTTTGTCGAGTGCCAAAATGTTTACAGTAGGTGGTTCATAAAACATGCACCATAAAGCAAGCGACACATGAGTTTCTGTGCAATAAATCCCTAATTACTTCTTCTGCTATCATTTTAATGACTTTTTAGAGTTTTGTGATGGTCTTGTTTTCATCTCGGTCTCTGCTCGTCTTGTCTCGGTCTCGCCCGCTCAAAGTCTTGGTGGTCTCAAGAACACAAGAAATTACAGCATATGTGATATGTTAACAGTGTAACAGTTGCACAATAACTATTAAACTTTCACCTTTACATTGAATTCGGGAGCAATCTGTTGAATTGACAGAATAAAGGTTGCCCAGAGTAAACGTGATGCAACCCATGTTTAAAAAGAACTAAATGCCTGTTACATCCAATCCTCTATTAACAACGTCAGCATGTTCTCATCCCACGACATTTGTCCTAGACATGCATGATTACCAAAACTAATTTCTAAAGGAACCGGCTTGCGATTTTCAGCATTTTGTTAAACATCATATCTAGAGACACCTTCATAGCTGCATACAACTCACAAAACAAATAAACACGCAGAATTTTTTTCGATAGCCCTGCTGAAAAGGCTCTAAAACGCCACGCATTTCTTCTTCAAGGCCAGGAATACTTTCTGATGCACGATTCACACGCATAATAGCGAAGAAGTCATTTAACTCTTTATTCAATCAACGGTGTTGGCTCCAGTTTCTAATCACTGCCCACAAAAGCTCAGCAGGGAAACTCTGGTTTCATGTCAAAGCCTCTGTGGCATACACAGGCTATCGGAGGACATCTGAAACGCTTGGCCATCTGGGTTAGGAGTCACGTTTTGCCGCAGACGAGACGTGTTTTATGGTGTGAAAGGCGACCGGAACAGATGCCTTGTGCAGCTCTTAAGTGTGTGAGAGGTTTTACAAGGACAATTTTAGTAATAATAATAATAAACTGTGGGAATAAATGATCAAGAACAAGATGTGATCTATGAGCGGGTTACGGATTAAATTCAAGCAATTTCTGATAAAACGTCTCTTTTTCTTACAGTCCTCGAGCTATAGTGTGCACTAAAGCTGGGCTACTATGAAAGCAGATGTGCGTTGCAGGCCTGACCTTGGTTGCTATGGGTACTAGGGACAGACTTATATTCAACCGCCTGCCTGAGTTCCTGCTAATTGCCGTTGTCATGGCAACGAAGCACCTGATGTAATGGTAGGAAAGGGCAATAATCTTACAAGGGTCCATTTATTTATAGGGAGCTATTCCACCCCGAGCCTGTCAGCGCGGAAACGGACTCGGATTAAGTGCTTGCATGTCAAACAATAATGTTTTTTAAAAAATAAAATACATACATGTATATGTATATGCAATACCATACATTAAAGAGCTCACGTCAATGCCCTCCTTCAAAACAATCCCAGCATTTTTACATCCATGTTGGTTTATAAGAACTTGTAATGCATGCAATAATGCAGAGCTCAATAAGACAGGAAACATATCATGTGAGTCTGCAATACCTTTTAATAACTATTAAACATGTAAATAACAAATAAATGTCATTAAAGATGGTATTGCAACTGCAAGACAAACAAAAACAGAAAGCACTGAACGCTGAACTGGGTTGACCTGCATGATTCAGTTTCTCTTTCTACTGGATCTCACATAAAGATGTGCAGAAAAACGACAGTCAATACATCTGGGTATACAGGGCTGGTTCCTCCTCACATCCTTCGCGCTTTGCGAGGGCGACAGCCATTGTGTGGCACCGGGGTGTTGTCGGTGATGGAAACAACCTCCAGTCCTCCCATGGTTAACCCTTTAATGGCAGACTATACACAGAGGACTCAAAATCAATGTGGGCCAATACAACATCCACATACAGAAACCAACACATACTCAATAGAGAAGAAATCCAGGGGAAAAAAGAACATCTGTGTCCACAAATAAAACCAGTTTTATTTTGAATTTGGGAATCATTAAAGCTCTTTATTATTATTATAATAATAATTATATGTAAAAAACACATAAATAACATTTTATAACATAGTTTTACTATTGTATGTCATATCAAGTTAGTATATAATATTTCATATACGTTTATCAATAAGTTTTAATGTTGATAGCTTTTCTAAGGTTAATGCAGTGTTCTAAGAAATTTTGTAAAGAACATTTGTTATATAAAACACACAATAAAAGTGCCTGGTGTGAATGAATATCTATCTGGAATATAACAGACCCGACACAAGCTTAGGTGTTATATTGGTCTCTCTGGGAGCAGTGGAGCGTTTCATATGTTGTATTAATCTACAACAGTTGTCGGGCCTGCATTGACACATTAATGGCAACCACTGTTTGCTTAAATGCATCTTTAGTCTATAAGATGCTCATTGGCCGACTCAATAAACACGGGTGGGTAAAGGAGTCATGAGAATCTTAAAGCCCCCTGTTGTCTTCAGCTCTGGAGGGGTTCATTAGACTCTCATCCAGTCCTATTAACCTTCCCTGTTTTAAAGTATGAATATGTGGACCACAGCTGAGCTTGGAGAACTCGTGGGTCAGTTTAAGACTAATAAATGAACACTCCCCTATATGGTTTTACATTTGGGTGATATACGGAACAATAACACTGTTACATAAATGACTTGCACGAATATTAATGCATATAAATAAATGAAAGTAGTGAGATTCTCTGTGTCGTTTTTTCCCCTATGATATTCTGACACCAAACCTTACTTTTCCAATCTAATTACTTTCATATACATTGTAAACTGCTGACACAGTGCTGTGTTTGTTGGTTTCAAAACGCGTTTGTTGGTGATGAATATCTTATTTTAGCCGATGAATAGTTATAGGGGGTACAAATAAATATAAAGCATTTTAATATTTGTCTAGTAAAAATACTATTGTATAGTTTTCAAATAATTTTCTAAAGACATCTGTTTGTGTTAACATTCAGTACATCAATCTCTGGAATATAACTACAATATCATTAAACACACAGTTGGACTATTTTAAGTTAGTATTCACTAGGGCTGCGTCATTTAGCATAATCGATTTTCAATCACAATTTTGGTTTACAACAATAATCAGTTATAACAATTATTGTGCCACCTTTGGATTTATATTTCTTTTTCTTTATTTATAAATATTTATTTGAATCTATGAATTCCCTTTTAATTTTATCTTATTATATTTAATTAAATGATGGAAATTTGTTGTTCATTAATTTATTGATAATGTTAATGAGCTATCATTGTGTAAATAATTAAATAATAAATAATTATAATTTAATCTTCGGTAAAATATATTTGATTATAATTTTTGTCATTACTGTACAGCCCAAGTGTGCACAAAATACCTTAGCAACCACAAACGTGTTAAACCCCATTCCATAGCAACACCCTGGCCACCTGTTCAGATTTCCCTTTGAAAATTGTAAAATCTACTTCACACTGTTTATTCTTTGAATTGTTTCCTATTTAAAAATTCCAATCACTGAACTGTACAAATAATTTAAATTAGAATTATTTTAATATTCATCTATTATACTGTATTATATTAAACAAAAAAAGTAAATCATGATGTTGATGATTTTAAGACATCCTATTTACTTTTCATTCACATACAAATGAAAGTCATATCAAATGAAACAAATTCTATAGATGTGTGAACTGTGAGAACAAATTAATTCACAATGAATCGATACTGCCCCCTTCTTCACTCAGCTGTTGAAGCTACTCACCAAGCGTCCAGGGCCGAGTCCTTTCACCATCACTCGGACGTACGTGACCCCCTTCGCCTTCGCCTTCTGCTCAACACAAACACGCATAAATTCAAAACATTTAGCATAATGAGAAACTAATAAATCGCTGAGGAAAACAAAATTGCTGGGGCTCGGAGTCTGAGGTCTGTCTGAAACCACTCATTTATATCATAACGCTTGTGTCCATATAGCAAATGAATGGTTATCAGCGAGAAGTCATATACTGATTATACGGACTGCTGTGAGTCAGACTTCTCATTAGACTCTTCATGGTGGAAACTGATGAAATTACAAAAAAAAATAGCATGAAAATAGCCCAGGGGGATGTATAAACATGAAACGGAAGTTCTGCAAGTTATTTCAATCCGTGGCCGGTCTAATTGTCGGTTTAAGAGTTATTGAAACAGTCGATCGCATTCTGCTGACCATGATAATCTTTGACACAGAATGAAAGGAAGAGCCTTAAGATATACATGATATAGCTCCAAACGGGTGTACATTTACATTTTCTAAACAAATATGAATGCATTCAAGGTATATACAGGGTTCATACACATTTTGTTATCCCATGACTTTGTGGTAATGTTCATTCCCTAATGTATAATATAATGTATGTGTGTACCCTGGAAAAGAAGAAAATACAGGTTCAAATTTACGTCAGCCTCTCTTAAATTAATAACTAGAGAATCTATGTAGTTTATTAAACAAATATCCATGACTTTTCCAAAACTCAAACGACTTTTCTAGGTTTTCCATACCCATAGGGACCATGTATATGCATTTGTATTAGTATAACATTAATCCCTGGGATTCATATATATAACTTTTGTTTCACAAACAAACTGCGATACAAGCTGAGACACATAAACATATTTAAGTGGTGTAAATGTATATACCATAGCAATGGGCACTTCTCAAACACACCATTTAAATGTATCTACCATTACGAATTGTGTGTTGTTGTGAGGATTCAACATTATATTAGGAATAAAAAGTACATTAAGCTCTGAGAATACCCATCATCATCATCGGTTTTGCACTTGGTTTCATTATGTATAATATTGAAATTGACATTAAACTAGTCTTAAAATATATCAGAGTATTAGTAACATTGTTTTTAGCAGGCCATATTGCTAATATTTAAAATGCATATGTTTGGACTGTGTTCAAATGCCAAAATAAAGTTGGAAAAGCAATTCAGCAGTATATCAAGGGGACCTCTATATACAGTTATAATTCATTGGGATCTGATCAATTTCTAAAAGAAATGCGCTGCCATCCAGTGGACAACATATGACACAATCTGTGTTGTTAATAAACATGACAGCACTTAATAAACATTGAACTGCTCTGAAACATATGTTGAAAAAGTGAGCTGCTTGGAAACAAATGTGTCATTTTGAATGCATGTACTTCTTATAAATATAAGCATCTCAAGCCGTCTTTGATTTCATGTTTGAATAAAATGTGTCTCACCGCGGCAGCAGAAATCCCAGCGGTCTGTGCTGCGACAGGGGTGGATTTCTTCACATTCTTGAAGCCCTCAGAGCCACACGAGGTTCGGACCATGTATTGGCCTGCGCTGTCTGTCACCTGAATGTGTGTGCTGTTGTAAAATGAGATTCAGTGAACAATGAGTGTCAGTCTGCAGAGACAAACTCAATCACACCAGTGGATGATCACATTGGGTTTGTATTTGTATTATTTATTTCTGTATTCTCCTCGTGCCTTTATGGGCAGCAGAAACATGTGTTTGACCAAAAAGAAAATGTAACAATTGGATTTAGACAAAATTTTTAATTCTATCATACTTTCCTTATTTTTTAGTTATTTTAAATCTGTATACAATTTTTGCTAGGTCGAAGAAAAAGATATTTGGACAAATGTTTGCGA
>CM065654.1:8533097-8758097 GCA_033220385.1 Triplophysa yarkandensis
ATATACTACAGAATGAAATAAACAGAGAGTAATGATGTTTGTTTATAATCAGTTGTGTCTGTGTGTGTAATTATGATCATAGTTTTTAGGGTAAAGCATAACAATAAGAGTTCTTGCTGTCAATAAGAAGTGCTGTCATGGCCCATCTGTCGAGCCACATTCTCATCTTTGTTATTTCAGATGGAGTTAGAGAAAAGTCTGCTTTCAGACCACGAGTTGAGGCTCCTGGAGGATGCAGCACGCATGAGCCGGAAGCAGGAGGAAGACTACGATTCGGACGAAGAAGAGGATTACGGAGACAAGGAGATCGTCACAGCACAAGATCTGGAAGATGCATGGGAGCAGAAACTCAAACAGTTCCGTCCTTCTCCGAGATCTAATGGTGTGATGGCGTTTAAAGTGCTTATTATTCACTCATTTCTCTTTAGGGTAAATTATGTTGTGATACTGCAAGGTAATATGAGTTACACGTATCTCTTTAAAGGTGACAAGCTGGACGTGAGTTCTTCCGAGCGTTGTTTGGCAGAAAGCTTGATCTTGCTGGTCAAACAGGATGTTGGCAGTAAAAAGATATGGAGTCTACCGCAGATCCAGTGGAAGGATGGAGAGACTCTTCGACAGACAGCCGAACGGGCCCTTGCTAATCTACCAGGTGATGCTTTGATTTCATTAGGAATAATTATAATAATCAAGATATCGGATGCTGATAAATAATATGTAGAATGCACACAAATACAGTAGTTGTGAGAAACAAGGAAATTGCAACCAAAATCTCATCTTTACACCCCTTTGACCAACTTCCACAATGGTTTAAGAGTCAGCTTGTTATACCCATACAAATATATAGATAATATATTTTTTGTTGTACAGGTTCAGATCTGAAGGCTACATTCCTTGGCAACGCACCCTGTGGGTTTTACAAATACAGATACCCAAAAGACATTCAAAAGGAAGGCAATGTTGGAGCCAAAGTGTTTTTCTTCAAAGCCACGATGAGTAGCCCCACGCAATTACCGCTGGACAAGAATTCATTTGCCTGGGTAAAAAAGGACGAACTTCAGAACTTTCTAATGCCAGAGTACCTAAAACAAGTCAAGCGCTTCATCATGAGTTTGTAATAGAAGAATATGATGAGGAATGGACTGGAATATATGTGTTTTAGTGTTTAGGACTACAGGTTTCATTTATCACTGCTACAGTAGCTTTGGTCAGGGCTTGTACATGTATGTCGTCACGTTACATTGGGTTCCTGTTTGCTGATCGTGCTGCAATGTTATTAATAGAAACCTTTCATTCTGGCTTAAGTAACATTAAAAGAGGCTGTCTGTCACTCCAATGTGGGCGTTATTTTTGATTCAACCATGTGGTGTTTAAAACCTGTATATAAATTTAACACAAAATAATATATTTTGCGGTTATACAATAGAACTCTTTACTGTAACAAAAACAAATATTTATATTTTCTTAATGAAATATTGATTAAATATCTTTAAAACAAGCAACAGTTAATTCCTCTCAAATTAACAAATATATTTAAGATTATATTATGATGAAATATTTAACTTATACATATTTGGAATACACACCAATATTTTTGATAAATTCTAATAGAAAAACATCAGATTTACTTTTTTACGTACATATGCATGAACATTTTAAAAGTGTATTGAATTAATTTCAAAGCTTTAAAAAGAACTTTTTTGTGTATTTGTCTCACATAGTTAAAAAGAAACTGTTCCTTTAAATCAGTCTACATTTCAACAGTAAACCCTTGTTTAAGTGTACACAATATCACATGATGTATGCTCCACTGCCCAGAAATGAAATATAAATCAAATACCATTTATCAGTAATGCCACTTGGGGGCAATAGTTGGACAAGCAATGGAGCATATTGTTCAGAACATGATTAACCCTATAGAAACATTCTATATTATATGATTAGACAGCATGTTTCTGTCTCGTCTAATGTAAATGCCTTGTACTGTGGTTTCTCGTGTGTACTTATTCCTCCCTCCCTCTCTTGCTGTCATTGACTTTTGTGCTGTGTTAGTGGAAACAGGGATTAGTAATACTATGAATTATTTAGGCACCTTGATTATACAGGTCTGTTAAATTGACTGTGGTCAGAGTCACTTTTGTCAGTGTTTTGGGATTTGAAGAAATTTGGGCTTAGATTCCTCATATAAAGGGCAGCTGGAGGAGTTATATGATGGGTGATCTATTCTGCAGCATTATTATTTCGACAAACCGATATATGAATGAATCATGATAAATGCCTCGATGATCATGAACATATTATTACAGACGTTGCCTTTAAAAAGTAATCTATAAATTTGTTCTTTTTTAATTCGTTTCACTTATAGATACGGTGCACTTACCATGCACTAGATATTGCACAGTAACAAGTCTAAAAAGGACATTACACATGTTCGTCGTCGAGATGTTTCGACCCAAATCCCATTTCAAATTAAATTGTCCACATTTATCTCACAAACATGTTATACCTCAACAGCTTGATTTATAATTAGGAGTTAAAACGGGCGCTCGGAGGTCTTAAGAGCCATTTAAAAGCAGCTTGGATAGCAATAAATGGGGTGTAAATATGAACCTTTCCTCCCTTTAATAAGCCCAAGTGCTGAGCTCAGCATTTTAAGAACAGGTGAGGTTATTGAGAGGATGAACCACAGATTCCTGATCAGCATCTTTTTTCCTTTCAGACATCCTTCACCGTGCTTTGTCGTGTCTAAGTGGATTACACAGCCCTTCACAATATTACCATTGATATTTCCGCTGATCTCCTGGAAACACATTCTTGTCGACAGACAGACCCAAACGTCCCATTTCAAATTACATTTAAAACAAATAAGCGACCGCCCCCCTAAAACCAAGCCCAGAATCAATCCGCTGGCTGCATTTCACAATGCAATGGGTAAGGAGATGTTCATTCAACCCCAGTTAACCGCTTTCTTCTGAAATCCACAAAATCCGATTTAATCAACATGCCAAAATAGCTGTTGGCCTCTAAAAACACATAATTATATATCAAGTCCTTGGGGCAACGTTTAGAAGATCCACGGGCTTTTATGTTTCTTCGATTCATAGGGAAGTGTTTTACTTGTAAACCGAGCAAGCGCCATGGACAAAGAAATATCTGATAAGCTGCATGTGGTTTATTGATCGGAAACAAACTCGGCATTTGCTTGTTGTACAAAGCAGATGCTTTTAATGCAAAGTGACCAACTATTTCAGCAAGAGACCAACTGGAGGAAACTGCAAGGTCTAAGGATTAAATGGTTTCCTCTTGCAAACTATAATAACTGTGTTGGGGATTATATTAAAGCTAGCAGTCTACCAGTAAATAAACCATACGGTTCAAACTGTAAAAAAATGTGATGTTTAAACCACATTTCACTAAAAATACATTCTTGAAGAAGATGTTTTGGCCTCCACAAAGCCCCGAACTACACCAAAAACTGAACGAACGGAGACTATATCACTTCTGAATCTAATCTGCACATAGAACTGTCTAATAACACAACAATTATAATAGAAAAATGTGATCCAGATTGTTATATTTTGCATTCAATTAACTAATCTGTAGATTATGCAGATTTATCTCGAATTAGACCGCAAACAATAAATCCAA
The DNA here is from genome assembly GCA_033220385.1 of Triplophysa yarkandensis. Classification (NCBI taxonomy): domain Eukaryota; kingdom Metazoa; phylum Chordata; class Actinopteri; order Cypriniformes; family Nemacheilidae; genus Triplophysa; species Triplophysa yarkandensis. The sequence goes on from CM065654.1 coordinate 8,536,746, forward strand.
TGGACAGGCCGACATTTAACACCATCCTGTGAGCAAATACATAGAAAAAGGTAATAACCCCAAAACAATTAACTTTTCATAACTTTCAAATATATTTGTTTCTTTTACATTTTTTTCCAGACATTCTTAAATTCCTGCTGATTCCTGGTTCCATGACACCATGGACCTTACAATGTGCAACCACTGAGCCAGAGGTTTTCAAACTTTACAATGCCAGGGACCCCCAAATATGATGTACCATTCATGATGACCCCCTTTCTAAAAAGATATTCAACCATATGTAAAATAGAACATTATATTTCATAAAGAAGCTTTTGAAGTATGTTAGATTAATAGTAAGTTTGAGAATATGATAAGATATCTTACATATAATATTAAACAGTTGTCTATAAAATGAATAATGTTGATCGTATGCGTCAAAAGAGAAACAATTCCTATTTTTTTAATAAAAAGTATTTTTGTTTCTTTCCAAAACCTACTGTCTATATGTGAAACATCTACAAATTAATATAATTTTTACTATACTAATGTACTAATGTGTACATTAACAATTTTAAGATTTTCAGGGGACCGCTTTCAGCCTTTTGGAGGCCCCCGGGGTCCCAGGACCCCATTTTTAAAAACCCTCCACCGAGCAACTATTTCATTCCCTGGCACCATGTTTCTTATCATTATTATACAAATATTAAGACCTCATATTTATTACAGGATAGCATCAACACAACCTAAGGGGATGACATTTCTGTGACATGGACATAAGCAGAGTCAAATCACCTTAGAGATAAATCTGATGCTGAATATCTTCCATTCCAACGGCATCAATATCATAGGTACAAAAGTGGTCGTTAGATGCTATTTACCAGTTATAGTCTATCATTTGACGCCTCTCCATACCTGGCCATAGGTCGGCTATCAAACATTGCTACTTTGATAATACATTACATTTGTGAGTGAGCAAGATATGACCCCCTTGACGAAAAAGAGCTTCCGGAAATTGTCCTATCCATCATAATTACACCTGTTGGACAGATCTATGGCAGACGGAGAGATTGGACCCTTTTTTTGGCCTGATGCAGATAATGGAAAGAGAAAAGTCAGAAAAAAACCTGGGAAAAACGGAAGGATTGGAAATGTTTTAAAAGCTTATATTTTATATTATAAGAACTACAAAACATTTCAATTCCTGGATCTCTTTGGAAGCCCTTCTGGCATTTGAACCCCTGTGATTGTTCTTCAATCTTAAAAATTAAAGTACTTAAAATAGTTCTTCAAAGCAATGCCATCAATTCTTCTTAAGTTCACCATTTTACATTTTTCTCATTTCTCTTACCCTTATTGTCTGAAGTATGTTTTTGCAACAGGTTAAGTTTGAGGTTCTTCTTAGAATTAAATGAGGAAAGAAGAGCTTTTCTTTTAAAGAGTGTTGTTTTAAATTTCCAACCGCACGTGGTTTCATCCTCGAGGCCCTCATGAGACAATCTAAGGGTCGAATGTTACAAATCAAGCTATTTGGAGAAAGGGTTTCTTTTGTGTTTAGATTGTTTCGACTCTTCAAATCAGGCATCTGAAATAGCTGGGAAAGTATGGCTGAACTGCGAAATGAACTCCAATAGTATGAGAATTTTCAATTATAAGAATATTTAATTTAAAAACATTTAATTTATTATGTTACCAGATGTCCGCCACCTACACCAACTGCTGTTTGTAAAGTTCTGATGGAGCTATAGAAACCAACAAAAGGTAAAACCATAAAAAGCCTTTGTTCATATTCAGCTAATCCAAACTTTTAGTTATAGACACTTTCTGACCCTGTAGTAGAAGAAATTGTATATATATATATTTTTTTTAAAGCTCATTGCATGTATCATTTTTTCTGCGAGTAAACTAGCTGACCATTATTAAATAAACAATATAAATTAATATCTGTTGACCAAAGACCTCTCCTGCCTCCATAAAAGAACTTTACTTAAACTCTATTACTATTATTACTACACCCACGACCTTGCGGAACAATTTAAATATTTTATGATATGTAGATTTAGCTTGATATGTGTAATGTAAATTATATTTCTTCCATCTGATTAAAGATTTTCTAAGTTCTATTCATTTTTTGATTATAATACATTTTTTACGAAGATGCTCTTGCACTTCAACTAGAAACGAAGCTTCTTGAAAGACTGTGCCATCATTTGAAAGTCAGCATGCATTAATCAAAGCTTTTGGCTTTTCTGTTTAAGCTCCCGTATGCTCTGTCTAACGATAATGCATTTTGCTGAGCAGGATGATATAAGTACTCAACATAGACCATTAGATATCAAAGTACATGAGACTCCTAACCTATGCAATATTTCCAGTTGTGGGAAGCCATTTGTTTTAATAAACTAACACTGCAAGGCCTGGCAAGTGAATCGAAGAGCGTGCAGCCTCGGTAATATGCTAGATATTGAAACATTCCAAAGCATAGTCATGTACAGTTTAAACGACTTTACATATTTTGTTCTGTTAAAATTTACATTGATTAAATGTATGACTGTCTTAGGTGATTGTATCATTTCTTGATCAGGATTACCCGTGAGGAGTCCTTGAGATATCTACTTTCACAAGAAGAAGCCACTAGTAGGATCTGTCCCTAATGTATTCGTGATATGGGTGGCATGATGTTTTAAAACCATGTGCACATTATCACCTTTTGCTCTCACTGTTGCCTTTTTAATTGGCAGGGTTGTCTTTTCCAGAAGTATTTTCTGCCTTTCACCATACGGTTGCATCGATTAGGTGGCTGCTAGGGATCAATAGTTTGCTGTAGATTTGAACGATTGCTCTTACCTGCTGCTCCATCATGTTGCCTGAAACTGGCTCTAGTTTCCACAATTTTCAGGGTATGAATAGGCATGTCACTTCCATTGGACTTAAATGGAAATATACTGTGCATGTTTTAATTTGTCTTGAAAAATGTGTAGACTGTTATCATGGATATCAGTCATGCATGTAAACTATCCTGGGCCCAGATTCCTTTCAGAATTTTCAGATGTCAGAATTTTTATTACCAGCTCTGGTAGCGGCAGAAAAATTCACAATATAATCATAACCTCTCTGGCAGATTGTCATTTGGCATCTTCGGACTGGCATCACACCCGTTTTGTCTCAATCTTCTCCTCTGACCTATGCAGAGCCAACAAGCTTATAATCCAATTACTGGTCAGTGACGAATTTTAAATGTTTCTGCACCTTTCGGTTCTGCCAATGACTTTATTATGGTCACTTGCGTCTTTTAAATACAATCCATTTTTGCAGTTTTATCCTTCAATTTGATACAAAGATACACTATTTTGCCAAAAGTCTTCGCTCACCTGCATTTACTTGCATATGAAATTAAGTTATATCCTGCTTCAACTCTACAGGCAATGCTTTCCACAATGTTTAGGAGTGTGTTTATGGGAATTTTTTGCAATTCTTCTAGAAGCGCATTTGTGAGGTCACACCTGTTGAATGAGAAGGCCTAACCCTCAGTCTCCAATCTAATTTATCCCAAAGTTCTTTCAAACATCTAGAGAAAACACAGTATAAAAGAAGAGGCAACCCCATGAATCTAGGATGGGTGGAAAAGGACGTACCAAAGTTGTGAAATCTAGGGTGTTTTCTGAATGGTTTTAATACAAATCTTAAAAAAGCGTCCCTGACAGGACTCAACCTGCATTCTGTTTATTCAAAGTCTGAGGCCTTATTCATTAGGACACATGGCTTGCAAAAATTGGTGAATTTTGAACATGTTTACACCAGAGGACTGCTTTACAGTTCCATTGAAGCCACCTAAGTTCAAGTCGCCTAAATGCCTACAATAGTATTTGCTTTGCTTAATTTTTTAAACAAGATAAGTGTTTTTACAGTTCCACTGAAGACACGCAAACCGAATCAATCTCACAAGAGTGCAATTATTTGTTTTGCTAAAATACAGGGACTCGAGTCTTGCCAGGCCTTAAACGTCCAATCTTCTGATTGAAATCAGATGTCCTATCAAATGAGCCACGAAACTAGAAAAATTTTGCTAAATTTTAACACCAGAGGACTGTTTTTACAGTTCCATAGAAGAAACCTAAATTCCTCGAATCTCACACCTATAACCATTTAAACTCCCGTGAGCAGTGTACAACAAACAAGTGTTTCGAAAATATGAGTGATTTGTGAATGGTTGTAATTTGTGAAAGACTGTTTATACAGGTCCATTGAAGACACCTAAATTCCTTGAATCTCACGTTTGTCGTGAATGGTTGTAATGTACCCATTAAAACAACGACCCTGGCAGGACTCGAACCTGCAATCTTCTGATCCAAAGTCAGACGCCTTATCCATACGGCCACAAAGCCTACAAAATTGGTGTTTTTACTTATTTTTTAAAGAGAGGAGTGTTTTTTCAGTTTTACTGAAGACAAGTTGAACTTATGAATATCACATGAGTTAAGTATGACATACAAGTTTTGCGAAAATCAAGGTACTCGAGTCTTGCCAGGACTTAAACGTGCAATCTTCTGTTCGAAGTTGGATGTCCTATCCAACGAGCCACGAAACTTGCAGAACTTTCCACATTTTTAACACCAGTCGACTGTTTTCCAGTTCCAATGAAGACACATAAATTCCTTGAATCTCAGGTGTGTCGTGAATGGTTGTAATTTACCCATTAACACAACGACCTTGGCAGGACTCGAACCTGCAATCTTCTGATCCGAAGTCAGACGCCTTATCCATTAGGCCACAAGGCCTACAAAAGTGGTGTTTTTACTTTTTTTTAAAGAGAGGAGTGTTTTTAAGTTCCACTGAAGACAAGTTGAACTTACGAATCTCATATGAGTTAAGTATGACATGCAAGTTTTGCGAAAATAATGGTACTCGAGTCTTTCCAGGACTTAAACGTGCAATCATCTGATCAAAGTCGGATGTCCTATCCACTGTGCCACGAAACTTGCAGAATTAGCTAATTTTTAACACCAGTGGACTGTTTCCAGTTCCATTGAAGACACCTAAATTCCATGAATCTCACTCACGTATGCCGCGAATGGTTGTAATGTAATTATTTTAAAAAATTGGTGTTTTTACTTATTTTTTAAAGAGAGGAGTGTTTTTTCAGTTCCACTGAAGACAAGCTGAACTTATGAATCTCACATGAGTTTAGAATGACATATAAGTTTTGCGAAAATCAAGGTACTCGAGTCTTGCCAGGACTTAAACGTGCAATCATCTGATCAAAGTCGGATGTCCTATCCACTGAGCCACGAAACTTGCAGATTTTTGCCAATTTTTAACACCAGTGGACTGTTTTCCAGTTCCATTGAAGACATCTAAATTCCTTGAATCTCAGGTGTCGTGAATTGTTGTAATATACCTATGAAAACAGCGACCCTGGCAGGACTCGAACCTGCAATCTTCTGATCCGAAGTCAGACGCCTTATCCATTAGGCCACAAGGCCTACAAAATTTGTGTTTTTACTTATTTTTTAAAGAGAGGAGTGTTTTTCAGTTCCACTGAAGACAAGTTAAACTCACAAATCTCACATGAGTTTAGTAAGACATATAAGTTTTGTAAAAACCAAGGAACTCGAGTCTTGCGAAGACTTAAACTTGCAATCCTCTCATCGAAGTCGGATGTTCTATCCACTGAGCCACGAAACTTGCACATTTTTGCAAATTTTTGACACCAGTGGACTGTTTTCCAGTTCCATTGAAGACATCTAAATTCCTTGAATATCAGGTGTGTCGTGAATGGTTGTAATGTACCCATTAAAACAACGACCCTGGCAGGACTCGAACCTGCAATCTTCTGATCCGAAGTCAGACGCCTTATCCATTAGGCCACAAGGCCTACAAAATTGGTGTTTGTACTTATTTTTTAAAGAGAGGAGTGTTTTTCAGTTCCACTGAAGACAAGTTGAACTTACGAATCTCACATAAGTTAAGTATGACATGCAAGTTTTGCGAAAATAATGGTACTCGAGTCTTGCCAGGACTTAAACATGCAATCTTCTGTTCGAAGGTGGATGTCCTATGCACTGTGCCACGAAACTTGCAGAATTAGCTAAATTTTAACACCAGTGGACTGTTTCCAGTTCCATTGAAGACACCTAAATTCCATGAATCTCACGTATGCCGCGAATGGTTGTAATGTAACTATTAAAAAATTGGTGTTTTTACTTATTTTTTAAAGAGAGGAGTGTTTTTTCAGTTCCACTGAAGACAAGCTGAACTTATGAATCTCACATGAGTTTAGTATGACATACAAGTTTTGCGAAAATAAAGGTACTCGAGTCTTGCCAGGACTTAAACGTGCAATCATCTGATCAAAGTCGGATGTCCTATCCACTGAGCCACGAAACTTGCAGATTTTTGCAAATTTTTAACACCAGTGGACTGTTTTCCAGTTCCATTGAAGACATCTAAATTCCTTGAATCTCAGGTGTGTCGTGAATGGTTGTAATATACCTATGAAAACAGCGACCCTGGCAGGACTCGAACCTGCAATCTTCTGATCCGAAGTCAGACGCCTTATCCATTAGGCCACAAGGCCTACAAAATTGGTGTTTTTACTTATTTTTTAAAGAGAGGAGTGTTTTTCAGTTCCACTGAAGACAAGTTGAACTTACAAATCTCACATGAGTTTAGTAAGACATATAAGTTTTGTAAAAACCAAGGAACTCGAGTCTTGCGAGGACTTAAACTTGCAATCCTCTCATCGAAGTCGGATGTCCTATCCACTGAGCCACAAAACTTGCAGATTTTTGCAAATTTTTAACACCAGTGGACTGTTTTCCAGTTCCATTGAAGACATCTAAATTCCTTGAATCTCAGGTGTGTCGTGAATGGTTGTAATATACCTATGAAAACAGCGACCCTGGCAGGACTCGAACCTGCAATCTTCTGATCCGAAGTCAGACGCCTTATCCATAAGGCCAAAAGGCCTACAAAATTGGTGTTTTTACTTATTTTTTAAAGAGAGGAGTGTTTTTCAGTTCCACTGAAGACAAGTTGAACTTACGAATCTCACATGAGTTAAGTATGACATGCAAGTTTTGCGAAAATAATGGTACTCGAGTCTTGCCACGACTTAAACATGCAATCTTCTGTTCGAAGGTGGATGTCCTATACACTGTGCCACGAAACTTGCAGAATTAGCTAATTTTTAACACCAGTGGACTGTTTCCAGTTCCATTGAAGACACCTAAATTCCATGAATCTCACGTATGCCGCGAATGGTTGTAATGTAACTATTAAAAAAATTGGTGTTTTTACTTATTTTTTAAAGAGAGGAGTGTTTTTTCAGTTCCACTGAAGACAAACTGAACTTATGAATCTCACATGAGTTTAGTATGACATACAAGTTTTGCGAAAATCAAGGTACTCGAGTCTTGCCAGGACTTAAACGTGCAATCATCTGATCAAAGTCGGATGTCCTATACACTGAGCCACGAAACTTGCAGATTTTTGCTAATTTTTAACACCAGTGGACTGTTTTCCAGTTCCATTGAAGACATCTAAATCCTTGAATCTCAGGTGTGTCGTGAATGGTTGTAATATACCTATGAAAACAGCGACCCTGGCAGGACTCGAACCTGCAATCTTCTGATCCGAAGTCAGACGCCTTATCCATTAGGCCACAAGGCCTACAAAATTGGTGTTTTTACTTATCTTTTAAAGAGAGGAGTGTTTTTTCAGTTTAACTGAAGACAAGTTGAACTTATGAATATCACATGAGTTAAGTATGACATACAAGTTTTGCGAAAATCAAGGTACTCGAGTCTTGCCAGGACTTAAACGTGCAATCTTCTGTTCGAAGTCGGATGTCCTATCCAACGAGCCACGAAACTTGCAGAACTTTCCACATTTTTAACACCAGTCGACTGTTTTCCAGTTCCAATGAAGACACATAAATTCCTTGAATCTCAGGTGTGTCGTGAATGGTTGTAATGTACCCATTAAAACAACGACCCTGGCAGGACTCGAACCTGCAATCTTCTGATCCGAAGTCAGACGCCTTATCCATTAGGCCACAAGGCCTACAAAAGTGTTTTTTTTACATTTTTTTTAAAGAGAGGAGTGTTTTTCAGTTCCGATGAAGACAAGTTGAACTTACGAATCTCATATGAGTTAAGTATGACATACAAGTTTTGCGAAAATAACGGTACTCGAGTCTTTCCAGGACTTAAACATGCAATCTTCTGTTCGAAGGTGGATGTCCTATCCACTGTGCCACGAAACTTGCAGAATTAACTAATTTTTAACACCAGTGGACTGTTTCCAGTTCCATTGAAGACACCTAAATTCCATAAATCTCACTCACGTATGCCGCGAATGGTTGTAATGTACCTATTAAAATAAATTGGTGTTTTTACTTATATTTTAAAGAGAGGAGTGTTTTTAAGTTCCACTGAAGACAAGTTAAGCTCACAAATCTCACATGAGTTTAGTAAGACATATAAGTTTTGTAAAAACCAAGGAGCTCGAGTCTTGCAAGGACTTAAACGTGCAATCATCTGATCAAAGTCGGATGTCCTATCCACTGAGCCACGAAACTTGCACATTTTTGCAAATTTTTGACACCAGTGGACTGTTTTCCAGTTCCATTGAAGACACATAAATTCCTTGAATCTCAAGTGTGTCGTGAATGGTTGTAATGTTCCCATTAACACAACGACCCTGGCAGGACTCGAACCTGCAATCTTCTGATCCGAAGTCAGACGCCTTATCCATTAGGCCACAAGGCCTACAAAAGTGGTGTTTTTACTTTTTTTTTAAAGAGAGGAGTGTTTTTCAGTTCCACTGAAGACAAGTTGAACTTACGAATCTCACATGAGTATGACATGCTAGTTTTGCGAAAATAATGGTACTCGAGTCTTGCCAGGACTTAAACATGCAATCTTCTGTTCGAAGGTGGATGTCCTATACACTGTGCCACGAAACTTGCAGAATTAGCTAATTTTTAACACCAGTGGACTGTTTCCAGTTCCATTGAAGACACCTAAATTCCATGAATCTCACGTATGCCGCGAATGGTTGTAATGTAACTATTATAACTTGCAGATTTGGAGTGGTTGAATGGTTGTAATGTACCCATTAAAACAACGACCCTGGCAGGACTCGAACCTGCAACCTTCTGATCCGAAGTCAGACGCCTTATCCATAAGGCCACAAAGCCTACAAAAGTGGTGTTTTTACTTATTTTTTAAAGAGAGGAGTGTTTTTTCATTTTTACTGAAGACAAGTTGAACTTATGAATATCACATGAGTTAAGTATGACATACAAGTTTTGCGAAAATCAAGGTACTCGAGTCCTGCCAGGACTTAAACGTGCAATCTTCTGTTCGAAGTTGGATGTCCTATCCAACGAGCCACGAAACTTGCAGAACTTTCCACATTTTTAACACCAGTCGACTGTTTTCCAGTTCCAATGAAGACACATAAATTCCTTGAATCTCAGGTGTGTCGTGAATGGTTGTAATGTACCCATTAAAACAACGACCCTGGCAGGACTCGAACCAGCAATCTTCTGACCCGAAGTCAGACGCCTTATCCATTAGGCCACAAGGCCTACAAAAGTGTTTTTTTTACATTTTTTTAAAGAGAGGAGTGTTTTTCAGTTCCGATGAAGACAAGTTGAACTTACGAATCTCATATGAGTTAAGTATGACATACAAGTTTTGCGAAAATAACGGTACTCGAGTCTTTCCAGGACTTAAACATGCAATCTTCTGTTCGAAGGTGGATGTCCTATCCACTGTGCCACGAAACTTGCAGAATTAACTAATTTTTAACACCAGTGGACTGTTTCCAGTTCCATTGAAGACACCTAAATTCCATGAATCTCACTCACGTATGCCGCGAATGGTTGTAATGTACCTATTAAAATAAATTGGTGTTTTTACTTATATTTTAAAGAGAGGAGTGTTTTTTCAGTTCCACTGAAGACAAGCTGAACTTATGAATCTCACATGAGTTTATTATGACATACAAGTTTTGCGAAAATCAAGGGACTCGAGTCTTGCCATGACTTAAACGTGCAATCATCTGATCAAAGTCGGATGTCCTATCCATTGAGCCACGAAACTTGCAGATTTTTGCAACTTTTTAACACCAGTGGACTGTTTTCCAGTTCCATTGAAGACATCTAAATTCCTTGAATCTCAGGTGTCGTGAATTGTTGTAATATACCTATGAAAACAGCGACCCTGGCAGGACTCGAACCTGCAATCTTCTGATCCGAAGTCAGACGCCTTATCCATTAGGCCACAAGGCCTACAAAATTGGTGTTTTTACTTATTTTTTAAAGAGAGGAGTGTTTTTTCAGTTTTACTGAAGACAAGTTGAACTTATGAATCTCACATGAGTTAAGTATGACATACAAGTTTTGCGAAAATAATGGTACTCGAGTCTTGCCAGGACTTAAACATGCAATCTTCTGTTCGAAGGTGGATGTCCTATCCACTGTGCCACGAAACTTGCAGAATTAACTAATTTTTAACACCAGTGGACTGTTTCCAGTTCCATTGAAGACACCTAAATTCCATGAATCTCACTCACGTATGCCGCGAATGGTTGTAATGTACCTATTAAAATAAATTGGTGTTTTTACTTATATTTTAAAGAGAGGAGTGTTTTTTCAGTTCCACTGAAGACAAGCTGAACTTATGAATCTCACATGAGTTTAGTATGACATACAAGTTTTGCGAAAATCAAGGGACTCGAGTCTTGCCAGGACTTAAACGTACAATTATCTGATCAAAGTCGGATGTCCTATCCATTGAGCCACGAAACTTGCAGATTTTTGCAAATTTTTAACACCAGTGGACTGTTTTCCAGTTCCACTGAAGACATCTAAATTCCTTGAATCTCAGGTGTGTCGTGAATGGTTGTAATATACCTAAGAAAACAGCGTCCCTGGCAGGACTCGAACCTGCAATCTTCTGATCCGAAGTCAGACGCCTTATCCATTAGGACACAAGGCCTACAAAATTGGTGTTTTTACTTATTTTTTAAAGAGAGGAGTGTTTTTCAGTTCCACTGAAGACAAGTTGAACTTACAAATCTCACATGAGTTTAGTAAGACATATAAGTTTTGTAAAAACCAAGGAACTCGAGTCTTGCCAGGACTTAAACTTGCAATCCTCTCATCGAAGTCGGATGTCCTATCCACTGAGCCACGAAACTTGCAGATTTTTGCAAATTTTTAACACCAGTGGACTGTTTTCCAGTTCCATTGAAGACATCTAATTTCCTTGAATCTCAGGTGTGTCGTCGTGAATGGTTGTAATGTACCCATTAAAACAACGACCCTGGCAGGACTCGAACCAGCAATCTTCTGATCCGAAGTCAGACGCCTTATCCATTAGGCCACAAGGCCTACAAAAGTGTTTTTTTTACATTTTTTTTTAAAGAGAGGAGTGTTTTTCAGTTCCGATGAAGACAAGTTGAACTTACGAATCTCATATGAGTTAAGTATGACATACAAGTTTTGCGAAAATAACGGTACTCGAGTCTTTCCAGGACTTAAACATGCAATCTTCTGTTCGAAGGTGGATGTCCTATCCACTGTGCCACGAAACTTGCAGAATTAACTAATTTTTAACACCAGTGGACTGTTTCCAGTTCCATTGAAGACACCTAAATTCCTTGAATCTCAGGTGTGTCGTGAATCATTGTAATGTACCTATTAAAACAAATTGGTGTTTTTACTTATTTTTTAAAGAGAGGAGTGTTTTTTCAGTTCCACTGAAGACAAGCTGAACTTATGAATCTCACATGAGTTTATTATGACATACAAGTTTTGCGAAAATCAAGGGACTCGAGTCTTGCCAGGACTTAAACGTGCAATCATCTGATCAAAGTCGGATGTCCTATCCATTGAGCCACGAAACTTGCAGATTTTTGCAAATTTTTAACACCAGTGGACTGTTTTCCAGTTCCATTGAAGACATCTAAATTCCTTGACTCTCAGGTGTGTCGTGAATGGTTGTAATGTACCCATGAAAACAACGACCCTGGCAGGACTCGAACCAGCAATCTTCTGATCCGAAGTCAGACGCCTTATCCATTAGGCCACAAGGCCTACAAAAGTGGTGTTTTTACATTTTTTTTAAAGAGAGGAGTGTTTTTCAGTTCCAAGGAAGACAAGTTGAACTTACGAATCTCACATGAGTTTAGTATAACATACAAGTTTTGCGAAAATAACGGTACTCGAGTCTTTCCAGGACTTATTTTTTAAAGAGAGGAGTGTTTTTCAGTTCCACTGAAGACAAGTTGAACTTACAAATCTCACATGAGTTTAGTAAGACATATAAGTTTTGTAAAAACCAAGGAACTCGAGTCTTGCGAGGACTTAAACTTGCAATCCTCTCATCGAAGTCGGATGTCCTATCCACTGAGCCACGAAACTTGCAGATTTTTGCAAATTTTTAACACCAGTGGACTGTTTTCCAGTTCCATTGAAGACATCTAATTTCCTTGAATCTCAGGTGTGTCGTGAATGGTTGTAATGTACCCATTAAAACAACGACCCTGGCAGGACTCGAACCAGCAATCTTCTGATCCGAAGTCAGACGCCTTATCCATTAGGCCACAAGGCCTACCAAAGTGTTTTTTTTACATTTTTTTTTAAAGAGAGGAGTGTTTTTCAGTTCCGATGAAGACAAGTTGAACTTACGAATCTCATATGAGTTAAGTATGACATACAAGTTTTGCGAAAATAATGGTACTCGAGTCTTTCCAGGACTTAAACATGCAATCTTCTGTTCGAAGGTGGATGTCCTATCCACTGTGCCACGAAACTTGCAGAATTAACTAATTTTTAACACCAGTGGACTGTTTCCAGTTCCATTGAAGACACCTAAATTCCATGAATCTCACTCACGTATGCCGCGAATGGTTGTAATGTACCTATTAAAATAAATTGGTGTTTTTACTTATATTTTAAAGAGAGGAGTGTTTTTTCAGTTCCACTGAAGACAAGCTGAACTTATGAATCTCACATGAGTTTAGTATGACATACAAGTTTTGCGAAAATCAAGGGACTCGAGTCTTGCCAGGACTTAAACGTACAATCATCTGATCAAAGTCGGATGTCCTATCCATTGAGCCACGAAACTTGCAGATTTTTGCAAATTTTTAACACCAGTGGACTGTTTTCCAGTTCCACTGAAGACATCTAAATTCCTTGAATCTCAGGTGTGTCGTGAATGGTTGTAATATACCTAAGAAAACAGCGTCCCTGGCAGGACTCGAACCTGCAATCTTCTGATCCGAAGTCAGACGCCTTATCCATTAGGACACAAGGCCTACAAAACTGGTGTTTTTACTTATTTTTTAAAGAGAGGAGTGTTTTTCAGTTCCACTGAAGACAAGTTGAACTTACAAATCTCACATGAGTTTAGTAAGACATATAAGTTTTGTAAAAACCAAGGAACTCGAGTCTTGCGAGGTGTGTCGTGAATGGTTGTAATATACCTATGAAAACAGCGTCCCTGGCAGGACTCGAACCTGCAATCTTCTGATCCGAAGTCAGACGCCTTATCCATTAGGACACAAGGCCTACAAAATTGGTGTTTTTACTTATTTTTTAAAGAGAGGAGTGTTTTTCAGTTCCACTGAAGACAAGCTGAACTTACGAATCTCACATGAGTTTAGTAAGACATATAAGTTTTGTAAAAACCAAGGAACTCGAGTCTTGCAAGGACTTAAACTTGTAATCTTCTGATCAAAGTCGGATGTCCTATTCACTGAGCCACGAAACTTGCAGAATTTTGCAAATTTTTAACACCAGTGGACTGTTTTCCAGTTCCATTGAAGACACCTAAATTCCAAGAATCTCAAGTGTGTCTTGAATGGTTGTAATGTACCCATTAAAACAACGACCCTGGCAGGACTCGAACCTGCAATCTTCTGATCCGAAGTCAGACGCCTTATCCATTAGGCCACAAGGCCAACAAAATTGGTGGTTTTACTTATTCTTTAAAGAGAGGAGTGTTTTTTCAGTTCCACTGAAGACAAGTTGAACTTACAAATCTCATGTGAGCTAAGTATGACATACAAGTTTTGCGAAAATAACGGTACTCGAGTCTTGCCAGGACTTAAACGTGCAATCTTCTGTTCGAAGTCGGATGTCCTATCCAACGAGCCACGAAACTTGCAGAATTAGCTAATTTTTAACACCAGTGGACTGTTTCCAGTTCCATTGAAGACACCTAAATTCCTTGAATCTCAGGTGTGTCGTGAATCATTGTAATGTACCTATTAAAACAAATTGGTGTTTTTACTTATTTTTTAAAGAGAGGAGTGTTTTTTCAGTTCCACTGAAGACAAGCTGAACTTACAAATCTCACATGAGTTTAGTAAGACATATAAGTTTTGTAAAAACCAAGGAACTCGAGTCTTGCGAGGACTTAAACTTGCAATCCTCTCATTGAAGTCGGATGTCCTATCCACTGAGCCACGAAACTTGCAGATTTTTGCAAATTTTTAACACCAGTGGACTGTTTTCCAGTTCCAATGAAGACATCTACATTCCTTGAATCTCAGGTGTGTCGTGAATGGTTGTAATATACCTATGAAAACAGCGACCGTGGCAGGACTCGAACCTGCAATCTTCTGATCCGAAGTCAGACACCTTATCCATAAGGCCACAAAGCCTACAAAATTGGTGTTTTTACTTATTTTTTAAAGAGAGGAGTGTTTTTTCAGTTTTACTGAAGACAAGTTGAACTTATGAATATCACATGAGTTAAGTATGACATACAAGTTTTGCGAAAATCAAGGTACTCGAGTCTTGCCAGGACTTAAACGTGCAATCTTCTGTTCGAAGTCGGATGTCCTATCCAACGAGCCACGAAACTTGCAGAACTTTGCAAATAATTAACACCAGTCGACTGTTTTCCAGTTCCAATGAAGACATCTAAATTCCTTGAATCTCAGGTGTGTCGTGAATGGTTGTAATGTACCCATTAAAACAACGACCCTGGCAGGACTCGAACCTGCAATCTTCTGATCCGAAGTCAGACGCCTTATCCATAAGGCCACAAAGCCTACAAAATTGGTGTTTTTACTTATTTTTTAAAGAGAGGAGTGTTTTTTCAGTTTTACTGAAGACAAGTTGAACTTATGAATATCACATGAGTTAAGTATGACATACAAGTTTTGCGAAAATCAAGGTACTCGAGTCTTGCCAGGACTTAAACGTGCAATCTTCTGTTCGAAGTTGGATGTCCTATCCAACGAGCCACGAAACTTGCAGAACTTTCCACATTTTTAACACCAGTCGACTGTTTTCCAGTTCCAATGAAGACACATAAATTCCTTGAATCTCAGGTGTGTCGTGAATGGTTGTAATTTACCCATTAACACAACGACCCTGGCAGGACTCGAACCTGCAATCTTCTGATCCGAAGTCAGACGCCTTATCCATTAGGCCACAAGGCCTACAAAAGTAGTGTTTTTACTTTTTTTTTTAAAGAGAGGAGTGTTTTTCAGTTCCACTGAAGACAAGTTGAACTTACGAATCTCATATGAGTTAAGTATGACATACAAGTTTTGCGAAAATAATGGTACTCGAGTCTTTCCAGGACTTAAACGTGCAATCATCTGTTCGAAGGTGGATGTCCTATACACTGTGCCACGAAACTTGCAGAATTAGCTAATTTTTAACACCAGTGGACTGTTTCCAGTTCCATTGAAGACACCTAAATTCCATGAATCTCACGTATGCCGCGAATGGTTGTAATGTAACTATTAAAAAAATTGGTGTTTTTACTTATTTTTTAAAGAGAGGAGTGTTTTTCAGTTCCACTGAAGACAAGCTGAACTTATGAATCTCACATGAGTTTAGTATGACATACAAGTTTTGCGAAAATCAAGGTACTCGAGTCTTGCCAGGACTTAAACGTGCAATCATCTGATCAAAGTCGGATGTCCTATCCACTGAGCCACGAAACTTGCAGATTTTTGCAAATTTTTAACACCAGTGGACTGTTTTCCAGTTCCATTGAAGACATCTAAATTCCTTGAATCTCAGGTGTGTCGTGAATGGTTGTAATATACCTATGAAAACAGCGACCCTGGCAGGACTCGAACCTGCAATCTTCTGATCCGAAGTCAGACGCCTTATCCATTAGGCCACAAGGCCTACAAAATTGGTTTTTTTACTTATTTTTTAAAGAGAGGAGTGTTTTTCAGTTTCACTGAAGACAAGTTGAACTTACAAATCTCACATGAGTTTAGTAAGACATATAAGTTTTGTAAAAACCAAGGAACTCGAGTCTTGCGAGGACTTAAACTTGCAATCCTCTCATCGAAGTCGGATGTCCTATCCACTGAGCCACAAAACTTGCAGATTTTTGCAAATTTTTAACACCAGTGGACTGTTTGCCAGTTCCAATGAAGACATCTACATTCCTTGAATCTCAGGTGTGTCGTGAATGGTTGTAATGTACCCATTAAAACAACGACCCTGGCAGGACTCGAACCTGCAATCTTCTGATCCGAAGTCAGACGCCTTATCCATAAGGCCACAAAGCCTACAAAATTGGTGTTTTTACTTATTTTTTAAAGAGAGGAGTGTTTTTTCAGTTTTACTGAAGACAAGTTGAACTTATGAATATCACATGAGTTAAGTATGACATACAAGTTTTGCGAAAATCAAGGTACTCGAGTCTTGCCAGGACTTAAACGTGCAATCTTCTGTTCGAAGTTGGATGTCCTATCCAACGAGCCACGAAACTCGCAGAACTTTCCACATTTTTAACACCAGTCGACTGTTTTCCAGTTCCAATGAAGACACATAAATTCCTTGAATCTCAAGTGTGTCGTGAATGGTTGTAATGTACCCATTAACACAACGACCCTGGCAGGACTCGAACCTGCAATCTTCTTATCCAAAGTCAGACGCCTTATCCATTAGGCTACAAGGCCTACAAAAGTGGTGTTTTTACTTTTTTTTTAAAGAGAGGAGTGTTTTTAAGTTCCACTGAAGACAAGTTGAACTTACGAATCTCATATGAGTTAAGTATGACATACAAGTTTTGCGGAAATAACGGTACTCGAGTCTTTCCAGGACTTAAACGTGCAATCATCTGATCAAAGTCGGATGTCCTATCCACTGTGCCACGAAACTTGCAGAATTAGCTAATTTTTAACACCAGTGGACTGTTTCCAGTTCCATTGAAGACACCTAAATTCCATGAATCTCACTCACGTATGCCGCGAATGGTTGTAATGTAATTATTTAAAAAAATTGGTTTTTACTTATTTTTTAAAGAGAGGATTGTTTTTTCAGTTCCACTGAAGACAAGCTGAACTTATGAATCTCACATGAGTTTAGAATGACATATAAGTTTTGCGAAAATCAAGGTACTCGAGTCTTGCCAGGACTTAAACGTGCAATCATCTGATCAAAGTCGGATGTCCTATCCACTGAGCCACGAAACTTGCAGATTTTTGCAAATTTTTAACACCAGTGGACTGTTTTCCAGTTCCATTGAAGACATCTAAATTCCTTGAATCTCAGGTGTCGTGAATGGTTGTAATGTAACTATTAAAAAAATTGGTGTTTTTACTTATTTTTTAAAGAGAGGAGTGTTTTTTCAGTTCCACTGAAGACAAGCTGAACTTATGAATCTCACATGAGTTTAGTATGACATACAAGTTTTGCGAAAATCAAGGTAAACGAGTCTTGCCAGGACTTAAACGTGCAATCATCTGATCAAAGTCGGATGTCCTATCCACTGAGCCACGAAACTTGCAGATTTTTGCAAATTTTTAACACCAGTGGACTGTTTTCCAGTTCCATTGAAGACATCTAAATTCCTTGAATCTCAGGTGTGTCGTGAATGGTTGTAATATACCTATGAAAACAGCGTCCCTGGCAGGACTCGAACCTGCAATCTTCTGATCCGAAGTCAGACGCCTTATCCATTAGGACACAAGGCCTACAAAATTGGTGTTTTTACTTATTTTTTAAAGAGAGGAGTGTTTTTCAGTTCCACTGAAGACAAGTTGAACTTACAAATCTCACATGAGTTTAGTAAGACATATAAGTTTTGTAAAAACCAAGGAACTCGAGTCTTGCAAGGACTTAAACTTGTAATCTTCTGATCAAAGTCGGATGTCCTATTCACTGAGCCACGAAACTTGCAGAATTTTGCAAATTTTTAACACCAGTGGACTGTTTTCCAGTTCCATTGAAGACACCTAAATTCCAAGAATCTCAAGTGTGTCTTGAATGGTTGTAATGTACCCATTAAAACAACGACCCTGGCAGGACTCGAACCTGCAATCTTCTGATCCGAAGTCAGACGCCTTATCCATTAGGCCACAAGGCCAACAAAATTGGTGGTTTTACTTATTCTTTAAAGAGAGGAGTGTTTTTTCAGTTCCACTGAAGACAAGTTGAACTTACGAATCTCATGTGAGCTAAGTATGACATACAAGTTTTGCGAAAATAACGGTACTCGAGTCTTGCCAGGACTTAAACGTGCAATCTTCTGTTCGAAGTCGGATGTCCTATCCAACGAGCCACGAAACTTGCAGAATTAGCTAATTTTTAACACCAGTGGACTGTTTCCAGTTCCATTGAAGACACCTAAATTCCTTGAATCTCAGGTGTGTCGTGAATCATTGTAATGTACCTATTAAAACAAATTGGTGTTTTTACTTATTTTTTAAAGAGAGGAGTGTTTTTTCAGTTCCACTGAAGACAAGCTGAACTTACAAATCTCACATGAGTTTAGTAAGACATATAAGTTTTGTAAAAACCAAGGAACTCGAGTCTTGCGAGGACTTAAACTTGCAATCCTCTCATCGAAGTCGGATGTCCTATCCACTGAGCCACGAAACTTGCAGATTTTTGCAAATTTTTAACACCAGTGGACTGTTTTCCAGTTCCAATGAAGACATCTAAATTCCTTGAATCTCAGGTGTGTCGTGAATGGTTGTAATATACCTATGAAAACAGCGACCCTGGCAGGACTCGAACCTGCAATCTTCTGATCCGAAGTCAGACACCTTATCCATAAGGCCACAAAGCCTACAAAATTGGTGTTTTTACTTATTTTTTAAAGAGAGGAGTGTTTTTTCAGTTTTACTGAAGACAAGTTGAACTTATGAATATCACATGAGTTAAGTATGACATACAAGTTTTGCGAAAATCAAGGTACTCGAGTCTTGCCAGGACTTAAACGTGCAATCTTCTGTTCGAAGTCGGATGTCCTATCCAACGAGCCACGAAACTTGCAGAACTTTGCAAATAATTAACACCAGTCGACTGTTTTCCAGTTCCAATGAAGACATCTAAATTCCTTGAATCTCAGGTGTGTCGTGAATGGTTGTAATGTACCCATTAAAACAACGACCCTGGCAGGACTCGAACCTGCAATCTTCTGATCCGAAGTCAGACGCCTTATCCATAAGGGCACAAAGCCTACAAAATTGGTGTTTTTACTTATTTTTTAAAGAGAGGAGTGTTTTTTCAGTTTTACTGAAGACAAGTTGAACTTATGAATATCACATGAGTTAAGTATGACATACAAGTTTTGCGAAAATCAAGGTACTCGAGTCTTGCCAGGACTTAAACGTGCAATCTTCTGTTCGAAGTTGGATGTCCTATCCAACGAGCCACGAAACTCGCAGAACTTTCCACATTTTTAACACCAGTCGACTGTTTTCCAGTTCCAATGAAGACACATAAATTCCTTGAATCTCAAGTGTGTCGTGAATGGTTGTAATGTACCCATTAACACAACGACCCTGGCAGGACTCGAACCTGCAATCTTCTTATCCGAAGTCAGACGCCTTATCCATTAGGCCACAAGGCCTACAAAAGTGGTGTTTTTACTTTTTTTTTAAAGAGAGGAGTGTTTTTAAGTTCCACTGAAGACAAGTTGAACTTACGAATCTCATATGAGTTAAGTATGACATACAAGTTTTGCGGAAATAACGGTACTCGAGTCTTTCCAGGACTTAAACGTGCAATCATCTGATCAAAGTCGGATGTCCTATCCACTGTGCCACGAAACTTGCAGAATTAGCTAATTTTTAACACCAGTGGACTGTTTCCAGTTCCATTGAAGACACCTAAATTCCATGAATCTCACTCACGTATGCCGCGAATGGTTGTAATGTAATTATTTAAAAAAATTGGTTTTTACTTATTTTTTAAAGAGAGGATTGTTTTTTCAGTTCCACTGAAGACAAGCTGAACTTATGAATCTCACATGAGTTTAGAATGACATATAAGTTTTGCGAAAATCAAGGTACTCGAGTCTTGCCAGGACTTAAACGTGCAATCATCTGATCAAAGTCGGATGTCCTATCCACTGAGCCACGAAACTTGCAGATTTTTGCAAATTTTTAACACCAGTGGACTGTTTTCCAGTTCCATTGAAGACATCTAAATTCCTTGAATCTCAGGTGTCGTGAATGGTTGTAATGTAACTATTAAAAAAATTGGTGTTTTTACTTATTTTTTAAAGAGAGGAGTGTTTTTTCAGTTCCACTGAAGACAAGCTGAACTTATGAATCTCACATGAGTTTAGTATGACATACAAGTTTTGCGAAAATCAAGGTAAACGAGTCTTGCCAGGACTTAAACGTGCAATCATCTGATCAAAGTCGGATGTCCTATCCACTGAGCCACGAAACTTGCAGATTTTTGCAAATTTTTAACACCAGTGGACTGTTTTCCAGTTCCATTGAAGACATCTAAATTCCTTGAATCTCAGGTGTGTCGTGAATGGTTGTAATATACCTATGAGAACAGCGACCCTGGCAGGACTCGAACCTGCAATCTTCTGATCCGAAGTAAGACGCCTTATCCATTAGGCCACAAGGCCTACAAAAGTGGTGTTTTTACTTTTTTTTTAAAGAGAGGAGTGTTTTTAAGTTCCACTGAAGACAAGTTGAACTTACGAATCTCATATGAGTTAAGTATGACATACAAGTTTTGCGAAAATAATGGTACTCGAGTCTTTCCAGGACTTAAACGTGCAATCATCGGATCAAAGTCTGATGTCCTATCCACTGTGCCACGAAACTTGCAGAATTAGCTAATTTTTAACACCAGTGGACTGTTTCCAGTTCCATTGAAGACACCTAAATTCCATGAATCTCACTCACGTATGCCGCGAATGGTTGTAATGTAATTATTTTAAAAAATTGGTGTTTTTACTTATTTTTTAAAGAGAGGAGTGTTTTTTCAGTTCCACTGAAGACAAGCTGAACTTATGAATCTCACATGAGTTTAGAATGACATATAAGTTTTGCGAAAATCAAGGTACTCGAGTCTTGCCAGGACTTAAACGTGCAATCATCTGATCAAAGTCGGATGTCCTATCCACTGAGCCACGAAACTTGCAGATTTTTGCAAATTTTTAACACCAGTGGACTGTTTTCCAGTTCCATTGAAGACATCTAAATTCCTTGAATCTCAGGTGTCGTGAATTGTTGTAATATACCTATGAAAACAGTGACCCTGGCAGGACTCGAACCTGCAATCTTCTGATCCAAAGTCAGACGCCTTATCCATTAGGCCACAAGGCCTACAAAATTGGTGTTTTTACTTATTTTTTAAAGAGAGGAGTGTTTTTCAGTTCCACTGAAGACAAGTTGAACTTACGAATCTCACATAAGTTAAGTATGACATGCAAGTTTTGCGAAAATAATGGTACTCGAGTCTTGCCAGGACTTAAACATGCAATCTTCTGTTCGAAGGTGGATGTCCTATACACTGTGCCACGAAACTTGCAGAATTAGCTAATTTTTAACACCAGTGGACTGTTTCCAGTTCCATTGAAGACACCTAAATTCCATGAATCTCACGTATGCCGCGAATGGTTGTAATGTAACTATTAAAAAAATTGGTGTTTTTACTTATTTTTTAAAGAGAGGAGTGTTTTTTCAGTTCCACTGAAGACAAGCTGAACTTATGAATCTCACATGAGTTTAGTATGACATACAAGTTTTGCGAAAATCAAGGTACTCGAGTCTTGCCAGGACTTAAACGTGCAATCATCTGATCAAAGTCGGATGTCCTATCCACTGAGCCACGAAACTTGCAGATTTTTGCAAATTTTTAACACCAGTGGACTGTTTTCCAGTTCCATTGAAGACATCTAAATTCCTTGAATCTCAGGTGTGTCGTGAATGGTTGTAATATACCTATGAAAACAGCGACCCTGGCAGGACTCGAACCTGCAATCTTCTGATCCGAAGTCAGACGCCTTATCCATTAGGCCACAAGGCCTACAAAATTGGTGTTTTTACTTATTTTTTAAAGAGAGGAGTGTTTTTCAGTTCCACTGAAGACAAGTTGAACTTACAAATCTCACATGAGTTTAGTAAGACATATAAGTTTTGTAAAAACCAAGGAACTCGAGTCTTGCGAGGACTTAAACTTGCAATCCTCTCATCGAAGTCGGATGTCCTATCCACTGAGCCACAAAACTTGCAGATTTTTGCAAATTTTTAACACCAGTGGACTGTTTTCCAGTTCCATTGAAGACATCTAAATTCCTTGAATCTCAGGTGTGTCGTGAATGGTTGTAATATACCTATGAAAACAGCGACCCTGGCAGGACTCGAACCTGCAATCTTCTGATCCGAAGTCAGACGCCTTATCCATAAGGCCAAAAGGCCTACAAAATTGGTGTTTTTACTTATTTTTTAAAGAGAGGAGTGTTTTTCAGTTCCACTGAAGACAAGTTGAACTTACGAATCTCACATGAGTTAAGTATGACATGCAAGTTTTGCAAAAATAATGGTACTCGAGTCTTGCCAGGACTTAAACATGCAATCTTCTGTTCGAAGGTGGATGTCCTATGCACTGTGCCACGAAACTTGCAGAATTAGCTAATTTTTAACACCAGTGGACTGTTTCCAGTTCCATTGAAGACACCTAAATTCCATGAATCTCACGTATGCCGCGAATGGTTGTAATGTAACTATTAAAAAAATTGGTGTTTTTACTTATTTTTTAAAGAGAGGAGTGTTTTTTCAGTTCCACTGAAGACAAGCTGAACTTATGAATCTCACATGAGTTTAGAATGACATATAAGTTTTGCGAAAATCAAGGTACTCGAGTCTTGCCAGGACTTAAACGTGCAATCATCTGATCAAAGTCGGATGTCCTATCCACTGAGCCACGAAACTTGCAGATTTTTGCAAATTTTTAACACCAGTGGACTGTTTTCCAGTTCCATTGAAGACATCTAAATTCCTTGAATCTCAGGTGTCGTGAATTGTTGTAATATACCTATGAAAACAGCGACCCTGGCAGGACTCGAACCTGCAATCTTCTGATCCAAAGTCAGACGCCTTATCCATTAGGCCACAAGGCCTACAAAATTTGTGTTTTTACTTATTTTTTAAAGAGAGGAGTGTTTTTCAGTTCCACTGAAGACAAGTTGAACTTACGAATCTCACATAAGTTAAGTATGACATGCAAGTTTTGCGAAAATAATGGTACTCGAGTCTTGCCAGGACTTAAACATGCAATCTTCTGTTCGAAGGTGGATGTCCTATACACTGTGCCACGAAACTTGCAGAATTAGCTAATTTTTAACACCAGTGGACTGTTTCCAGTTCCATTGAAGACACCTAAATTCCATGAATCTCACGTATGCCGCGAATGGTTGTAATGTAACTATTAAAAAAATTGGTGTTTTTACTTATTTTTTAAAGAGAGGAGTGTTTTTTCAGTTCCACTGAAGACAAGCTGAACTTATGAATCTCACATGAGTTTAGTATGACATACAAGTTTTGCGAAAATCAAGGTACTCGAGTCTTGCCAGGACTTAAACGTGCAATCATCTGATCAAAGTCGGATGTCCTATCCACTGAGCCACGAAACTTGCAGATTTTTGCAAATTTTTAACACCAGTGGACTGTTTTCCAGTTCCATTGAAGACATCTAAATTCCTTGAATCTCAGGTGTGTCGTGAATGGTTGTAATATACCTATGAAAACAGCGACCCTGGCAGGACTCGAACCTGCAATCTTCTGATCCGAAGTCAGACGCCTTATCCATTAGGCCACAAGGCCTACAAAATTGGTGTTTTTACTTATTTTTTAAAGAGAGGAGTGTTTTTCAGTTCCACTGAAGACAAGTTGAACTTACAAATCTCACATGAG
This sequence comes from Triplophysa yarkandensis, assembly GCA_033220385.1. Classification (NCBI taxonomy): domain Eukaryota; kingdom Metazoa; phylum Chordata; class Actinopteri; order Cypriniformes; family Nemacheilidae; genus Triplophysa; species Triplophysa yarkandensis. Next base: position 8,560,896 of record CM065654.1, read on the forward strand.
TTTAGTAAGACATATAAGTTTTGTAAAAACCAAGGAACTCGAGTCTTGCGAGGACTTAAACTTGCAATCCTCTCATCGAAGTCGGATGTCCTATCCACTGAGCCACAAAACTTGCAGATTTTTGCAAATTTTTAACACCAGTGGACTGTTTTCCAGTTCCATTGAAGACATCTAAATTCCTTGAATCTCAGGTGTGTCGTGAATGGTTGTAATATACCTATGAAAACAGCGACCCTGGCAGGACTCGAACCTGCAATCTTCTGATCCGAAGTCAGACGCCTTATCCATAAGGCCAAAAGGCCTACAAAATTGGTGTTTTTACTTATTTTTTAAAGAGAGGAGTGTTTTTCAGTTCCACTGAAGACAAGTTGAACTTACGAATCTCACATGAGTTAAGTATGACATGCAAGTTTTGCGAAAATAATGGTACTCGAGTCTTGCCAGGACTTAAACATGCAATCTTCTGTTCGAAGGTGGATGTCCTATGCACTGTGCCACGAAACTTGCAGAATTAGCTAATTTTTAACACCAGTGGACTGTTTCCAGTTCCATTGAAGACACCTAAATTCCATGAATCTCACGTATGCCGCGAATGGTTGTAATGTAACTATTAAAAAAATTGGTGTTTTTACTTATTTTTTAAAGAGAGGAGTGTTTTTTCAGTTCCACTGAAGACAAGCTGAACTTATGAATCTCACATGAGTTTAGAATGACATATAAGTTTTGCGAAAATCAAGGTACTCGAGTCTTGCCAGGACTTAAACGTGCAATCATCTGATCAAAGTCGGATGTCCTATCCACTGAGCCACGAAACTTGCAGATTTTTGCAAATTTTTAACACCAGTGGACTGTTTTCCAGTTCCATTGAAGACATCTAAATTCCTTGAATCTCAGGTGTCGTGAATTGTTGTAATATACCTATGAAAACAGCGACCCTGGCAGGACTCGAACCTGCAATCTTCTGATCCGAAGTCAGACGCCTTATCCATTAGGCCACAAGGCCTACAAAATTGGTGTTTTTACTTATTTTTTAAAGAGAGGAGTGTTTTTCAGTTCCACTGAAGACAAGTTGAACTTACGAATCTCACATAAGTTAAGTATGACATGCAAGTTTTGCGAAAATAATGGTACTCGAGTCTTGCCAGGACTTAAACATGCAATCTTCTGTTCGAAGGTGGATGTCCTATACACTGTGCCACGAAACTTGCAGAATTAGCTAATTTTTAACACCAGTGGACTGTTTCCAGTTCCATTGAAGACACCTAAATTCCATGAATCTCACGTATGCCGCGAATGGTTGTAATGTAACTATTAAAAAAATTGGTGTTTTTACTTATTTTTTAAAGAGAGGAGTGTTTTTTCAGTTCCACTGAAGACAAGCTGAACTTATGAATCTCACATGAGTTTAGTATGACATACAAGTTTTGCGAAAATCAAGGTACTCGAGTCTTGCCAGGACTTAAACGTGCAATCATCTGATCAAAGTCGGATGTCCTATCCACTGAGCCACGAAACTTGCAGATTTTTGCAAATTTTTAACACCAGTGGACTGTTTTCCAGTTCCATTGAAGACATCTAAATTCCTTGAATCTCAGGTGTGTCGTGAATGGTTGTAATATACCTATGAAAACAGCGACCCTGGCAGGACTCGAACCTGCAATCTTCTGATCCGAAGTCAGACGCCTTATCCATTAGGCCACAAGGCCTACAAAATTGGTTTTTTTACTTATTTTTTAAAGAGAGGAGTGTTTTTCAGTTTCACTGAAGACAAGTTGAACTTACAAATCTCACATGAGTTTAGTAAGACATATAAGTTTTGTAAAAACCAAGGAACTCGAGTCTTGCGAGGACTTAAACTTGCAATCCTCTCATCGAAGTCGGATGTCCTATCCACTGAGCCACAAAACTTGCAGATTTTTGCAAATTTTTAACACCAGTGGACTGTTTGCCAGTTCCAATGAAGACATCTACATTCCTTGAATCTCAGGTGTGTCGTGAATGGTTGTAATGTACCCATTAAAACAACGACCCTGGCAGGACTCGAACCTGCAATCTTCTGATCCGAAGTCAGACGCCTTATCCATAAGGCCACAAAGCCTACAAAATTGGTGTTTTTACTTATTTTTTAAAGAGAGGAGTGTTTTTTCAGTTTTACTGAAGACAAGTTGAACTTATGAATATCACATGAGTTAAGTATGACATACAAGTTTTGCGAAAATCAAGGTACTCGAGTCTTGCCAGGACTTAAACGTGCAATCTTCTGTTCGAAGTTGGATGTCCTATCCAACGAGCCACGAAACTCGCAGAACTTTCCACATTTTTAACACCAGTCGACTGTTTTCCAGTTCCAATGAAGACACATAAATTCCTTGAATCTCAAGTGTGTCGTGAATGGTTGTAATGTACCCATTAACACAACGACCCTGGCAGGACTCGAACCTGCAATCTTCTTATCCAAAGTCAGACGCCTTATCCATTAGGCTACAAGGCCTACAAAAGTGGTGTTTTTACTTTTTTTTTAAAGAGAGGAGTGTTTTTAAGTTCCACTGAAGACAAGTTGAACTTACGAATCTCATATGAGTTAAGTATGACATACAAGTTTTGCGGAAATAACGGTACTCGAGTCTTTCCAGGACTTAAACGTGCAATCATCTGATCAAAGTCGAATGTCCTATCCACTGTGCCACGAAACTTGCAGAATTAGCTAATTTTTAACACCAGTGGACTGTTTCCAGTTCCATTGAAGACACCTAAATTCCATGAATCTCACTCACGTATGCCGCGAATGGTTGTAATGTAATTATTTAAAAAAATTGGTTTTTACTTATTTTTTAAAGAGAGGATTGTTTTTTCAGTTCCACTGAAGACAAGCTGAACTTATGAATCTCACATGAGTTTAGAATGACATATAAGTTTTGCGAAAATCAAGGTACTCGAGTCTTGCCAGGACTTAAACGTGCAATCATCTGATCAAAGTCGGATGTCCTATCCACTGAGCCACGAAACTTGCAGATTTTTGCAAATTTTTAACACCAGTGGACTGTTTTCCAGTTCCATTGAAGACATCTAAATTCCTTGAATCTCAGGTGTCGTGAATGGTTGTAATGTAACTATTAAAAAAATTGGTGTTTTTACTTATTTTTTAAAGAGAGGAGTGTTTTTTCAGTTCCACTGAAGACAAGCTGAACTTATGAATCTCACATGAGTTTAGTATGACATACAAGTTTTGCGAAAATCAAGGTAAACGAGTCTTGCCAGGACTTAAACGTGCAATCATCTGATCAAAGTCGGATGTCCTATCCACTGAGCCACGAAACTTGCAGATTTTTGCAAATTTTTAACACCAGTGGACTGTTTTCCAGTTCCATTGAAGACATCTAAATTCCTTGAATCTCAGGTGTGTCGTGAATGGTTGTAATATACCTATGAAAACAGCGTCCCTGGCAGGACTCGAACCTGCAATCTTCTGATCCGAAGTCAGACGCCTTATCCATTAGGACACAAGGCCTACAAAATTGGTGTTTTTACTTATTTTTTAAAGAGAGGAGTGTTTTTCAGTTCCACTGAAGACAAGTTGAACTTACAAATCTCACATGAGTTTAGTAAGACATATAAGTTTTGTAAAAACCAAGGAACTCGAGTCTTGCAAGGACTTAAACTTGTAATCTTCTGATCAAAGTCGGATGTCCTATTCACTGAGCCACGAAACTTGCAGAATTTTGCAAATTTTTAACACCAGTGGACTGTTTTCCAGTTCCATTGAAGACACCTAAATTCCAAGAATCTCAAGTGTGTCTTGAATGGTTGTAATGTACCCATTAAAACAACGACCCTGGCAGGACTCGAACCTGCAATCTTCTGATCCGAAGTCAGACGCCTTATCCATTAGGCCACAAGGCCAACAAAATTGGTGGTTTTACTTATTCTTTAAAGAGAGGAGTGTTTTTTCAGTTCCACTGAAGACAAGTTGAACTTACGAATCTCATGTGAGCTAAGTATGACATACAAGTTTTGCGAAAATAACGGTACTCGAGTCTTGCCAGGACTTAAACGTGCAATCTTCTGTTCGAAGTCGGATGTCCTATCCAACGAGCCACGAAACTTGCAGAATTAGCTAATTTTTAACACCAGTGGACTGTTTCCAGTTCCATTGAAGACACCTAAATTCCTTGAATCTCAGGTGTGTCGTGAATCATTGTAATGTACCTATTAAAACAAATTGGTGTTTTTACTTATTTTTTAAAGAGAGGAGTGTTTTTTCAGTTCCACTGAAGACAAGCTGAACTTACAAATCTCACATGAGTTTAGTAAGACATATAAGTTTTGTAAAAACCAAGGAACTCGAGTCTTGCGAGGACTTAAACTTGCAATCCTCTCATCGAAGTCGGATGTCCTATCCACTGAGCCACGAAACTTGCAGATTTTTGCAAATTTTTAACACCAGTGGACTGTTTTCCAGTTCCAATGAAGACATCTAAATTCCTTGAATCTCAGGTGTGTCGTGAATGGTTGTAATATACCTACGAAAACAGCGACCCTGGCAGGACTCGAACCTGCAATCTTCTGATCCGAAGTCAGACACCTTATCCATAAGGCCACAAAGCCTACAAAATTGGTGTTTTTACTTATTTTTTAAAGAGAGGAGTGTTTTTTCAGTTTTACTGAAGACAAGTTGAACTTATGAATATCACATGAGTTAAGTATGACATACAAGTTTTGCGAAAATCAAGGTACTCGAGTCTTGCCAGGACTTAAACGTGCAATCTTCTGTTCGAAGTCGGATGTCCTATCCAACGAGCCACGAAACTTGCAGAACTTTGCAAATAATTAACACCAGTCGACTGTTTTCCAGTTCCAATGAAGACATCTAAATTCCTTGAATCTCAGGTGTGTCGTGAATGGTTGTAATGTACCCATTAAAACAACGACCCTGGCAGGACTCGAACCTGCAATCTTCTGATCCGAAGTCAGACGCCTTATCCATAAGGGCACAAAGCCTACAAAATTGGTGTTTTTACTTATTTTTTAAAGAGAGGAGTGTTTTTTCAGTTTTACTGAAGACAAGTTGAACTTATGAATATCACATGAGTTAAGTATGACATACAAGTTTTGCGAAAATCAAGGTACTCGAGTCTTGCCAGGACTTAAACGTGCAATCTTCTGTTCGAAGTTGGATGTCCTATCCAACGAGCCACGAAACTCGCAGAACTTTCCACATTTTTAACACCAGTCGACTGTTTTCCAGTTCCAATGAAGACACATAAATTCCTTGAATCTCAAGTGTGTCGTGAATGGTTGTAATGTACCCATTAACACAACGACCCTGGCAGGACTCGAACCTGCAATCTTCTTATCCAAAGTCAGACGCCTTATCCATTAGGCTACAAGGCCTACAAAAGTGGTGTTTTTACTTTTTTTTTAAAGAGAGGAGTGTTTTTAAGTTCCACTGAAGACAAGTTGAACTTACGAATCTCATATGAGTTAAGTATGACATACAAGTTTTGCGGAAATAACGGTACTCGAGTCTTTCCAGGACTTAAACGTGCAATCATCTGATCAAAGTCGAATGTCCTATCCACTGTGCCACGAAACTTGCAGAATTAGCTAATTTTTAACACCAGTGGACTGTTTCCAGTTCCATTGAAGACACCTAAATTCCATGAATCTCACTCACGTATGCCGCGAATGGTTGTAATGTAATTATTTAAAAAAATTGGTTTTTACTTATTTTTTAAAGAGAGGATTGTTTTTTCAGTTCCACTGAAGACAAGCTGAACTTATGAATCTCACATGAGTTTAGAATGACATATAAGTTTTGCGAAAATCAAGGTACTCGAGTCTTGCCAGGACTTAAACGTGCAATCATCTGATCAAAGTCGGATGTCCTATCCACTGAGCCACGAAACTTGCAGATTTTTGCAAATTTTTAACACCAGTGGACTGTTTTCCAGTTCCATTGAAGACATCTAAATTCCTTGAATCTCAGGTGTCGTGAATGGTTGTAATGTAACTATTAAAAAAATTGGTGTTTTTACTTATTTTTTAAAGAGAGGAGTGTTTTTTCAGTTCCACTGAAGACAAGCTGAACTTATGAATCTCACATGAGTTTAGTATGACATACAAGTTTTGCGAAAATCAAGGTAAACGAGTCTTGCCAGGACTTAAACGTGCAATCATCTGATCAAAGTCGGATGTCCTATCCACTGAGCCACGAAACTTGCAGATTTTTGCAAATTTTTAACACCAGTGGACTGTTTTCCAGTTCCATTGAAGACATCTAAATTCCTTGAATCTCAGGTGTGTCGTGAATGGTTGTAATATACCTATGAAAACAGCGTCCCTGGCAGGACTCGAACCTGCAATCTTCTGATCCGAAGTCAGACGCCTTATCCATTAGGACACAAGGCCTACAAAATTGGTGTTTTTACTTATTTTTTAAAGAGAGGAGTGTTTTTCAGTTCCACTGAAGACAAGTTGAACTTACAAATCTCACATGAGTTTAGTAAGACATATAAGTTTTGTAAAAACCAAGGAACTCGAGTCTTGCAAGGACTTAAACTTGTAATCTTCTGATCAAAGTCGGATGTCCTATTCACTGAGCCACGAAACTTGCAGAATTTTGCAAATTTTTAACACCAGTGGACTGTTTTCCAGTTCCATTGAAGACACCTAAATTCCAAGAATCTCAAGTGTGTCTTGAATGGTTGTAATGTACCCATTAAAACAACGACCCTGGCAGGACTCGAACCTGCAATCTTCTGATCCGAAGTCAGACGCCTTATCCATTAGGCCACAAGGCCAACAAAATTGGTGGTTTTACTTATTCTTTAAAGAGAGGAGTGTTTTTTCAGTTCCACTGAAGACAAGTTGAACTTACGAATCTCATGTGAGCTAAGTATGACATACAAGTTTTGCGAAAATAACGGTACTCGAGTCTTGCCAGGACTTAAACGTGCAATCTTCTGTTCGAAGTCGGATGTCCTATCCAACGAGCCACGAAACTTGCAGAATTAGCTAATTTTTAACACCAGTGGACTGTTTCCAGTTCCATTGAAGACACCTAAATTCCTTGAATCTCAGGTGTGTCGTGAATCATTGTAATGTACCTATTAAAACAAATTGGTGTTTTTACTTATTTTTTAAAGAGAGGAGTGTTTTTTCAGTTCCACTGAAGACAAGCTGAACTTACAAATCTCACATGAGTTTAGTAAGACATATAAGTTTTGTAAAAACCAAGGAACTCGAGTCTTGCGAGGACTTAAACTTGCAATCCTCTCATCGAAGTCGGATGTCCTATCCACTGAGCCACGAAACTTGCAGATTTTTGCAAATTTTTAACACCAGTGGACTGTTTTCCAGTTCCAATGAAGACATCTAAATTCCTTGAATCTCAGGTGTGTCGTGAATGGTTGTAATATACCTACGAAAACAGCGACCCTGGCAGGACTCGAACCTGCAATCTTCTGATCCGAAGTCAGACACCTTATCCATAAGGCCACAAAGCCTACAAAATTGGTGTTTTTACTTATTTTTTAAAGAGAGGAGTGTTTTTTCAGTTTTACTGAAGACAAGTTGAACTTATGAATATCACATGAGTTAAGTATGACATACAAGTTTTGCGAAAATCAAGGTACTCGAGTCTTGCCAGGACTTAAACGTGCAATCTTCTGTTCGAAGTCGGATGTCCTATCCAACGAGCCACGAAACTTGCAGAACTTTGCAAATAATTAACACCAGTCGACTGTTTTCCAGTTCCAATGAAGACATCTAAATTCCTTGAATCTCAGGTGTGTCGTGAATGGTTGTAATGTACCCATTAAAACAACGACCCTGGCAGGACTCGAACCTGCAATCTTCTGATCCGAAGTCAGACGCCTTATCCATAAGGGCACAAAGCCTACAAAATTGGTGTTTTTACTTATTTTTTAAAGAGAGGAGTGTTTTTTCAGTTTTACTGAAGACAAGTTGAACTTATGAATATCACATGAGTTAAGTATGACATACAAGTTTTGCGAAAATCAAGGTACTCGAGTCTTGCCAGGACTTAAACGTGCAATCTTCTGTTCGAAGTTGGATGTCCTATCCAACGAGCCACGAAACTCGCAGAACTTTCCACATTTTTAACACCAGTCGACTGTTTTCCAGTTCCAATGAAGACACATAAATTCCTTGAATCTCAAGTGTGTCGTGAATGGTTGTAATGTACCCATTAACACAACGACCCTGGCAGGACTCGAACCTGCAATCTTCTTATCCGAAGTCAGACGCCTTATCCATTAGGCCACAAGGCCTACAAAAGTGGTGTTTTTACTTTTTTTTTAAAGAGAGGAGTGTTTTTAAGTTCCACTGAAGACAAGTTGAACTTACGAATCTCATATGAGTTAAGTATGACATACAAGTTTTGCGGAAATAACGGTACTCGAGTCTTTCCAGGACTTAAACGTGCAATCATCTGATCAAAGTCGGATGTCCTATCCACTGTGCCACGAAACTTGCAGAATTAGCTAATTTTTAACACCAGTGGACTGTTTCCAGTTCCATTGAAGACACCTAAATTCCATGAATCTCACTCACGTATGCCGCGAATGGTTGTAATGTAATTATTTAAAAAAATTGGTTTTTACTTATTTTTTAAAGAGAGGATTGTTTTTTCAGTTCCACTGAAGACAAGCTGAACTTATGAATCTCACATGAGTTTAGAATGACATATAAGTTTTGCGAAAATCAAGGTACTCGAGTCTTGCCAGGACTTAAACGTGCAATCATCTGATCAAAGTCGGATGTCCTATCCACTGAGCCACGAAACTTGCAGATTTTTGCAAATTTTTAACACCAGTGGACTGTTTTCCAGTTCCATTGAAGACATCTAAATTCCTTGAATCTCAGGTGTCGTGAATGGTTGTAATGTAACTATTAAAAAAATTGGTGTTTTTACTTATTTTTTAAAGAGAGGAGTGTTTTTTCAGTTCCACTGAAGACAAGCTGAACTTATGAATCTCACATGAGTTTAGTATGACATATAAGTTTTGCGAAAATCAAGGTAAACGAGTCTTGCCAGGACTTAAACGTGCAATCATCTGATCAAAGTCGGATGTCCTATCCACTGAGCCACGAAACTTGCAGATTTTTGCAAATTTTTAACACCAGTGGACTGTTTTCCAGTTCCATTGAAGACATCTAAATTCCTTGAATCTCAGGTGTGTCGTGAATGGTTGTAATATACCTATGAGAACAGCGACCCTGGCAGGACTCGAACCTGCAATCTTCTGATCCGAAGTCAGACGCCTTATCCATTAGGCCACAAGGCCTACAAAAGTGGTGTTTTTACTTTTTTTTAAAGAGAGGAGTGTTTTTAAGTTCCACTGAAGACAAGTTGAACTTACGAATCTCATATGAGTTAAGTATGACATACAAGTTTTGCGAAAATAATGGTACTCGAGTCTTTCCAGGACTTAAACGTGCAATCATCGGATCAAAGTCTGATGTCCTATCCACTGTGCCACGAAACTTGCAGAATTAGCTAATTTTTAACACCAGTGGACTGTTTCCAGTTCCATTGAAGACACCTAAATTCCATGAATCTCACTCACGTATGCCGCGAATGGTTGTAATGTAATTATTTTAAAAAATTGGTGTTTTTACTTATTTTTTAAAGAGAGGAGTGTTTTTTCAGTTCCACTGAAGACAAGCTGAACTTATGAATCTCACATGAGTTTAGAATGACATATAAGTTTTGCGAAAATCAAGGTACTCGAGTCTTGCCAGGACTTAAACGTGCAATCATCTGATCAAAGTCGGATGTCCTATCCACTGAGCCACGAAACTTGCAGATTTTTGCAAATTTTTAACACCAGTGGACTGTTTTCCAGTTCCATTGAAGACATCTAAATTCCTTGAATCTCAGGTGTCGTGAATTGTTGTAATATACCTATGAAAACAGCGACCCTGGCAGGACTCGAACCTGCAATCTTCTGATCCGAAGTCAGACGCCTTATCCATTAGGCCACAAGGCCTACAAAATTGGTGTTTTTACTTATTTTTTAAAGAGAGGAGTGTTTTTCAGTTCCACTGAAGACAAGTTGAACTTACGAATCTCACATAAGTTAAGTATCACATGCAAGTTTTGCGAAAATAATGGTACTCGAGTCTTGCCAGGACTTAAACATGCAATCTTCTGTTCGAAGGTGGATGTCCTATACACTGTGCCACGAAACTTGCAGAATTAGCTAATTTTTAACACCAGTGGACTGTTTCCAGTTCCATTGAAGACACCTAAATTCCATGAATCTCACGTATGCCGCGAATGGTTGTAATGTAACTATTAAAAAAATTGGTGTTTTTACTTATTTTTTAAAGAGAGGAGTGTTTTTTCAGTTCCACTGAAGACAAGCTGAACTTATGAATCTCACATGAGTTTAGTATGACATACAAGTTTTGCGAAAATCAAGGTACTCGAGTCTTGCCAGGACTTAAACGTGCAATCATCTGATCAAAGTCGGATGTCCTATCCACTGAGCCACGAAACTTGCAGATTTTTGCAAATTTTTAACACCAGTGGACTGTTTTCCAGTTCCACTGAAGACATCTAAATTCCTTGAATCTCAGGTGTGTCGTGAATGGTTGTAATATACCTATGAAAACAGCGACCCTGGCAGGACTCGAACCTGCAATCTTCTGATCCGAAGTCAGACGCCTTATCCATTAGGCCACAAGGCCTACAAAATTGGTGTTTTTACTTATTTTTTAAAGAGAGGAGTGTTTTTCAGTTCCACTGAAGACAAGTTGAACTTACAAATCTCACATGAGTTTAGTAAGACATATAAGTTTTGTAAAAACCAAGGAACTCGAGTCTTGCGAGGACTTAAACTTGCAATCCTCTCATCGAAGTCGGATGTCCTATCCACTGAGCCACAAAACTTGCAGATTTTTGCAAATTTTTAACACCAGTGGACTGTTTTCCAGTTCCATTGAAGACATCTAAATTCCTTGAATCTCAGGTGTGTCGTGAATGGTTGTAATATACCTATGAAAACAGCGACCCTGGCAGGACTCGAACCTGCAATCTTCTGATCCGAAGTCAGACGCCTTATCCATAAGGCCAAAAGGCCTACAAAATTGGTGTTTTTACTTATTTTTTAAAGAGAGGAGTGTTTTTCAGTTCCACTGAAGACAAGTTGAACTTACGAATCTCACATGAGTTAAGTATGACATGCAAGTTTTGCGAAAATAATGGTACTCGAGTCTTGCCAGGACTTAAACATGCAATCTTCTGTTCGAAGGTGGATGTCCTATGCACTGTGCCACGAAACTTGCAGAATTAGCTAATTTTTAACACCAGTGGACTGTTTCCAGTTCCATTGAAGACACCTAAATTCCATGAATCTCACGTATGCCGCGAATGGTTGTAATGTAACTATTAAAAAAATTGGTGTTTTTACTTATTTTTTAAAGAGAGGAGTGTTTTTTCAGTTCCACTGAAGACAAGCTGAACTTATGAATCTCACATGAGTTTAGTATGACATACAAGTTTTGCGAAAATCAAGGTACTCGAGTCTTGCCAGGACTTAAACGTGCAATCATCTGATCAAAGTCGGATGTCCTATCCACTGAGCCACGAAACTTGCAGATTTGGAGTGGTTGAATGGTTGTAATGTACCCATTAAAACAACGACCCTGGCAGGACTCGAACCTGCAACCTTCTGATCCGAAGTCAGACGCCTTATCCATAAGGCCACAAAGCCTACAAAAGTGGTGTTTTTACTTATTTTTTAAAGAGAGGAGTGTTTTTTCATTTTTACTGAAGACAAGTTGAACTTATGAATATCACATGAGTTAAGTATGACATACAAGTTTTGCGAAAATCAAGGTACTCGAGTCTTGCCAGGACTTAAACGTGCAATCTTCTGTTCGAAGTTGGATGTCCTATCCAACGAGCCACGAAACTTGCAGAACTTTCCACATTTTTAACACCAGTCGACTGTTTTCCAGTTCCAATGAAGACACATATATTCCTTGAATCTCAGGTGTGTCGTGAATGGTTGTAATGTACCCATTAAAACAACAACCCTGGCAGGACTCGAACCAGCAATCTTCTGATCCGAAGTCAGACGCCTTATCCATTAGGCCACAAGGCCTACAAAAGTGTTTTTTTTACATTTTTTTAAAGAGAGGAGTGTTTTTCATTTCCGATGAAGACAAGTTGAACTTACGAATCTCATATGAGTTAAGTATGACATACAAGTTTTGCGAAAATAACGGTACTCGAGTCTTTCCAGGACTTAAACATGCAATCTTCTGTTTGAAGGTGGATGTCCTATCCACTGTGCCACGAAACTTGCAGAATTAACTAATTTTTAACACCAGTGGACTGTTTCCAGTTCCATTGAAGACACCTAAATTCCATGAATCTCACTCACGTATGCCGCGAATGGTTGTAATGTACCTATTAAAATAAATTGGTGTTTTTACTTATATTTTAAAGAGAGGAGTGTTTTTTCAGTTCCACTGAAGACAAGCTGAACTTATGAATCTCACATGAGTTTATTATGACATACAAGTTTTGCGAAAATCAAGGGACTCGAGTCTTGCCAGGACTTAAACGTGCAATCATCTGATCAAAGTCGGATGTCCTATCCATTGAGCCACGAATCTTGCAGATTTTTGCTACTTTTTAACACCAGTGGACTGTTTTCCAGTTCCATTGAAGACATCTAAATTCCTTGAATCTCAGGTGTCGTGAATTGTTGTAATATACCTATGAAAACAGCGACCCTGGCAGGACTCGAACCTGCAATCTTCTGATCCGAAGTCAGACGCCTTATCCATTAGGCCACAAGGCCTACAAAATTGGTGTTTTTCATTTATTTTTTAAAGAGAGGAGTGTTTTTCAGTTCCACTGAAGACAAGTTAAACTCACAAATCTCACATGAGTTTAGTAAGACATATAAGTTTTGTAAAAACCAAGGAACTCGAGTCTTGCGAGGAATTAAACTTGCAATCCTCTCATCGAAGTCGGATGTCCTATCCACTGAGCCACGAAACTTGCACATTTTTGCAAATTTTTGACACCAGTGGACTGTTTTCCAGTTCCATTGAAGACATCTAAATTCCTTGAATATCAGGTGTGTCGTGAATGGTTGTAATGTACCCATTAAAACAACGACCCTGGCAGGACTCGAACCTGCAATCTTCTGATCCGAAGTCAGACGCCTTATCCATTAGGCCACAAGGCCTACAAAACTGGTGTTTTTACTTTTTTTTTAAAGAGAGGAGTGTTTTTCAGTTCCACTGAAGACAAGTTGAACTTACGAATCTCACATGAGTATGACATGCAAGTTTTGCGAAAATAATGGTACTCGAGTCTTGCCAGGACTTAAACATGCAATCTTCTGTTCGAAGGTGGATGTCCTATACACTGTGCCACGAAACTTGCAGAATTAGCTAATTTTTAACACCAGTGGACTGTTTCCAGTTCCATTGAAGACACCTAAATTCCATGAATCTCACGTATGCCGCGAATGGTTGTAATGTAACTATTATAACTTGCAGATTTGGAGTGGTTGAATGGTTGTAATGTACCCATTAAAACAACGACCCTGGCAGGACTCGAACCTGCAACCTTCTGATCCGAAGTCAGACGACTTATCCATAAGGCCACAAAGCCTACAAAAGTGGTGTTTTTACTTATTTTTTAAAGAGAGGAGTGTTTTTTCATTTTTACTGAAGACAAGTTGAACTTATGAATATCACATGAGTTAAGTATGACATACAAGTTTTGCGAAAATCAAGGTACTCGAGTCCTGCCAGGACTTAAACGTGCAATCTTCTGTTCGAAGTTGGATGTCCTATCCAACGAGCCACGAAACTTGCAGAACTTTCCACATTTTTAACACCAGTCGACTGTTTTCCAGTTCCAATGAAGACACATAAATTCCTTGAATCTCAGGTGTGTCGTGAATGGTTGTAATGTACCCATTAAAACAACGACCCTGGCAGGACTCGAACCAGCAATCTTCTGATCCGAAGTCAGACGCCTTATCCATTAGGCCACAAGGCCTACAAAAGTGTTTTTTTTACATTTTTTTAAAGAGAGGAGTGTTTTTCAGTTCCGATGAAGACAAGTTGAACTTACGAATCTCATATGAGTTAAGTATGACATACAAGTTTTGCGAAAATAACGGTACTCGAGTCTTTCCAGGACTTAAACATGCAATCTTCTGTTCGAAGGTGGATGTCCTATCCACTGTGCCACGAAACTTGCAGAATTAGCTAATTTTTAACACCAGTGGACTGTTTCCAGTTCCATTGAAGACACCTAAATTCCATGAATCTCACGTATGCCGCGAATGGTTGTAATGTAACTATTATAACTTGCAGATTTGGAGTGGTTGAATGGTTGTAATGTACCCATTAAAACAACGACCCTGGCAGGACTCGAACCTGCAACCTTCTGATCCGAAGTCAGACGACTTATCCATAAGGCCACAAAGCCTACAAAAGTGGTGTTTTTACTTATTTTTTAAAGAGAGGAGTGTTTTTTCATTTTTACTGAAGACAAGTTGAACTTATGAATATCACATGAGTTAAGTATGACATACAAGTTTTGCGAAAATCAAGGTACTCGAGTCCTGCCAGGACTTAAACGTGCAATCTTCTGTTCGAAGTTGGATGTCCTATCCAACGAGCCACGAAACTTGCAGAACTTTCCACATTTTTAACACCAGTCGACTGTTTTCCAGTTCCAATGAAGACACATAAATTCCTTGAATCTCAGGTGTGTCGTGAATGGTTGTAATGTACCCATTAAAACAACGACCCTGGCAGGACTCGAACCAGCAATCTTCTGATCCGAAGTCAGACGCCTTATCCATTAGGCCACAAGGCCTACAAAAGTGTTTTTTTTACATTTTTTTAAAGAGAGGAGTGTTTTTCAGTTCCGATGAAGACAAGTTGAACTTACGAATCTCATATGAGTTAAGTATGACATACAAGTTTTGCGAAAATAACGGTACTCGAGTCTTTCCAGGACTTAAACATGCAATCTTCTGTTCGAAGGTGGATGTCCTATCCACTGTGCCACGAAACTTGCAGAATTAACTAATTTTTAACACCAGTGGACTGT
Organism: Triplophysa yarkandensis; assembly: GCA_033220385.1. Taxonomy (NCBI): domain Eukaryota; kingdom Metazoa; phylum Chordata; class Actinopteri; order Cypriniformes; family Nemacheilidae; genus Triplophysa; species Triplophysa yarkandensis. The sequence continues at coordinate 8,576,017 of CM065654.1, forward strand.
TTCCAGTTCCATTGAAGACACCTAAATTCCATGAATCTCACTCACGTATGCCGCGAATGGTTGTAATGTACCTATTAAAATAAATTGGTGTTTTTACTTATATTTTAAAGAGAGGAGTGTTTTTTCAGTTCCACTGAAGACAAGCTGAACTTATGAATCTCACATGAGTTTATTATGACATACAAGTTTTGCGAAAATCAAGGGACTCGAGTCTTGCCATGACTTAAACGTGCAATCATCTGATCAAAGTCGGATGTCCTATCCATTGAGCCACGAAACTTGCAGATTTTTGCAACTTTTTAACACCAGTAGACTGTTTTCCAGTTCCATTGAAGACATCTAAATTCCTTGAATCTCAGGTGTCGTGAATTGTTGTAATATACCTATGAAAACAGCGACCCTGGCAGGACTCGAACCTGCAATCTTCTGATCCGAAGTCAGACGCCTTATCCATTAGGCCACAAGGCCTACAAAATTTGTGTTTTATCTTTTTTTTTAAAGAGAGGAGTGTTTTTTAGTTCCACTGAAGACAAGTTGAACTTACGAATCTCACATGAGTATGACATGCAAGTTTTGCGAAAATAATGGTACTCGAGTCTTGCCAGGACTTAAACATGCAATCTTCTGTTCGAAGGTGGATGTCCTATACACTGTGCCACGAAACTTGCAGAATTAGCTAATTTTTAACACCAGTGGACTGTTTCCAGTTCCATTGAAGACACCTAAATTCCATGAATCTCACGTATGCCGCGAATGGTTGTAATGTAACTATTAAAAAAATTGGTGTTTTTACTTATTTTTTAAAGAGAGGAGTGTTTTTTCAGTTCCACTGAAGACAAGCTGAACTTATGAATCTCACATGAGTTTAGTATGACATACAAGTTTTGCGAAAATCAAGGTACTCGAGTCTTGCCAGGACTTAAACGTGCAATCATCTGATCAAAGTCGGATGTCCTATCCACTGAGCCACGAAACTTGCAGATTTGGAGTGGTTGAATGGTTGTAATGTACCCATTAAAACAACGACCCTGGCAGGACTCGAACCTGCAACCTTCTGATCCGAAGTCAGACGCCTTATCCATAAGGCCACAAAGCCTACAAAAGTGGTGTTTTTACTTATTTTTTAAAGAGAGGAGTGTTTTTTCATTTTTACTGAAGACAAGTTGAACTTATGAATATCACATGAGTTTAGTATGACATACAAGTTTTGCGAAAATCAAGGTACTCGAGTCTTGCCAGGACTTAAACGTGCAATCTTCTGTTCGAAGTTGGATGTCCTATCCAACGAGCCACGAAACTTGCAGAACTTTCCACATTTTTAACACCAGTCGACTGTTTTCCAGTTCCAATGAAGACACATAAATTCCTTGAATCTCAGGTGTGTCGTGAATGGTTGTAATGTACCCATTAAAACAACAACCCTGGCAGGACTCGAACCAGCAATCTTCTGATCCGAAGTCAGACGCCTTATCCATTAGGCCACAAGGCCTACAAAAGTGTTTTCTTTACATTTTTTTAAAGAGAGGAGTGTTTTTCATTTCCGATGAAGACAAGTTGAACTTACGAATCTCATATGAGTTAAGTATGACATACAAGTTTTGCGAAAATAACGGTACTCGAGTCTTTCCAGGACTTAAACATGCAATCTTCTGTTTGAAGGTGGATGTCCTATCCACTGTGCCACGAAACTTGCAGAATTAACTAATTTTTAACACCAGTGGACTGTTTCCAGTTCCATTGAAGACACCTAAATTCCATGAATCTCACTCACGTATGCCGCGAATGGTTGTAATGTACCTATTAAAATAAATTGGTGTTTTTACTTATATTTTAAAGAGAGGAGTGTTTTTTCAGTTCCACTGAAGACAAGCTGAACTTATGAATCTCACATGAGTTTATTATGACATACAAGTTTTGCGAAAATCAAGGGACTCGAGTCTTGCCAGGACTTAAACGTGCAATCATCTGATCAAAGTCGGATGTCCTATCCATTGAGCCACGAATCTTGCAGATTTTTGCAACTTTTTAACACCAGTGGACTGTTTTCCAGTTCCATTGAAGACATCTAAATTCCTTGAATCTCAGGTATCGTGAATTGTTGTAATATACCTATGAAAACAGCGACCCTGGCAGGACTCGAACCTGCAATCTTCTGATCCGAAGTCAGACGCCTTATCCATTAGGCCACAAGGCCTACAAAATTGGTGTTTTTCATTTATTTTTTAAAGAGAGGAGTGTTTTTCAGTTCCACTGAAGACAAGTTAAACTCACAAATCTCACATGAGTTTAGTAAGACATATAAGTTTTGTAAAAACCAAGGAACTCGAGTCTTGCGAGGAATTAAACTTGCAATCCTCTCATCGAAGTCGGATGTCCTATCCACTGAGCCACGAAACTTGCACATTTTTGCAAATTTTTGACACCAGTGGACTGTTTTCCAGTTCCATTGAAGACATCTAAATTCCTTGAATATCAGGTGTGTCGTGAATGGTTGTAATGTACCCATTAAAACAACGACCCTGGCAGGACTCGAACCAGCAATCTTCTGATCCGAAGTCAGACGCCTTATCCATTAGGCCACAAGGCCTACAAAATTGGTGTTTTTACTTATTTTTTAAAGAGAGGAGTGTTTTTCAGTTCCACTGAAGACAAGTTGAACTTACGAATCTCACATAAGTTAAGTATGACATGCAAGTTTTGCGAAAATAATGGTACTCGAGTCTTGTCAGGACTTAAACATGCAATCTTCTGTTCGAAGGTGGATGTCCTATACACTGTGCCACGAAACTTGCAGAATTAGCTAATTTTTAACACCAGTGGACTGTTTCCAGTTCCATTGAAGACACCTAAATTCCATGAATCTCACGTATGCCGCGAATGGTTGTAATGTAACTATTAAAAAAATTGGTGTTTTTACTTATTTTTTAAAGAGAGGAGTGTTTTTTCAGTTCTACTGAAGACAAGCTGAACTTATGAATCTCACATGAGTTTAGTATGACATACAAGTTTGCGAAAATCAAGGTACTCGAGTCTTGCCAGGACTTAAACGTGCAATCATCTGATCAAAGTCGGATGTCCTATCCACTGAGCCACGAAACTTGCAGATTTTTGCAAATTTTTAACACCAGTGGACTGTTTTCCAGTTCCATTGAAGACATCTAAATTCCTTGAATCTCAGGTGTGTCGTGAATGGTTGTAATATACCTATGAAAACAGCGACCCTGGCAGGACTCGAACCTGCAATCTTCTGATCCGAAGTCAGACGCCTTATCCATTAGGCCACAAGGCCTACAAAATTGGTGTTTTTACTTATTTTTTAAAGAGAGGAGTGTTTTTCAGTTCCACTGAAGACAAGTTGAACTTACAAATCTCACATGAGTTTAGTAAGACATATAAGTTTTGTAAAAACCAAGGAACTCGAGTCTTGCGAGGACTTAAACTTGCAATCCTCTCATCGAAGTCGGATGTCCTATCCACTGAGCCACAAAACTTGCAGATTTTTGCAAATTTTTAACACCAGTGGACTGTTTTCCAGTTCCATTGAAGACATCTAAATTCCTTGAATCTCAGGTGTGTCGTGAATGGTTGTAATATACCTATGAAAACAGCGACCCTGGCAGGACTCGAACCTGCAATCTTCTGATCCGAAGTCAGACGCCTTATCCATAAGGCCAAAAGGCCTACAAAATTGGTGTTTTTACTTATTTTTTAAAGAGAGGAGTGTTTTTCAGTTCCACTGAAGACAAGTTGAACTTACGAATCTCACATGAGTTAAGTATGACATGCAAGTTTTGCGAAAATAATGGTACTCGAGTCTTGCCAGGACTTAAACATGCAATCTTCTGTTCGAAGGTGGATGTCCTATGCACTGTGCCACGAAACTTGCAGAATTAGCTAATTTTTAACACCAGTGGACTGTTTCCAGTTCCATTGAAGACACCTAAATTCCATGAATCTCACGTATGCCGCGAATGGTTGTAATGTAACTATTAAAAAAATTGGTGTTTTTACTTATTTTTTAAAGAGAGGAGTGTTTTTTCAGTTCCACTGAAGACAAGCTGAACTTATGAATCTCACATGAGTTTAGTATGACATACAAGTTTTGCGAAAATCAAGGTACTCGAGTCTTGCCAGGACTTAAACGTGCAATCATCTGATCAAAGTCGGATGTCCTATCCACTGAGCCACGAAACTTGCAGATTTGGAGTGGTTGAATGGTTGTAATGTACCCATTAAAACAACGACCCTGGCAGGACTCGAACCTGCAACCTTCTGATCCGAAGTCAGACGCCTTATCCATAAGGCCACAAAGCCTACAAAAGTGGTGTTTTTACTTATTTTTTAAAGAGAGGAGTGTTTTTTCATTTTTACTGAAGACAAGTTGAACTTATGAATATCACATGAGTTAAGTATGACATACAAGTTTTGCGAAAATCAAGGTACTCGAGTCTTGCCAGGACTTAAACGTGCAATCTTCTGTTCGAAGTTGGATGTCCTATCCAACGAGCCACGAAACTTGCAGAACTTTCCACATTTTTAACACCAGTCGACTGTTTTCCAGTTCCAATGAAGACACATAAATTCCTTGAATCTCAGGTGTGTCGTGAATGGTTGTAATGTACCCATTAAAACAACAACCCTGGCAGGACTCGAACCAGCAATCTTCTGATCCGAAGTCAGACGCCTTATCCATTAGGCCACAAGGCCTACAAAAGTGTTTTTTTTACATTTTTTTAAAGAGAGGAGTGTTTTTCATTTCCGATGAAGACAAGTTGAACTTACGAATCTCATATGAGTTAAGTATGACATACAAGTTTTGCGAAAATAACGGTACTCGAGTCTTTCCAGGACTTAAACATGCAATCTTCTGTTTGAAGGTGGATGTCCTATCCACTGTGCCACGAAACTTGCAGAATTAACTAATTTTTAACACCAGTGGACTGTTTCCAGTTCCATTGAAGACACCTAAATTCCATGAATCTCACTCACGTATGCCGCGAATGGTTGTAATGTACCTATTAAAATAAATTGGTGTTTTTACTTATATTTTAAAGAGAGGAGTGTTTTTTCAGTTCCACTGAAGACAAGCTGAACTTGAATCTCACATGAGTTTATTATGACATACAAGTTTTGCGAAAATCAAGGGACTCGAGTCTTGCCAGGACTTAAACGTGCAATCATCTGATCAAAGTCGGATGTCCTATCCATTGAGCCACGAATCTTGCAGATTTTTGCAACTTTTTAACACCAGTGGACTGTTTTCCAGTTCCATTGAAGACATCTAAATTCCTTGAATCTCAGGTGTCGTGAATTGTTGTAATATACCTATGAAAACAGCGACCCTGGCAGGACTCGAACCTGCAATCTTCTGATCCGAAGTCAGACGCCTTATCCATTAGGCCACAAGGCCTACAAAATTGGTGTTTTTCATTTATTTTTTAAAGAGAGGAGTGTTTTTCAGTTCCACTGAAGACAAGTTAAACTCACAAATCTCACATGAGTTTAGTAAGACATATAAGTTTTGTAAAAACCAAGGAACTCGAGTCTTGCGAGGAATTAAACTTGCAATCCTCTCATCGAAGTCGGATGTCCTATCCACTGAGCCACGAAACTTGCACATTTTTGCAAATTTTTGACACCAGTGGACTGTTTTCCAGTTCCATTGAAGACATCTAAATTCCTTGAATATCAGGTGTGTCGTGAATGGTTGTAATGTACCCATTAAAACAACGACCCTGGCAGGACTCGAACCAGCAATCTTCTGATCCGAAGTCAGACGCCTTATCCATTAGGCCACAAGGCCTACAAAATTGGTGTTTTTACTTATTTTTTAAAGAGAGGAGTGTTTTTCAGTTCCACTGAAGACAAGTTGAACTTACGAATCTCACATAAGTTAAGTATGACATGCAAGTTTTGCGAAAATAATGGTACTCGAGTCTTGTCAGGACTTAAACATGCAATCTTCTGTTCGAAGGTGGATGTCCTATACACTGTGCCACGAAACTTGCAGAATTAGCTAATTTTTAACACCAGTGGACTGTTTCCAGTTCCATTGAAGACACCTAAATTCCATGAATCTCACGTATGCCGCGAATGGTTGTAATGTAACTATTAAAAAAATTGGTGTTTTTACTTATTTTTTAAAGAGAGGAGTGTTTTTTCAGTTCTACTGAAGACAAGCTGAACTTATGAATCTCACATGAGTTTAGTATGACATACAAGTTTGCGAAAATCAAGGTACTCGAGTCTTGCCAGGACTTAAACGTGCAATCATCTGATCAAAGTCGGATGTCCTATCCACTGAGCCACGAAACTTGCAGATTTTTGCAAATTTTTAACACCAGTGGACTGTTTTCCAGTTCCATTGAAGACATCTAAATTCCTTGAATCTCAGGTGTGTCGTGAATGGTTGTAATATACCTATGAAAACAGCGACCCTGGCAGGACTCGAACCTGCAATCTTCTGATCCGAAGTCAGACGCCTTATCCATTAGGCCACAAGGCCTACAAAATTGGTGTTTTTACTTATTTTTTAAAGAGAGGAGTGTTTTTCAGTTCCACTGAAGACAAGTTGAACTTACGAATCTCACATAAGTTAAGTATGACATGCAAGTTTTGCGAAAATAATGGTACTCGAGTCTTGCCAGGACTTAAACATGCAATCTTCTGTTCGAAGGTGGATGTCCTATGCACTGTGCCACGAAACTTGCAGAATTAGCTAATTTTTAACACCAGTGGACTGTTTCCAGTTCCATTGAAGACACCTAAATTCCATGAATCTCACGTATGCCGCGAATGGTTGTAATGTAACTATTAAAAAAATTGGTGTTTTTACTTATTTTTTAAAGAGAGGAGTGTTTTTTCAGTTCCACTGAAGACAAGCTGAACTTATGAATCTCACATGAGTTTAGTATGACATACAAGTTTTGCGAAAATCAAGGTACTCGAGTCTTGCCAGGACTTAAACGTGCAATCATCTGATCAAAGTCGGATGTCCTATCCACTGAGCCACGAAACTTGCAGATTTTTGCAAATTTTTAACACCAGTGGACTGTTTTCCAGTTCCATTGAAGACATCTAAATTCCTTGAATCTCAGGTGTGTCGTGAATGGTTGTAATATACCTATGAAAACAGCGACCCTGGCAGGACTCGAACCTGCAATCTTCTGATCCGAAGTCAGACGCCTTATCCATTAGGCCACAAGGCCTACAAAATTGGTGTTTTTACTTATTTTTTAAAGAGAGGAGTGTTTTTCAGTTCCACTGAAGACAAGTTGAACTTACAAATCTCACATGAGTTTAGTAAGACATATAAGTTTTGTAAAAACCAAGGAACTCGAGTCTTGCGAGGACTTAAACTTGCAATCCTCTCATCGAAGTCGGATGTCCTATCCACTGAGCCACAAAACTTGCAGATTTTTGCAAATTTTTAACACCAGTGGACTGTTTTCCAGTTCCATTGAAGACATCTAAATTCCTTGAATCTCAGGTGTGTCGTGAATGGTTGTAATATACCTATGAAAACAGCGACCCTGGCAGGACTCGAACCTGCAATCTTCTGATCCGAAGTCAGACGCCTTATCCATAAGGCCAAAAGGCCTACAAAATTGGTGTTTTTACTTATTTTTTAAAGAGAGGAGTGTTTTTCAGTTCCACTGAAGACAAGTTGAACTTACGAATCTCACATGAGTTAAGTATGACATGCAAGTTTTGCGAAAATAATGGTACTCGAGTCTTGCCAGGACTTAAACATGCAATCTTCTGTTCGAAGGTGGATGTCCTATGCACTGTGCCACGAAACTTGCAGAATTAGCTAATTTTTAACACCAGTGGACTGTTTCCAGTTCCATTGAAGACACCTAAATTCCATGAATCTCACGTATGCCGCGAATGGTTGTAATGTAACTATTAAAAAAATTGGTGTTTTTACTTATTTTTTAAAGAGAGGAGTGTTTTTTCAGTTCCACTGAAGACAAGCTGAACTTATGAATCTCACATGAGTTTAGTATGACATACAAGTTTTGCGAAAATCAAGGTACTCGAGTCTTGCCAGGACTTAAACGTGCAATCATCTGATCAAAGTCGGATGTCCTATCCACTGAGCCACGAAACTTGCAGATTTGGAGTGGTTGAATGGTTGTAATGTACCCATTAAAACAACGACCCTGGCAGGACTCGAACCTGCAACCTTCTGATCCGAAGTCAGACGCCTTATCCATAAGGCCACAAAGCCTACAAAAGTGGTGTTTTTACTTATTTTTTAAAGAGAGGAGTGTTTTTTCATTTTTACTGAAGACAAGTTGAACTTATGAATATCACATGAGTTAAGTATGACATACAAGTTTTGCGAAAATCAAGGTACTCGAGTCTTGCCAGGACTTAAACGTGCAATCTTCTGTTCGAAGTTGGATGTCCTATCCAACGAGCCACGAAACTTGCAGAACTTTCCACATTTTTAACACCAGTCGACTGTTTTCCAGTTCCAATGAAGACACATAAATTCCTTGAATCTCAGGTGTGTCGTGAATGGTTGTAATGTACCCATTAAAACAACAACCCTGGCAGGACTCGAACCAGCAATCTTCTGATCCGAAGTCAGACGCCTTATCCATTAGGCCACAAGGCCTACAAAAGTGTTTTTTTTACATTTTTTTAAAGAGAGGAGTGTTTTTCATTTCCGATGAAGACAAGTTGAACTTACGAATCTCATATGAGTTAAGTATGACATACAAGTTTTGCGAAAATAACGGTACTCGAGTCTTTCCAGGACTTAAACATGCAATCTTCTGTTTGAAGGTGGATGTCCTATCCACTGTGCCACGAAACTTGCAGAATTAACTAATTTTTAACACCAGTGGACTGTTTCCAGTTCCATTGAAGACACCTAAATTCCATGAATCTCACTCACGTATGCCGCGAATGGTTGTAATGTACCTATTAAAATAAATTGGTGTTTTTACTTATATTTTAAAGAGAGGAGTGTTTTTTCAGTTCCACTGAAGACAAGCTGAACTTATGAATCTCACATGAGTTTATTATGACATACAAGTTTTGCGAAAATCAAGGGACTCGAGTCTTGCCATGACTTAAACGTGCAATCATCTGATCAAAGTCGGATGTCCTATCCATTGAGCCACGAAACTTGCAGATTTTTGCAACTTTTTAACACCAGTAGACTGTTTTCCAGTTCCATTGAAGACATCTAAATTCCTTGAATCTCAGGTGTCGTGAATTGTTGTAATATACCTATGAAAACAGCGACCCTGGCAGGACTCGAACCTGCAATCTTCTGATCCGAAGTCAGACGCCTTATCCATTAGGCCACAAGGCCTACAAAATTTGTGTTTTATCTTTTTTTTTAAAGAGAGGAGTGTTTTTTAGTTCCACTGAAGACAAGTTGAACTTACGAATCTCACATGAGTATGACATGCAAGTTTTGCGAAAATAATGGTACTCGAGTCTTGCCAGGACTTAAACATGCAATCTTCTGTTCGAAGGTGGATGTCCTATACACTGTGCCACGAAACTTGCAGAATTAGCTAATTTTTAACACCAGTGGACTGTTTCCAGTTCCATTGAAGACACCTAAATTCCATGAATCTCACGTATGCCGCGAATGGTTGTAATGTAACTATTAAAAAAATTGGTGTTTTTACTTATTTTTTAAAGAGAGGAGTGTTTTTTCAGTTCCACTGAAGACAAGCTGAACTTATGAATCTCACATGAGTTTAGTATGACATACAAGTTTTGCGAAAATCAAGGTACTCGAGTCTTGCCAGGACTTAAACGTGCAATCATCTGATCAAAGTCGGATGTCCTATCCACTGAGCCACGAAACTTGCAGATTTGGAGTGGTTGAATGGTTGTAATGTACCCATTAAAACAACGACCCTGGCAGGACTCGAACCTGCAACCTTCTGATCCGAAGTCAGACGCCTTATCCATAAGGCCACAAAGCCTACAAAAGTGGTGTTTTTACTTATTTTTTAAAGAGAGGAGTGTTTTTTCATTTTTACTGAAGACAAGTTGAACTTATGAATATCACATGAGTTAAGTATGACATACAAGTTTTGCGAAAATCAAGGTACTCGAGTCTTGCCAGGACTTAAACGTGCAATCTTCTGTTCGAAGTTGGATGTCCTATCCACGAGCCACGAAACTTGCAGAACTTTCCACATTTTTAACACCAGTCGACTGTTTTCCAGTTCCAATGAAGACACATAAATTCCTTGAATCTCAGGTGTGTCGTGAATGGTTGTAATGTACCCATTAAAACAACAACCCTGGCAGGACTCGAACCAGCAATCTTCTGATCCGAAGTCAGACGCCTTATCCATTAGGCCACAAGGCCTACAAAAGTGTTTTTTTTACTTTTTTTTTAAAGAGAGGAGTGTTTTTCAGTTCCACTGAAGACAAGTTGAACTTACGAATCTCACATGAGTATGACATGCAAGTTTTGCGAAAATAATGGTACTCGAGTCTTGCCAGGACTTAAACATGCAATCTTCTGTTCGAAGGTGGATGTCCTATACACTGTGCCACGAAACTTGCAGAATTAGCTAATTTTTAACACCAGTGGACTGTTTCCAGTTCCATTGAAGACACCTAAATTCCATGAATCTCACTCACGTATGCCGCGAATGGTTGTAATGTAACTATTAAAAAAATTGGTGTTTTTACTTATTTTTTAAAGAGAGGAGTGTTTTTTCAGTTCTACTGAAGACAAGCTGAACTTATGAATCTCACATGAGTTTAGTATGACATACAAGTTTGCGAAAATCAAGGTACTCGAGTCTTGCCAGGACTTAAACGTGCAATCATCTGATCAAAGTCGGATGTCCTATCCACTGAGCCACGAAACTTGCAGATTTTTGCAAATTTTTAACACCAGTGGACTGTTTTCCAGTTCCATTGAAGACATCTAAATTCCTTGAATCTCAGGTGTGTCGTGAATGGTTGTAATATACCTATGAAAACAGCGACCCTGGCAGGACTCGAACCTGCAATCTTCTGATCCGAAGTCAGACGCCTTATCCATTAGGCCACAAGGCCTACAAAATTGGTGTTTTTACTTATTTTTTAAAGAGAGGAGTGTTTTTCAGTTCCACTGAAGACAAGTTGAACTTACAAATCTCACATGAGTTTAGTAAGACATATAAGTTTTGTAAAAACCAAGGAACTCGAGTCTTGCGAGGACTTAAACTTGCAATCCTCTCATCGAAGTCGGATGTCCTATCCACTGAGCCACAAAACTTGCAGATTTTTGCAAATTTTTAACACCAGTGGACTGTTTTCCAGTTCCATTGAAGACATCTAAATTCCTTGAATCTCAGGTGTGTCGTGAATGGTTGTAATATACCTATGAAAACAGCGACCCTGGCAGGACTCGAACCTGCAATCTTCTGATCCGAAGTCAGACGCCTTATCCATAAGGCCAAAAGGCCTACAAAATTGGTGTTTTTACTTATTTTTTAAAGAGAGGAGTGTTTTTCAGTTCCACTGAAGACAAGTTGAACTTACGAATCTCACATGAGTTAAGTATGACATGCAAGTTTTGCGAAAATAACGGTACTCGAGTCTTGCCAGGACTTAAACATGCAATCTTCTGTTCGAAGGTGGATGTCCTATACACTGTGCCACGAAACTTGCAGAATTAGCTAATTTTTAACACCAGTGGACTGTTTCCAGTTCCATTGAAGACACCTAAATTCCATGAATCTCACTCACGTATGCCGCGAATGGTTGTAATGTAACTATTAAAAAAATTGGTGTTTTTACTTATCTTTTAAAGAGAGGAGTGTTTTTTCAGTTTTACTGAAGACAAGTTGAACTTATGAATATCACATGAGTTAAGTATGACATACAAGTTTTGCGAAAATCAAGGTACTCGAGTCTTGCCAGGACTTAAACGTGCAATCTTCTGTTCGAAGTCGGATGTCCTATCCAACGAGCCACGAAACTTGCAGAACTTTGCAAATATTTAACACCAGTCGACTGTTTTCCAGTTCCAATGAAGACATCTAAATTCCTTGAATCTCAGGTGTGTCGTGAATGGTTGTAATGTACCCATTAAAACAACGACCCTGGCAGGACTCGAACCTGCAATCTTCTGATCCGAAGTCAGACGCCTTATCCATAAGGCCACAAAGCCTACAAAAGTGGTGTTTTTACTTATTTTTTAAAGAGAGGAGTGTTTTTTCATTTTTACTGAAGACAAGTTGAACTTATGAATATCACATGAGTTAAGTATGACATACAAGTTTTGCGAAAATCAAGGTACTCGAGTCTTGCCAGGACTTAAACGTGCAATCTTCTGTTCGAAGTTGGATGTCCTATCCAACGAGCCACGAAACTTGCAGAACTTTCCACATTTTTAACACCAGTCGACTGTTTTCCAGTTCCAATGAAGACACATAAATTCCTTGAATCTCAGGTGTGTCGTGAATGGTTGTAATGTACCCATTAAAACAACAACCCTGGCAGGACTCGAACCAGCAATCTTCTGATCCGAAGTCAGACGCCTTATCCATTAGGCCACAAGGCCTACAAAAGTGTTTTTTTTACATTTTTTTAAAGAGAGGAGTGTTTTTCATTTCCGATGAAGACAAGTTGAACTTACGAATCTCATATGAGTTAAGTATGACATACAAGTTTTGCGAAAATAACGGTACTCGAGTCTTTCCAGGACTTAAACATGCAATCTTCTGTTTGAAGGTGGATGTCCTATCCACTGTGCCACGAAACTTGCAGAATTAACTAATTTTTAACACCAGTGGACTGTTTCCAGTTCCATTGAAGACACCTAAATTCCATGAATCTCACTCACGTATGCCGCGAATGGTTGTAATGTACCTATTAAAATAAATTGGTGTTTTTACTTATATTTTAAAGAGAGGAGTGTTTTTTCAGTTCCACTGAAGACAAGCTGAACTTATGAATCTCACATGAGTTTATTATGACATACAAGTTTTGCGAATATCAAGGGACTCGAGTCTTGCCAGGACTTAAACGTGCAATCATCTGATCAAAGTCGGATGTCCTATCCATTGAGCCACGAATCTTGCAGATTTTTGCAACTTTTTAACACCAGTGGACTGTTTTCCAGTTCCATTGAAGACATCTAAATTCCTTGAATCTCAGGTGTCGTGAATTGTTGTAATATACCTATGAAAACAGCGACCCTGGCAGGACTCGAACCTGCAATCTTCTGATCCGAAGTCAGACGCCTTATCCATTAGGCCACAAGGCCTACAAAATTGGTGTTTTTCATTTATTTTTTAAAGAGAGGAGTGTTTTTCAGTTCCACTGAAGACAAGTTAAACTCACAAATCTCACATGAGTTTAGTAAGACATATAAGTTTTGTAAAAACCAAGGAACTCGAGTCTTGCGAGGAATTAAACTTGCAATCCTCTCATCGAAGTCGGATGTCCTATCCACTGAGCCACGAAACTTGCACATTTTTGCAAATTTTTGACACCAGTGGACTGTTTTCCAGTTCCATTGAAGACATCTAAATTCCTTGAATATCAGGTGTGTCGTGAATGGTTGTAATGTACCCATTAAAACAACGACCCTGGCAGGACTCGAACCTGCAATCTTCTGATCCGAAGTCAGACGCCTTATCCATTAGGCCACAAGGCCTACAAAAGTGGTGTTTTTACTTTTTTTTTAAAGAGAGGAGTGTTTTTCAGTTCCACTGAAGACAAGTTGAACTTACGAATCTCACATGAGTATGACATGCAAGTTTTGCGAAAATAATGGTACTCGAGTCTTGCCAGGACTTAAACATGCAATCTTCTGTTCGAAGGTGGATGTCCTATACACTGTGCCACGAAACTTGCAGAATTAGCTAATTTTTAACACCAGTGGACTGTTTCCAGTTCCATTGAAGACACCTAAATTCCATGAATCTCACTCACGTATGCCGCGAATGGTTGTAATGTAACTATTAAAAAAATTGGTGTTTTTACTTATTTTTTAAAGAGAGGAGTGTTTTTTCAGTTCTACTGAAGACAAGCTGAACTTATGAATCTCACATGAGTTTAGTATGACATACAAGTTTGCGAAAATCAAGGTACTCGAGTCTTGCCAGGACTTAAACGTGCAATCATCTGATCAAAGTCGGATGTCCTATCCACTGAGCCACGAAACTTGCAGATTTTTGCAAATTTTTAACACCAGTGGACTGTTTTCCAGTTCCATTGAAGACATCTAAATTCCTTGAATCTCAGGTGTGTCGTGAATGGTTGTAATATACCTATGAAAACAGCGACCCTGGCAGGACTCGAACCTGCAATCTTCTGATCCGAAGTCAGACGCCTTATCCATTAGGCCACAAGGCCTACAAAATTGGTGTTTTTACTTATTTTTTAAAGAGAGGAGTGTTTTTCAGTTCCACTGAAGACAAGTTGAACTTACAAATCTCACATGAGTTTAGTAAGACATATAAGTTTTGTAAAAACCAAGGAACTCGAGTCTTGCGAGGACTTAAACTTGCAATCCTCTCATCGAAGTCGGATGTCCTATCCACTGAGCCACAAAACTTGCAGATTTTTGCAAATTTTTAACACCAGTGGACTGTTTTCCAGTTCCATTGAAGACATCTAAATTCCTTGAATCTCAGGTGTGTCGTGAATGGTTGTAATATACCTATGAAAACAGCGACCCTGGCAGGACTCGAACCTGCAATCTTCTGATCCGAAGTCAGACGCCTTATCCATTACGCCACAAAAACCTCATTTTTAAAGAGAGGATTGTTTTTTCAGTTCGACTGAAGACAAGTTGAACTTATGAATATCACATGAGTTAAGTATGACATACAAGTTTTGCGAAAACAGGAAAATTAGGGTGGAAAATTAGGGTTCTGGAGTCCAGCCAGGACTTAAAAATGTTATCTTCTGAACAAAGTAAGATGTCGTACCCGATGAGCCACAATGCCACAAAGCCACAACTTTTTATATTTATAGATTTTTTCAAATTTTTTACACCAGAGGACTGTTTTCACAGTTCCACTGAAGAAACCTAATTTCCTTGAATCTCATGTGAGTGTAGAAAGCACACCAGGTTTGCACAATTCTGAGAGACTTATGAATGGTTCTAATATACCCATTTAAACAGCGACCCAGCAGGATACATATCTCCAATATGCTGATCTGAACTCAGACACCCTATCTATTATGCCACAAGGCATACGAGACATTTAAATTTTTGCTTATTTTTTAAACCAGAGAACGTTTTTCCAGTTTCAATGAAGACAAACGAACATTAAATGAGTGCAGTAGAAAGTTGGGGGTATTTAAATCAGTCTAGGACTAAAACCTACAATATTATGATCCGAAGTCACAAGGCTTATAAATTAAGCCACAATGCCAGCAAAACTTGCAGAAGATTTATCTTTTATAACACCAAAGGACTGCTTTTAAGGTCACATGAGTGGAAAGATATGCACAAGCGTGGGGAATCCGTGGTGATTTGTGAATGGTTGTAATTGACATCTTAAATCAGCAACCCGGCAGGTGAACTTCTGATCCAAAGTCAGACGCCTTATCTATTAGATCACAAGGCCTAAAGATACAACATTTTTGCTCATGCTTTAAACCAGAGGACTTGTTTTTCATTGTCAATGAAGACACGCAAACCTCATGTTTATATCCGTAGCATTCGTGATCCCGGAGCTATTAGTGGTTTTACCTTGAGACATTAGTTTGAGATTGCCAGCCCAGCGAGGCTGTTGTTGTGATAATTTTCGAGGCGCTTTCGGTGACCGGTAGAGCATTTAGACCTTGTCACTTCTTAGTTGATTCAGGAGAAGCGTGTAGAACAGCTCATGTACACTTGTAGGAGAATCTGCGTTTTCACAATGTTTACTGTATTACTCGCTGTTTGAGCACAACCTGTTGTTAATGAGAGTGTAAGCTATTAGTTTTAAATACTGTCCTAGTTTCATTTAGCTAGTATTATTTCGTTTTTATTAAGTTAATAAAACTTTTCTTCGTTTTTATACTCCTTACCTTTCCTCTTTTTCTCTGAACTTAACCGTGTGCCACAAAATTCAATGTGACAACGAAAGTCACGCAACACAAATAAAGTGCGTGCCATCCCCTTCATCTGTTTCTTCTTCACTCACTATTCCTATAGGCTTGTGGAACTGCCAATCTGCCGTAAACAAAGCTGACTCTTTTCCTGCCATGGCTTAACACTCTGGTCTCTCTGTTTTTAGCACACCCCACGCACATCTTGTAGTGGAGAGGGAACCGTATGCTTATTCCCACTGAATGTAGGTTTAAAACGCTTGCACTTTCGGGTGACAACCCATCATTTGAATCACATGTAATATCTATTTCTGATCCACTCAAAATCATCCTTTTAGTTGTTTATCGCTCCCCCATGTCAGCTTGGACATTTCTTGGAGGAGTTGGATGTTCTCCTGTCATCTTTTCCGTAGGATGGGACACCTCTTGTGATCGTAAGAGACTTCAACATCCATCTTGAGAAACCCTCAGCTGCTGATTTACACAACCTCACTGCATCGTTTGACTTCAGGCGCATACCCACGTCGTCGACACACAAGTTCGGTAACATACTTGATCTTGTCTACACACTCTACTGATCCACTTATCACACTCAGGTAACACCACTGCAAACATCCGATCATTTCCTTGTCACACTTCATCTCGACAGGACAACACCTTGACACTACACCCCATCCTCATTTGTAACTTTCAGCTGCACACTCTCTCCTCTCACCCTATCCCCTGCTGTTTCCTCTGTGCTCCCTCCTCCCGACCAGTTTGCTTTACTTAACACTGACAGTGCTACTCACTCTCTATTTTCTGCACTAGCATCCTGCTTGGACAATTTATGCCCGCTTACATCTCGACTGGCCCTTGCTAACCCTGGCCCTTGCTAACACCTTGTCTCTCTGATGTCCTCCAGGAACACAGATCCAGGCTCAGGACAGCTGAAAGAAACTGGCGAAAATCTAATGACCCTGAAGGTCTTTCCCTCTATCAGTCTCTTCTTACTCTACGGATGTCTCGGTCGCCAAGACTCAGTACTACCACGCAAAAGTAAACAGCTCACCAGACTCGCACGCTCTTCAAGACCTTCTCTGCTCTACTCTAAGACGACGCTGCGAGAATCATCGGCTCCAACCACCCGACTACCTGCCTGCTAGACCCCACCCATCACCTGCAAGACATCTCTTCATCAGTCATCTCTGCAGTTACCCATATCATCTCTCATCTCTCAACTCTGGAACATTTCAGAAAGCCTCTCTGAATTCTGCACTTCTACAGAACTATAGACCGGTATCTCTCCTGCCCTTCATTGGAAAAACCCTGGAGCATGTCGTCTTTGACCAACTCTCTGCCTACCTTACACTGCACAACCTCCTGTACAGCAACCAGTCAGGCTTCAAGAAGGGACACTCAAAAGAAACGAGCTGCTTTCAGTTGTTGAAGACCTATCATCCTTTCTCACCCTGCTGGACCTATCTGCTTTTTTACACCGTCAACCTCAGCATTCTCCTTTCGACTCTCAAGGCAATGGGCTCTCCAATGGTTCTGATCGTATCTCTCGGGTAGATCCATCAGGGTTTCGTGGGAACGTGAAATTTCAGAACCATATCGTCTTGACAACGGTGTACCTCAGGGCTCAGTTCTTGGACCGTTGCTCTTCTCGATCTACATGACATCACTGTTATGCGGACGATACGTAACTCCACCTAGCATTTCATCCTGAAGATCATACCCTTTCAACCCGAGGCTCAGCTTGCCTAAGCATCTCGCTCTGGAGGAAGCACCATCAGCTACAGTGTAAAGAAAAAATACTGGTGAAAAAGCTCTCCTTGCTCTGCTCTGTGATGATTCAGAATGAGGCGGAAATAGTTGATTTTAAAGAACCGAAAAGCATGCATGTCACACTTCTCTTCACCAAGCTACATTGGTTCCCCATAGCAACTTGAATTTAATTGAAAGCTCTCCTAAAGGCCTACAAGACCATAACAGGTTCAGTACCCAACTACCTTCACTCACTGAATCACAGGTATATGCCCTCCAGATTCCTACGGCCTGCTAACAACAAGCAACTTCTTGTGGTGCCATCCCATTAGAGTCCACGTTGGGGGAATGATCTGCCGCTTACAACAGCTTGGCAGACTAAGTCTCTATCTTTATAGAAAATGCCTTAAACTCATCTCTTCCATCTACACCTTACCCACTTAAACCTTTATCCTTACCCACATATAAAAATATACATTTTTCTTTCCTCAGAAAGGTTTTATCTTTCCTTGCAAACTTGCTCTAGGACCTTTTTACTGCTTCATGTAAATGTTAATCCTCCTGGCATTATATGTGCTGCCTGGGCCACCAGTGTAGATGTTAGTGAAGCTGTTAAGAGCATGTATAAAATATTTATTTCTTTTTAAACAAGCATTAAAAGACATACCAAACAATAGCCACAGCGGGATGGAATTAGTCAATAACGGTGTCAACGAGTCAAACACTTTGAAAATATATTGTTGCATTAAGGGCATCATCACTTGACATGCTTTCTAGGAATATTGATCACACACCAATAATAATGGCTTCCACTCGTACCAAAAATGTTTACAGTTAAATAATTCATATAAATGATAAAAAACTGATCATCTATAACCCCCTGTAGAAGAACTGAAAGTGAAACAAACCTGCCCCTGATGTCAGCCAGTAAAACTCAACCTTCATGCATTACCTCACAGAGATTAGTGTCTTGCATCGGAGAGATGCTGGCAGAAAAAGTACACCTTGACATCCTGGATTTTAAGGGAAATTCATTTAAGAAATACATCAACCTCACGGTCCCACCACTCGTGGCTCCGACTCCTCACGGACACTGCAGTTTTGCCCCACAGTTCCAATTATTAGTTAAGCTTTTCTTTGACTGATCATCCTTATCCTGAAAATCTGTGTGGGAATTTCCTAGCTTCCGCTACGCATCATTTAAAAAATATAAGCCTTTTTGGTGCAAACACAAATGTCTGGTACCTTCATGTTCACTCCTAATGCTGCGTTCACACCAGACGTGAATTTTCGCGTGTTGACGCGCCACACGCGTGTAGTTTGCCGCTTGTACATTTAAGTTCATTCGTGTGTACAATTTGCAACATTCGCGTCCAACGCGCTATTCACGCAGGGGGGAGGGGCTTCTGTCAGGGGAACTCAACAATATATCAGAGGAAAAGTAATTTTATTGTAAAATAAAGTGATTAAACTTCATATGAAGGCTTTATTTATAGTCTCAATATGTGTATAGAACTCAAATTGAGTAAAGAGAATTTTTTTTCTTCACTAAATTTCTTCCAGTAAATATCACCTTTATTGCTGTCTATGTTAAAGTATAATACAAGTATAATGTGGATTTATAAAGCTCTGTGTTTCCACATAAACCCCTGATGACTTTCTCATCCATGTTTGTTTTAGATAAAGCAAGCTTCTGATTGGTTAAAGCGGCGCGAAATTTCACCAAAGTAAAAATTTTTCAACTCACGCGATTCGCGTCCAACGCGCGAACCGCGCCATTCGCACCGCGCCTTTCGCGTCATTCGCGCCGCAGGAAATCTCCTCGCGCCTATTCGCGTATCTGCATTGATTTAACGTGTAAATCACCAGCGCCTGACGCGCTATTCGAGCGTAATGAGCATAATGAGCATAGTGTGTTGGGACGTCTTGATATTGTCACTGTGCGCATGCGATGTAGTTCAGGACCATGACGAGTTAACACTGCAAATCTCGCATGGGCCGCATTGTTAATAGTAATGTGAACAGCCAAACGAAAAATAAAATCGGAATTTAGGCTTAAGGCAGGCAGTGTAAACATAGTCTAGGATTCTTCCTCCCTTAAATAGGGTTCTGAACTGTGCTCTTGCAATCATCGTTACAGGACAACCAGGCCTAGGGAGAGAATCAACAGTCTTACCGTGGATGCCTGAACATCAAGACATTTAGAGATACATTTATTCCCCTTTCCAGCTTCATGCAAGTCAACAATTCTTCATCGTAGGTCTTCTTGATCGAGAGCTCTCTCGTGCAGGGCATGATTCACATTAGGCAATGCTTCTTTAACAACACCAAACTTAAAAGTTTATAGGGCAGTGCACCTTTAATTAACACATCTTATGTCGTCACATGGGATTGAAGCCCAGGTTGGCTGACTTCTGTCTCCAATAAGCTCTTGGAGGAGTCATTAGCCTAGAGTTTAAATACTTTTTCCAAACTGCAGTGTAAATGCTTACATATTGTGTTCACATGTTTACAAACTGTGTATGATTGACCTCGTCTTACAATTTGTGTCATTGAACAAAAATACACTTTTTAACTAAGTTAATTTCACCGCACCTGCTCCGACTGGCATTTTATTTTTGCTATCATATTTTGTCCCTTTTTTTGTTTGAAAGTATTTTCTAATGTATAGCAATTGCATTTCATGTACTCTACTATATTAATTCAACTTGATAAATACATTTGTTTTCTGCTCAGCCATACATACAAATTATGTTGTATATATTCTTTATTTCATAAAGCTACACAGCGCCCGTAAACTTTAGCATCGCCTTAGAGACCACTAAGTGATGTCATGGCAACATATTATATTTATAATCCATTTAATTCCTCTCTTTAAAGTAGGGAAAGAACAACTCAGCAATTTCATGAATGTTAAACTTACCGAGACACGCTACAGAGAGTAATATTAACTCACTACAAAATAATACACCTACCATAACCTAATAAACGAATGATGTAATCAATAGAATGCAAAACACTTACATTAATGCTTTTGATCAGACTGAAAATGCTGATAAGACATTAGTTTAGGTTGCAGGAAACCATTAGTCTGTGAAGAGTCACTTTGAGAGCAATGGACATTAGTGTGAAACGTGTCTTATAACTGGATTAAACACAAGTAAATATAGCGTTTTAATGTATGACGAGGAGCTTACGCAAGATCTCCCAATTTGTCTCTGGATATGAGCTTGGTAGAGTCACGGCCATGTTAGGATTTTTTATGGTCCCTGGTGGAAAACTGGAAAAAGTAGTAATGAAAAAAATCACTGTAATGTACTATCTATTTTAGACTTTATCAGACAGTGGTTTACAGAAATATATCAATTAAACAGTTTAAATTCGTCCCACTGTTGTTCAAGAGAGAAACTGGAAATTGCAGGGGCATCATGGTGATGAATAGATGGATGAGTGAGATCTTAGTCGGTAAGTTTAGTTTAGGTTATTATTACTAAGAGGTTAAACCTTGTAAATAAGTGAATTGTTCCATTATGACCAGCTTTACCTTCAATGACAGTGTATTCTTAATTTTGCTGCACGTTTATGTATGTTTATTAACATTAATGGGTTAAGGTGGTGGTGGGAGTTTTTTTGTGCTGTATTCAACATCTGGCAGTTCCTCTAAACATGTATATTACCTTATCTTAGCACAACTTGGAATAGAAAGTATGTTGTGTGTAAAATACACATGAGAATTTAAGTTTATGTTTCAATAAAAGCAATGATGTGCGATTGCTTTTCACTTTTTAAAAGAAATACAAAGTCCCTTCAGTGTTTGATGTTACAGTGATCAAGTCTTACCTATACTAACTATTCTTCATGCACCAATGCCAATCGCAGGGTCATTGAATGCTTTAAGAAGCGTATGCTATATTGTAACAAATTTAATTTCCCTTTTCAGAATTTAGAGTAAAAATATCTTTATTATAATTGTGTTGTGTTAAAAAAATGGTTACATGATTTTTTATAAGCAATCATGATTTTTGATGTCCATTCTGTACATTGCCATTTGTATTATTTGATTTACTGTGTATTTAAATTTCCAGATGCATTAAGAATTTAGATGCATTTGAAATCCATACTTTCATAACAGTGCACGTCGTGTTTTATACTTGACTTAATTGAATCTCCAATGCAAATCAAAGACCAACATGACCTTAAGCAACAGGAAGCTTCTCAATACACGATTTCTGTGGCTGACGCAGTTTCGCACCGGCACAGCAGGACTGAATGGTGTCCTTGTAAGTGTCGAGGCTCGAAGACAGTTCTAGAGCGTCAGGGGAAAAGCCAGCAGCGCTTTGTGATTCTACCTGTTGACTGTCAAGGGTTTTAATATGCCTCTCAGATGAAAGACATACTCTGACTCATGCACAGAGACAACACTATAATGAACGGCTCATAAAGAACTCGTCTTCAAT
Organism: Triplophysa yarkandensis; assembly: GCA_033220385.1. Lineage (NCBI taxonomy): Eukaryota > Metazoa > Chordata > Actinopteri > Cypriniformes > Nemacheilidae > Triplophysa > Triplophysa yarkandensis. The sequence continues at coordinate 8,598,255 of CM065654.1, forward strand.
TACTTGAACAAAGATGGAGGCCTTGATGTGGATCTAAAAACAAAACTCTCTATGCATTGACATTACCACTGATGATTTTATATGCTCATGACGGTTTCATTGGCTTAGAAATGACATCACGTTAATGACAACTCTGAGAAACTTTTCAGTTAAACTTTGCTATTAAAATGAAAAGAAATGTGTTATAGAAAATCTTAAAAACTTGGTTTAAATGGCAGGGGATAAACTATTATATTAATATATTATATCATATAAAAAATAATTTGATATGTTTTCTTCCATAAAATTTCTTCCCTTAAGCTGGGTCGATAATGAATTGTTAATTTAAGGTGTTTTGTTATTCTATTATATAACATTCTGAACTATAAACCCTTATATCATGTTCATTTTTAATTCTATTTTATAGGTTATGCAAAAGGATTTATAAACACAATGTTTTAACTAAATTACCTAAAACGCCTTAACAAAAATGTAATAACTACTTTTCATATATGTTCATAGTATTTTAATATTTGTGAATGAAAAAGAGAATATGTTAATAAAATATTCATAAAAAATATTAAACACTACTATGTTGTTAGAATGAAAGAAATTTCCAGTAATTATAGTTGCTTTAGATTGACTAGGTTGTATCAGAGATTTTGGTCAAAATATAGTTATTTATTTACACGTTATTAATCTATGACAACTTTACAATATGCACTGTTTTTAAACATTTACATTTTTGGACTTTTTTAAAGAAATATACAAAATATGTATAAAAATGGAATTGTTATTTGGGTCCATAAGTTTCCATCTGAGAGTCAATCAGCATTTGGAATGCACACAAGAGGACCAATCAGGAGCAGCTCTATTTGTCATGTGACCGTGCAATACAAAACTTTTGAAAGTTTTTATAAGTATCATAAAGTTCTGCATTTAATCCAAAATAATAGATTTTAACATAGTTTTAGACTGCTTTAGTTAAACAATAAGGTCCCCGAGGCCCTTCTGTATTGTATATTCATCGAATCCCGTAGTGTTTCTATTAAAAAGTTAACACACAATAAAAAGATTAAAATCCAAAATATATATCGATGTGCTCATTAAGTAAAATTACTTGCCTTCCACTGTAAATAGTAGTCGTTCACCACAAAATCTGTATGTTTCTGTTGCTGAAGATGCTCAGTGATACACAGAACCATTGAGTGGAGCCAATGCTGTATCAGCTACTGACCAATCAGAATCGAGGAATGAAACGAATCATTTTGTAATTTTTGCACATCTTTTTTGACTCCATAAAATAGGTTGAAAAATGTTGCATTGGTTCTGTTTGAGGTCATTCAAAAGTTGGATCAATCTTAAAATGTATTTTCGTTTGATTTTGAAGAATTTGGGAAACATTCTTTTTCTTTTGTCTACAAAATGTCAGCTGTTCATACTCTTTTTATAATCCACCTTTGTGTGTAACAGGGCAAGAAAATGTTTACAGGTTGGAGGTTGAATGATTCTTGACAGAATTGTATACTCTTTAAAATCGTCGTAATGGGTACAGAAATATTAAATATTTGAGCAATTCTGAGACAATAACATAACCGTGGGCTTCTGAACATGTTGAATGCGGTCCATCAGCTTATTTAAACTCTATTTGAAAATTGCATGATTTCAACATACCTCAGATACAAAACCTCGTTTAACATTTCCTCTGTGTGTATGTTAGTTCCTCTAAATGAATCTCAAAGTTCATGATGAAGTGAGTTATCATGATGTGAGGTGTTGGGCTACGGCAAACATCAGGACTGTAGTCATCCACTTGCATCCGTGACGTGATGTCAGAGATCCGTCACAGAAGTAACTGGCGTCAGATGATGTCGTCTCATCACTGGTGCTGATGCAGTGACTGACAGCTGAGTTGACCAATAGACAAGACTGTTTAACCATTCAGTGTACACTGGAGGCGGGGCTTAATAAGTCTGGAACTTTTCAGACATGAGGGAAGATGCGCAGCAACAAAGTAAATCTTGTGAATGTGTACTGCATTTTAAAAGACACCAATTATTTTAAGTTCTATCTTGTCTGACAGTGAAAATGCCTCACCATGTCGACTTAAAATCCTTTAGCACATAATCGTGCTTTTTACAGTCCTATGAAAGATTGAGACTTGACAGGTGTTGTTTGCCTCATCTCTCTCTCCCTCGCTCTCTACCTTTGCAAGAGCCGAGCTGAAAAAGGTGACAGAAAATATAATTCACACATGGTTTCCGAGCGAACACAGATGCTCTCACCTTCATCGCCTCCCTCTCACAGATCTCTCCTCTTCCTCGTGCTGCTGTTGATCAGCACCATCCTCACCCACGCAAGAGTCTTTCTGCCACTGTGTGACACACAGTAACCCGGACGACACTTTCATCCCACATCATTTCCTCTTTACACACAAAACACACCTGCACTTGATGTTCTTCAGGCAATTTCTTTAATACGAGAGTCTTTCACATCAAACAACGTCAAACATGGCACCTAAAAAACATCAATTAGTTACAAACCTTTTCACACCATCTTAAGTAATAAAAGCTGTTGATATTTCTTTTTACAAACTCAAACTTGATACGAAAAGCAAACAGAGAAAGATCGCCCCCCAAAAATGAACATTTTGTCATAATTTATTTACCCTCGTGACCTATACGTACAGCAACAAAGAAGATATTTTAAGAAATGTCTCTGTGAACGCTTGCTGCAATGTTGTTTAGTTAACAATGTTTATCGTGATATCTTCTTTATGTTTTGCCAAACTTTAAGGGTTTTTGATTGATATACAGATTCGTAAAAATATGAAATTAAATTGAATTTCGAGTTCAATATCCCCTTTAAGAGTAATATGCACCAAAGATTAATTATTTTGTTGTTTTTGTTTTTGATGTGTTTGCCGGCCCATTGCAACACTGTTCGGGTTGGTTGCCAGGGTGTTGCTATTAGGTTGTTAAGGTGTTTTAGTTATTTTAAGCACAGTTCTGTTCATTTGCAAAGGAACATTTGGACATTTTTTCAGTAAAATTAAATTCAATATTTGGGTCCCAAAAGCAAGATGTGTTAGTTGATGATCGCAGAATTTGGTTAAAAGTTCCCATTAAAGCATTTCAATTCTTCTTAAAGGTAAAGTAGGCAACTAATGTTTATTTAGCAAGCAGTGCATTTCAAATAATAAAAGCACAGATTTCAATTCTATGTTAAATGGGATGACTGGAGGACCTGATCAGTGTTAATGTAACTGCATTCATCCCTCTCAGATATTAGAGAGCTCACTGATCGCTGGATGTCTGCCCTCCTGGATACACGCCTAGATTGGCCATCCTAAATTTTGGGAGGAAAAATTCAAATCCACCTTGACGAAAAAATTAGATCAACAACATTCATTATACTGAATTAACTGACTTGGCCTTATGATGGCAAAGTGGTGTCAATATTAAAAGAAACAATATAAAAGAACAGTCAATATAAAAACAGTTCATACAGAAAACCCCTTATAAAATAATATAAATAAATTATGTTATTTCATTTTATTAATTTATTGTATTTAAATTTTATTTTTCAATTAATTCATTTAAAAACATTTTTTATTTACTTTAATATTTATTTATTTCATATTTTATAATATATATCTTTATTTCTTCATTTTAGTTTGGAGCACGGTGCTGGTACAGTGAAGTAAAGATTCATGCAAGAGATTTGTGTGGACGTGTCTGCACGTTGAATGAAAAAAAATAGTTGTTGTAATTTCTTCATTTTTCGGTTCCATGTGAGTTCATTATGCTTTTTTAAACATTTCTTTTTAACTTTAAACAAAAGTTAAAAATGTTTATTCTAATCACTTGGGACCGGAGTACGTGATAGATCACATTTTTCAGTGAATTATGATGCGCTATAAACCGGTTCGTTCTTTTCCTCAATTCTGAAAGCAGCAATGTTTTTTTCGTTATACGGCACGGCTTCGACAACTTTACAGCGGAAGGCAATTTAGGATTTTACTTAATGAAAACATAGAAATTAATATATATCACTGAATATTTATTTTTCATATTAATATTTTTACTGTGTGCTAACCGTTTCATAAAAGCATAAGGTACGAGAAGCCGTGCTGTTTCGTGAATAAATATCTTATTGCTTAAGTGCGACACCACTTTCCAATTAAAACCTCACATCCACTTCACAAAAACACATTTCTTCGAATCTTTTGCAAATTTATTTACATTTCACTTCAATACAACACAACAAAAATATTAAAATAAAATAATAGATATTCATTTATATTTAATAGATATATTTAGTTTGCTAAGGTTGCTCAGTGAGTGGCGGCCATACCGTGCTGCATCATTCATACAAATAAAATAAAAACTAATTTGAATTATTTGAATATTTTTGAATTTGAAATATTGTAAAACTATTCTGCTACTAAGCAGTTGTTATTTAATGCCCAAACAATCCTTCTCTTGCTGTTCTAAATTCATTTTTGCACCTTGTTTGCGGTTGCTTCCGGTCACTGTAGCTTTTCCATTTTAAAGCTGTTGCTTAAATTCCCTATTAATAAAACACAGCGGCAGACCAATCAAAATTGAGGAATGGAACTAACCATTTTAAAAATAGAATAAAAACCCCAATTCTGTACCTATGAAACTGTCACGAGTACGATTGATTTACATTAAGGTCATTCACGTCAAAAGTCAGAGCACATCACCAAGGTTACTGATGAATGAATGACTTTAGTGCTGGACAGAAAATGATGCAATGAAAGGTCTAAATTTCCAATGAGAAATAAATTCTCTTCATTTCAACCGGGGTGTTGGATTGTCTTTGAAGCCTCTACACAGGTTTTTCTATTTTTCTCTTACCAACTTGTCCTTGAACAGACATGATCAAACAACAACCAGGATTCAGGATAAAGGTCTCGAGTGTCTTTGATGTGAAAAGAAATAAATCTAGTGGCTCCCGTCTCTTCATAAGTAATGAATAAGGGAACCTCACCTCAAGCGAATTCACCAAACATGTGTGATGTCATATGTTAAATTTCATGAAGTATTGTAGTAATTTCTTTATAGTAATTACACAAACTTGGGGTGAAGTTTGACTTAAAGTTTGCACATGGGTTTGACAGAAAATCTTTATTTTGGCAAAGATAACCTAATTAGGAACGTCTTGGTGTCATTTCTGAGTTTTATTTGCATTCCGTTCGGGAATTGCACAGATCTCGAAATATTAAAGCTAAGACAGATGTCTTAGAACACCATTGGCTTCCTCCTGGAAGTATTTCGCACCTGACATCATCCTTGTAACAAATAAAGTCCAGCGTTTTCATTGTGATGGTTCTTCAGCGTGACCTTTAGCGACCATGCCGCCAGGTGCTTCTTTTTGCCGGTCCTTCAGGGACTGTCAGAATTTAATTGGGGGTTTAGGAAAATAGGACAGAAGAAAAAGAGAGCTTGGAAACCATCAGTGAGCTTTTGTCGGTGGTGCAAACATGACTATTACTATAGCAAATAGATTTCAACAAACCCCCGTATTAAACTTTGACTCATAATGAATGATAATGACATACTAAAATCACCCATCATGTTGATAAAATGTGTACTACCCATTTTTTTAAATGACCAGCTGACAAAAAACTATTGAACTCACTAAGCAAAAATTCAACTCGTAATGCCCTGACAACCAGTCAAATCACCCTAGCAACAACAAGACAATGTGTTTATGCCATCTACGCTCTTCAAAGGAAAGTAATGATATTTCAAGTTACACTTTGGTTACATTTGTCCATATTCAACCCAACTCATGGCTTTTTAAAGTGTAGTTTTGAAATGAAAGGTACAGTGTCAAAAAAAACACACAACATTTTCAATCCGTCTAACACTTCCATCACTTGTCAGTTCATCTAGTGCCAATTGTCATTCCGAGGCCCAGCTGGCTGAACAAAAGGGTTGTTATATAATTTCATATCAGACAGACTGGTACAGTGACCGGAAAATCTTTCCATCTCTCTCTACCCACTTCTGATGAATCCGTTTTTAATTAAGGTTGACAGAATAAAGGTCCCAGGATACTAAGTGTCTCGCAAGGGTTTTTGTGCAGTACGAGCATTACATTTCGCGACTGAGGATGGAAATGGTATTTTATCAAACCGCAATACCGCTGCCGGGGGGCTACAAACCCCTTTGGTGTTGTCTCTCTTGACCAGCTGATATATTCTTATAGATTCCGAGACATTGATTCAGCAGTGCTCTTCCATCATCAGGTGTTTTACAGCATGATGAGTAGAGCATGATCTCAGAGGAGCAACCTGCTGGGAGAAAAAGAGCGTTTGATGAAGTTCCTCGCAGATGCGCTGCTGCGGTACTTCATAATGGCGTCTGTAATCCCTCAAAAGTTGCCTGACTCATGGGGATTTTTGATTCTACAATACCTGATCCTCCAAAGAAAGCTTTTGATGCAATACAAGCACTACTGTAGTAATGAAAGTTTTCGTCATAGATCTTGTGTCACCTAATAGACACCTCGATCAGAAGCACTATATTCGTGGTACCTTTAAAGGTAAAACAATCTTTGCAAATCAAAGCAAGCGAAAAGCTCACATGTGAAATGAGTCGAATGAAACAAGCTAAATCCAAACCATACTCTTTGCACATGTTCTTTATTAATCTGAGTGTTGCAAATAGCAAAGCTTATTCGATTGCCATTATAAAGACAAGTCCTACCCTTGCTACAGTAGTTGACGACTGCATTTAATGCAGATGCGATCCTATATGTTATTATCTCTAAGAAGAAGCTCTTGCATTTTTAATGTGATAAAAATATCTTTTAAAAGCTATTTCGTCAGAAGGGCATGTTTTCATACCAATTTATTCCTCACCATCAATCCATTTGCTTATTAATATGGTCCATTAAAATGCGAGTTGTTAGTTAAATAAGATGCTTTCAGCGTGAGTTGATTAAAGATGTGAAGATGCTCTTAAGAAGTCTTAAGTTACGTAACAACCATGCGAGATCTGTTCCCTTTGCACATGTGTGATTGATCGCCAGCAAAGTCGGAATTGACTTCATTCCACTTGATATATTAACATTGTCGCATTTTACATCATCTAAAAAGATGCATAATTCTGAATGAAGACTTGGCATTCAAGTCGGGTTTTCTTTCTAACACATCACTGTTGTCTGGTGTGTTTGCTTGAGCGTGACTCAAAAAGGTTCTCCTAACCTATTTTTGGAAATAATTGCACAGTATTGGTATCAAGCGGAGGGTCACATCGTGTGGTGGTGTTATGAAAAAACTTTAAAATTGTAATTAAATCTCCAAAATTGGACTCATTTCAGAGCTGGAATTTTCCTCTAAAGCAGCGTTGTATGGTTCATTAGTCACAGCAAAATATTTAAAGTGTGAAATGATAGATAAATGTGGGCCAGCTTTGGTTCCCTACTGAGGGAAATCATGTTGGTTATGTGCCATCCAAGTGCTTTCTCCTCATTTCGGGGGATTTTGTTAACAGGATGTTTAAATGGCTTTGTAATTTACTGCCATTCTACATTGTTGTTAAATCTTAAATTAGTAAATTTCTTTTTTTCAAAATAATACATATGTAGAGAATAATTCACTTTTAACAAATCTGGTAAAATATTGCAGGAATCTCATGTTAAATCAAGAAAGTCAAGTAATCAGCGCTTAGGCATTAATTAAATGCAGAGGCAGTGAGAGTTACGCAATACTTTATCAAACTCCGAGCACTCCCCCTTGTCTGGGAAGAGGGCTCCAAGCTCAGTTTTGCACTAACCAACAACCTTCCCCCGCATTTCAGGCTAAGGTAGTAAACCATTGACACGTGGAGTTGGGGATGGAGGTGGGATGCTAAAAACGGTCGAGAGAATGTAGGTAAGAGGGCATGTGTATATTTATACGTGCTTCCCAGCGCTGATTGGATAAATTATGTAATACGTTGACTAATGAGTAATTACTGGCAGTTACTTAAGTTACCTCCAAACTTTGTTTATAGAACTTCACATGGGCAAAAGTTGCGGAATTCCCATTAAATCAATCCTCTAATAATGACAAATGTCAAATTAAATTGACAAAAGCATAAAAATCTGATCTGATTGTTCACACTTGAGTCGCATGACAAAAAGAAATGTCTATAACCAATGAGCGGTTATGTTGACACGCTTTACATGTGAACAGAAAGCGAGTTCTGGCCTTGGTTCAGCAGCAGTTTTGACAGCTCTTCATAATTACCCCCCGGCACCCTGTCGCCTCAGGTATGGCTCAAAAAAAGACCCGCCGCCGCATTTGATGTATTCCATGTGAAAGGGTTGGGTGAAAGCCAGTCTGGCAGTACACACAATATTACATTTACTACACTGGATTACAGTAATACATTTCCCAGCTTTTTCAAACTTAAGGTAGTTCATATTGTGGGAAACGATTAATCTCTATAAATTGTATGAATGTCTTCATGGATTGTTGCCAAAATATGCAGACACTGCACTGCGAAGAAAAACAGCATTAACATAGGAATTGGAGATCCATAGAAAATACACAATGCACCAAAAAAATCTCTCTCTAAATGCTCCTTTTGGGTGATATCACAGGAGAACCCTCAAAGGTTGCAACGTTTTATAGTCTAATAAGAATTTTGCACAAAAAAGCATTTCATGTTCTTCATGAAACCGTAAAGCTTAGGAGAACATCTTGGGAATCCTTAACACAATGCTAACTCTCAGTACTGTTACTAAATTTTGCATGAAAACAATTTGCATAAATAAGATGATGTAGAAATCATAGTGTTGATGCTTTATTTCTCATTATTTTGAAGACAGATACGATCCAAATTGATGTTCTCCAACATAAAGTAAATAATACAAAGTCAATTATGCTATACTATAATTTTTACAATTCGGATTAATCAGTTTGTACAAAGGCTTGGATTAAAGTCCAAAATGCAAATCCATCAGTGTATCTGGGTTGGTAATGAGGGCAACCGCTCTGATTGAAAAGCTATTTTTGTGCCTATAGTTGTTTTTGTATTGATTGCACTGAATTACTTCTTGGAAGCTATAGTGCTTAAAAGATATAATGACCAGGGTGAGGGGGTCGGGAAGGCTTTCGCCTCCCTGTATTTTCACATAAAAAGGTTCAGAAAGAGCAAGCTATGAGCCGATCATTCATTCCATCTGTGAGTCTTTGAAATGACAGTCCCCGCAGGAACCCTAAATACTAGTGAACAAGACATTAAGTGGTGACTGTGAAATCATTAATGTTATGGGCTGAAGAAGCCAAGTTGGCATTCTTATGAAGCTAATCAGCATTAGATCATCTTTACAGACTTTCACAGAGCGGTCATTGTGGAAGTGGTCATTTGAGAGGGCCTTGTGGCAATGATTTCCAAGCTTCAAGTACTGGATCTATTATGTAACTGGTTTTCGCCTCTAGAGATCGGGGTGTGAGGTTTACACAGCTTGCACCAGCTGGTATCCGTTACAATTACATTGTAACACAAAACGCCTTTGTTGAACGTTAACGAATTCCACAGCGTGTTAGTTCCCTGAGTTTCTCTTATGTGTTACCTAAATTAATTTTCTCCTGGTTGACACCAAACTTGACTCCAATTTCAAAGTGCTATGGATTTGCATATATTAGTGCAGTCACATCATACGCTCAACGTGTTCACCGGGTTTACATAGAACGCTTCGTTCAGCATTTTCTAAAAGTATTTGAGAAACATAATGTAATAACATGTGCAACTTACCACAGCTATACTTCCAGAATATGCAGACTGTTGACATGAGTCTTCAGTTTTAACACAAAAAAAAATGTATAGGCCGAAAACCAACTGAAAAATCTTTCATGTGGCTCCGGAAATATCACAAAAATAAACTGTGATACTACCTTAAAATCTTTTAAAAACGTGAAGTCATTTTTTTCAGTGACAAATAGTTATAATTGATTAAAAATTCAACAGTTCGTTTATCTCAAATTAACAAATATTTATGTCAATAAAAAAAGTAACATTAATTAATTAACATCGATATATGTATACATTTTTATGTAAACATTGATTTTTTGGGTGAATTCTAATGGAGATATTTTGAAATTTTGGAATAAAATTGGATTTCCCTAAAATTTTACTCAAATAAACATACATTTAAACCGTATATTTACTTACTTTCAAGGCTTTACATTTACAAATTGTGTTAGTGTAAAATTATTTACGTATTTTTTTTACATATTTTTTATTTAACAAATTTTTTTACATAATCGCCCCTATTGACTACCAATGTTGGGACACAAAAGCAATAAGGCATTTCTCAAAATATCTTATTTGAGTTTTTTTTCATTTAATTTGAAACTACATGCATTCAAACCTCCCAAATATGGAGTGATCTGAATGTAGAACTGCCTTTAAAAAACTCAAAGTACATTTGTTTAAACTACATTTTTGTATTATCAGCATTTACAGTTCTAATATGTGACATTGGAATGTTTCAGAATGATTTATTAATAATATATTAAAGATAAAATTTACTTGCTGACATTTTTGCAGTACATAAGGTTGACAATAGAGCAAAGAATATTCTGATGATTGCAATGTTTTTGTAGGAAGAAAACAGCTCCCCACTGCAAGAAACTGCTAAGAAGTCGACAACAGCAGGAGAACCCTTGTGCCTTTCAAATCTGTTTTTCTCATTTCTAAAAGTTGTTATTTGTAAAAGAACATTAAGATTACATAATAGTGCAAATATGGCAGAGGAAGTATCTTAGAGAAAACGAAAAACCTTCTCATCAATTTCTAATGAATTTAAACATGCATGACCTTTTTTTAAGGGGAACACAAAAGAAGATATTCTGAAGAATGTCGGTCACTGTCGCCTCTTCACTTCTGTTATATCTTCTTTTATAAGAAAACAAAACCAGTGCAAGTGAATGGGTTTGAAATGACAAGTAAATAAGACACAATCTCCATTCATGTGTACATCATCCTTTATATACATTCATATTTTGTTCATTTAATCATTCGTATGAGACCAATTGTTAATATTAAGCCATTTAATCGAATGCGTTACCTCAATACACAGATAAATAAAATGAAATAACAACATTTTCTCGTTAAATCTCATGTTTCATAAAAACACATCACATTATTAAAAATAAATCAGGATGCCATTGTCATTTCATGCCAACAGAATCCTAAAAATCAAACAAGAATGAATCATTTCTCATAGTGACATTATTCTTTTTATTGTCAATGTAAAATATTAATGGAAACCATTGAAGGTTTAAAGGATGCAGATGTAATAAAACATACTGAAATAAATAATCACAACATGACATTTTACATTTCTGAGCACTGCATGAAAACCAATGTTCCAGAATAAAAGAAGTGAGATAGAAAGGAAAGAACACAATGATATGTGTGTGTGTGTGTGTGTGTGTGTGTGTGTGTGTGTGTGTGTGTGTGTGTGTGTGTGTGTGTGTGTGTGTGTGTGTGTCAATGTGTGTGTGTCAATGTGTGTGTGGGTGTGTGTGTTTCAATGTGTGTGTGTGTGTGTGTGTGTGTGTGTGTGTGTGTGTGTGTGTGTGTGTGTGTCAATGTGTGTTTGTCAATGTGTGTGTGTGTGTGTGTGTGTGTGTGTCAATGTGTGTTTGTCAATGTGTGTGTGTGTGTGTGTGTGTGTGTGTGTGTGTGTGTGTGTGTGTGTGTGTGTGTGTGTGTGTGTCAGTTGTGTGTGTGTGTGTGTGTGTGTGTGTGTGTGTGTGTGTGTCAGTTGTGTGTGTGTGTGTGTGTGTGTGTTCTGTGTGTGTGTGTGTGTGTGTGTGTGTGTGTGTGTGTGTGTGTGTGTGTGTGTGTGTGTGTGTCAGTTCGGTGTGTGTGTCAGTTGTGTGTGTGTGTGTGTGTGTGTGTGTGTGTGTGTGTCTGTGTATCTGTGTGTTCTGTGTGTGTGTGTGTGTGTGTGTGTGTGTGTGTGTGTGTGTGTGTGTGTGTGTCAATGTGTGTCTGTGTGTGTGTGTGTGTGTGTGTCAATGTGTGTGTGTCAATGTGTGTGTGTGTGTGTGTGTGTGTGTGTGTGTGTGTGTGTGTGTGTGTGTGTGTGTGTGTGTGTGTGTGTGTTTGTCAATGTGTGTGTGTGTGTGTGTGTGTGTGTGTGTGTGTGTGTGTGTGTGTGTGTGTGTGTGTGTGTGTGTGCGTGCGTGCGTGCGTGCGTGCGTGCGTGTGTGTGCGTGCGTGCGTGCGTGTGTGCGTGCGTGCGTGCGTGCGTGCGTGTGTGTGTGTGTGTGTGTTGGGAAGATGCTCTGCCTCTCCTCCTCCTCTCGCAGGTGTCACTCTTAGTTCCATCCAGTAGGTGGGACTTCATCCTCGTCACGGAGAGCATCACTGCCTTCAGGACTCTCTTCCCTTCGGCTCGGAGACTGTGAGACTATCATGGACTGTGGCATGGAAAGTCTCGCAGAGTTGGGGCATTTCCTCTCGTTCTTCTCATAAAGGACTACGTGCGAGCATTCCGAGGAGAGATGTTCAGACGTGAGCATCATCTTGACATCTAACACCCAGATCTCCATCTCAGACCTTCATCAGCCCTGGAAGACGTCGAGTCCGAGAAAGTCATGGATGTATGGATGTGTTCTGCGGCTTTCACCTGGAGGCTTTTCTTTCTTTCAAGCATCTTCCAGGGCTTCTGGAGCTCCATGCTCGATTGTCCTCAAACATGCAGCTGCTCGCCCACTGAAATCTATTGCAATAAGTCCGACAGTGGAAGGTTCTTCCCTTTGCTCGCCCTGCATGACCCAACCAGCAATGCCACCAACCATACTGACATTGAAGAGGTCTTCAGGAACATCTCGTCCATGTGAGTGTGGCTTTTCTCTTCTACTGTGGACAATCCACATATATGAATACATATCTCAACACCAGCCCCCATAGAGTCAAGTCATATCTGGGCTCAGGATGAAAAGCACAGGTTTACCATAAATAACTTCTGCTTGGATTAAAACGAATGCCATGGTTGCTTGATGATCTCAGATCTCAGATCTGAACATTAGAGAAGGTCGTTGTCATCTAGTGTCTTACATAATGACAAGCCATACTCTACTCAATCCTTAGGTTTGATGTCTACTCCATGACTCAATCTGTTGAACTAAAGGAGATGTGAATTAACATGTCTGTTTGTGACAAAGACACAATGCATCCCATAATGCCAGCCAGTGGGATTCACATCGTCCACTTGCTTGTGTTAATACATTCATGTTGAAAGCACATCATGCATGTAATATTATGTTGTATTAGTCGGAGAGCACCAACAGGTTTCATGAATTCAGCACTCTGGACAGCTCATTGATTCTCTGCAGGCTTGGCTTTGTCCATGATCTGACTGACATCTTCACATCCTAGAATATAGAAATGCATGTTCCGTTATCTGTCTGTTGGTCCATTTCATGGCTGGCTGTGCATTGCTTCATGACAGTAGGATCTTTCGGTGATCATTTGATTTAGATAGCTGCTGGGTCTGAAAATGGAGGAGATCCTTCAAAGTTTTTTTTCAGTGTCGAATCTTCAAGTCGGAAATTTGGTAGGAGAAAAATTCAGTCCTTCGAATCAGTGAACCTGTGGACATGTGTTTATTATATGAACAAGGAGGCACGACCAGTCGCAAATAACACAGATTTATTCGTGGTTATATTTTTGAATATGACATTATGCATTTTGGGATACCAAAATATACTGTAATGCTTTTAAAGGAACCTAAATTTAAAATGCTAGGCGATCCGCTTGTCATTTTAAACAGTATGAAATTTTCTTCTGCTGACCATATTTTGAAGAATGTTGGTAGCCAAAATATGTATAGTGAAACTTTATGCAATTTATATAAATTAAAACCAACGATTTACCTTTACTAGCAAGTTTCTCTTGTGTTATGCAAAAGAAAGAAAAGGTTTGACATGTAAATTAGGACAGCATTTTCATTTTTTGGCAAACTATCATTAACAGCAAGACATCGTGGGAAGCATCCTCATTTTTTAAATTAAATAAATGATATCTATCTTAAGTTGAAATGATTTACTTTCTTAAAGCTACTACATAAGAAAACCTATATACAACATGAAGTCGATGTACACAATTCTGGGATTTTTTGTTGTCTTGCAAGTTCATTATTGAGTTTATTTGAGGCTTTCTTGTTAAGTACAGGTCAGAGCTGCCACCTGAGAATTCATAGGAACTAATCTACACTTCTCAGTGTGAAGAACCACAATGAGAATATCCCTGCCCCAGCGACTGACCCTGTCTCTATCATGCAGTTTCTGACATCTGTGAGCTGTTGATAGAGAGGGTGTCGTGTCAAGGATAACAGAGCTCAGATTTGTTTGGTTGTGGTTGAAGTAAGTGTATTTGAAACTGATTGTGGATCAGTGTAAGCGGGCTACTCTCAGCCATCTGCGGGGGCCTCAATTTTACCGAGGAATATAAATGAAGCACCTTCTCAAGCAACAATCAAAAGACGCATTGATAACCTGTGGGAGCAAAGGCGCTTGGAACGGGAAGTGCTTGAGATCTTGAGCTGAGGCTCGCTTTGGGCTGTGTGAGCTTTTGAAGATTGTTTCTAAGGTGATTGTATTTTAATCAGCTTATCATGAATCATGGATGAATCGTAAATGGTAGCACTGTTTGACATGATGTAGTGTGGAGAAGGAAACAGGAAAAGATTCGCTGAAGCTGCATGGCACATTTTGCCAGTACTTTACAACATAAATCAATGACTTGGAAATGGAAATGAATGAAGATTTCGAACGAAAAACAAAGTGTTTGTCCAAAGAGTGATAAAAATTCAAAATGGTAAGTCATTTATATGAATCTCACAGGGCGCTTTAAGAAAATATCTGAGTGGTTATGTGTTCCAAAAAGAAATAAAAAGACCTTTGGCTTAGAGCAAAGCCGCAACTTTACAATGCCATAGTTGAATGTTTCCATAAAGAACCTTTAAAAACAAATGAAGAATCTTTCTGTTCTTTCGGATCAAAGGGCATTCTTCTTAAGCATCACTGTGAAGAACATTCTGTACTTAAGCAATAAAATCACTTATTGTTAAATTCAAGATGTTGTAATGCAAATGCTAATAAAATATACAAATATTAAAAACAAATACTCACAACCATGCAATAAGAACATCAGCTGTTAAGGTTTCTACATATCCTTTCTCCTGGTGTGGTCTCTCATCACAGATTTTGGGAGTAGGCGTAAACCTTTGTTTTTCTAGAGAGGGACACTAAGGATATATTTGAGTTTTCAGATCCTACCGTCAGCTCTGTTTAAAGTCTTCTTTCATTATGATCAGCAGATGTATCCCACAAGATAATGTAATGAGGAGTTGATTTACCCCGTTGCCTCTTTTATTGGAATTGTGCCCATGTCAGCCTCTGTCTGGATGGGAATGCTGAGGATTTCAGGTCAAAATGAGAACTGTTTTATCATGACACGGCATTTTGAAGTGTTTCTCAGTCATATTGAAACATGGATATTGAAATTCAGAATGCCAGTGAAAACTAGATCTAAATAACTTGACACTGACGAAACCACTGCAACAAATTTTTGATGATGGCTAATATAATAATAATATTCTGAACTTCATGGATATTAATCTTTAAAATAATCCTAAGTATATATCTAATATGTGTCTATGTTAAGACTATATAAAGGATAAACTTCAACTTTGTTCTATCAACGTCTGATACAGTACAAACAATAATGTCAAACTTCATCCTTAAAATCTAAAAAATGTCAATTTTATTTATCATTGACGTGACGTAAACTAGTTGAGTATCATCTCTAGATGATTGCATTCAGTTTGATAGGACATTTTGCTAAGTAACTTCTGTTAACCTTTGTAAGCTGATTTGTCGCATGTCTCAAAAACAGCACAATAAAAGGCAGAGAGCAATGTGACGGTTCAAATTAAATGAGCAAAATATCTCATTAAAGAGATTGAATCAGGAATCAATCATCACCGGAAGAGACAGAGAGCGTGTAAGCAAACACATCACATGTTGTTTTACTCTCATGCTTATCAAGTATACACGATGAAAATATATCAAAGCTGTATGTTGATTCGCATAAGTGACAGTACGAATACATTCTGCTGTCTTTCTAGACATCGCACAGGTTCCATCCACCCCGCAAGCTTTTACTTTCCAACTTTATTCCCCGATGAAATATTAAACACGTTCAATCCATTAACAAAATTCCTTTGATCCTGTTTTTCTAGGTCACTTAAAACCCTGGATGCCACAAATTCCTCCCAACACAACTATTTTTAGAGGGCTTTAATTAATATATTCTCATTTAAAAGCTAAATAGTGGGCACTGTGCTGTTAATGAACGTTTTTCTTAACCAAATAGGTCGTGAAATCTTGAATGTGTGTTCCACAGGACTGTACTTTACATTCTGCGACACGAGCCGTATGCGGCCTACCCACTTCGTTACCTGTTCGAATAGACAGCACCTCATGTTATATCATCAAATGAAACCTGTCAGACATTAAGCTTTCCATTTTTTCCAAGAATATGACCGGAGATTGGAAATGAATGTCGGCAGCAGCGTTTTAAATGGTAAATGACGTGTCCTATTAAAAAGCGCGTTTGGTTCTGGTTACTCTGAGGCTTCGCAATATGTTGAAGACAGAAATATGAAACTGTCATTGATTCAAATTTATATTGCATAAAATACCGCTGTCATTATTCACATGCGCATTCTGGGCTTTACATCGTAACATTTGTGATTCCTTCAAGGCTTTTGAAGTTTTGATGTCAAATAATCATACACAAAGTGAGTCTATTTCAATGTCACTGTCGCTCCTGGATAAAAATTTCATAAAGATTGTCGCAATGAGCATTCAGCAGGAGGGCCGGACACAATGAAGCTTTAGAGTTTGGACAAAACGTGTTGGAAAAACAGGCCCACTGTGACTCAACATGCAATGAGTTTTCTTTGTTTTCAAAGCAGGATGTACTAGAATGTATCGTATCTAGACTCTCAAACAATTAGAAAAAGTTTCCACTTCTGTGTTTTAATTGTTGTTTTCTCGCCAACGTCAAAAACGCCAATTTTAATTCAAAGCCCATTTTACGATCACAGCAGTTTCAACATTCATTACAGTAACTGTTTATGTTCCCCCCGAACCGGCTCAAAAGGATCCGTGTGAGCAGCGAGAATATGAAAAGAATTGATCAAATCTTTTAGAAAGCCTCTTTTATGTGTCCCAGAGGGACCACAATGAAAACGCAACACTTCCAAAGCACTTTCACAGTTGGGCTGCGTAATGTCTCGCAGTGAATATTCGCCCGTTCTTTATTTGAATCGAAACAAAGTTAGTTAACACTTAGCGAAAGCGAGAAGAGCCGGAGGAAGTCGGTGTAGGCTCGTTTCAGCGCACACACGGCACGGTAACCATTCCAGCCCGCGGCTTGCGAATCGACTATCGACAGCATGTATGTACGAGAAATCCCAGATGGGATGTGCTTTAAACACACTTGAATTTCACAGGCGAAACTTTCCCAGATTTGCATGCTGTATGGCGGTCTGGCTTTTGGCCAGCACAGAAGAGAACAGTAAGAAAGTGTTTTATTCAGAGGGCCGGAGTACCACAGTAGGCTTTTAGAACGCTCATCAGGGGAGATGACATGCATTGCTCAACAAGACAAGACGTATCGAGAGCAAGAGAAAAGATAACACTCGAAAGATTGTTGTCAGGCTTTATACCTGCTCCAAACGCCCCGCCGGTGATGTTTTACGCTGTGGACTCGACAACATGATCGCTGCTGAATTTATTATTATTTTTAATGTGGCAAGATAAAGTTTTGATGTTACATATTGAATATTGAGTCTCAGAATCTAAAGTATTGTTGGAAAGTTGAAGTGAGAGCTCTTGATTGAGGTCTGTAGAATAATATGAGTTTCGGTAACTTTCCGTCGGTGTTTGTTGTTTGGTCTGGCTTGTGGCTATTAATATAACTATTTATATTTTAATTCATTTATATTCCTATATTACACTTTTTGTGTCACAGAAACCATTTGTTGAATGAGACTCATGCAAAGTAACGGTTCTTCTGTTAACACAAAATAATACGGACTGGGCAAAGTTCAAAAGTGTGATGAGTTTTTCAATCTCTCGGGTCTATGTACTTTTTTTGTTGAACATAAAGAAAGTAATTTGGACGAATAATTGTAACTATCAGTACTTGAACACCATTAACTACTGTAAACTCCAATTGTCAAAAACCCATAACTTTTTGCTGTTAAATATCTCAGTATGTTTTCAACAGAACCATAAAAATTCGATGGTTGAATTCAATGGTGTCCGAGAACTGTTTGGTTATGAGTATTCTTCCAAATATCCTTCTTTGTGATCCTCAAAACAAAGAAACATACTTATTTGGAACTAGGTGAGTTGAACAATCGCTTCAACTTATTCTGTTCTTGTTTTTTTCCTTTGTGCTGTATTTACCGTTTAAGGTAGGGTAAGAGATTTGTGAAAGTGGGGTTGGGCAAACATAAGCAGTATGAGATGGAATAAGAGCAAGCAGGTATTAGAAAGACTGTAAGGAGACTGAAGACATTTGATAGAAAACTTGCAATCCGAAATCAGTTACACCGCCTTTAAGTTTGGGCCTTTAAAGAAATGTATTCTCTTTCCTTCTGCTTCTCTGATGTTAGCTAAAATCTCACAAATCCCAGATTAGAAATGGTCTTAAAAATGGTTCCTCCATGGCATGATCCTTAATTAAAACAACTGATGCAAATACATAAATGTATAATTATAAATCAATAGTCGATTGTTACTGTGTTCACTTGTGTTATCCCAATTTAGAGAAGAATTGAAACACCTTTGCACACAAAGTCAGACATTATTTGCTAAATGTAAATGCGTTTCGTATGACACACGTATAACTAGAATGGCATATAGATTTAATCCATAAAGCCTTTACAAGCGCAGAATCTCATTTAACAGTCATACTGTTTATATTGCTTGACATATTATTATAATTAAACTTATAGTGCACAGATTTGTCCTCGGATGAAACGTGGTCTACAGCCTTCAGGGCGTCGGATCCATGGGAAAAGCTTTAGATCTGCTTGCTTAAGGCTCTGTCTTTCTGATCGGGATCCATGGTGAAACATGAAGCAATATTAGTAATGTAATTCAGATGTAATTCAGTGCAATAAAGCAATGCTCATTACAATCCCCCCCACACACCCCCTCAGACTCAGATTCATTCTTCTATACACTCAACATGTTGGATTTAAAGGACAAATTATGCAAAGCAGACCTTTAAACCCCCAATAACTGTGACGAAGGTTTGTGTGTGCAGGTATCTTGAGATGGCAGCGGACAGATGCGGCTCTGAAAACAGCTTTTGCCTGTATGAACTATGGTGTTGCTTGAAGACTTTCTGTTATTTTACCATTTCTTTCTTCTTTATCTCCCATCCGAGCTTTTTGCTCTAACTCGAATCCAATTTTAGTTTTTGTTACGGAGCAGAAAAATTTTTGCTCAAAACGCTCCCCTTGTATTTCCCTTAACCACGAATGTAAGAGATTCATTTTGTATTAATAATTTTAGTCAATAGGATTTATTAGAGGTAACCGGTATTTTTATATTCAAACAGAGATGGAAAATGGTAAACATTGCAGCTTTAGATATGTCAAAATGAATAGCTGTCAATCGATTGAAATGTGTCAAAGTAATTGTTTTTTATAATCAAGCAAATTGCATGAGTTCATATTTTTCAAGAAATGTTCTTGAAAGAAGATCATATTTAAGTTAATAACATACATATGAAGAGCTCCAGAGACTGTATAAGGGAAGCTAAAGGAGAATTCAATGGGAGATATCGCCAAATTCTATATAGAGGGCACAAGTACATCCCTTTTATAAGACTATTTTAAAGTCAATTTCATGTTCTTCAACCTAAAAAAACAACTTTAGTTTGATTTTGCTTCTAAATACCATGATGTTGACAGTCACATCTTATTTATGATGTTTGTGATGTGTAATGGCTCCAAAACATAAATTAGTTTAGAAAAGCTTAATATTAAACACAATTAAACACGACAATGATTTATAATATCAATTTGACATACCAACATTAAATCATCATTTTATCAACTGGCTAATTTAGAACCAAATTCATCCTAATAATATAAGACTGTTGATGTAAAAAGACCTGAGAACCTGTAATCCTTTGAACCTTGACATCATCAATATCCATCCTTAAATCGGATACTGAAATGTGTTGAGTTTTTGAAGATAATGATGATATTGTTAAGGAAGCCATCTAAAGCAAACGCTTCCTAGTTTCAGCCTTTGGCATGGCTCTTGACATTGGCACCAGTAAGGCACCGGCGCGATCGGCTCTTCTTCTGCTCTGGTTAATGCTCTCTGGCTCATGAGACATAATTATGCTCATTTTCATTTTGGCTGCGACTCAGGAGTGGATGGACGGTGGAGATCTGCAAAATGTAGATACACTTCACAAACGCTGTAGTTGGGCCTTTGTATAGCTTAGTGGTTGTGGTCATGGGCAGTGAGGTTGATGCGTTGCACACTGTTAACCTGAAGCTTGTTGATATGCGGCATTGAATGTGTAACCTGGATGAGGAATGTAAACCTGTACATGCTCGAGGTTCGGCGAAATGCAAGCGGTGCTTTGGACTCAAACTGTTTGTGTTGAAGCTTCATGGCTTTATGCCTGGTTTCTAGTAATACGTGATATGTTGGAATAAAAGCTTTAGTTTTGAAAACGTTCAAGGAGTTATTATGAGGTGACGTGTCTGTCAAAGGTTAACAGTACTAGGATTATCTTGTCATTCATGTTACTGTTGACTGTATAGTAGCAGAGACAATTTAATAGTGCTGTTTACTGGAGGACACATTACTGGCCTAATGCCTCTTTTGAATGCCTTTTCCAGAATGAATCGAATAATTGATCCATTAATTCAATATGTTGCCATGCATTTGTTCATACAGATGTGACTTATCTGTGTGCGTGTGTGTGTGTGTGTGTGTGTGTGTGTGTGTGTGTGTGCGTGTGTGCGCGTGTGTGTGTGTGTTTGTGTGTGTGTTTATTTTTTCAGATGATATATATCTGCTTATCTATTCACTATTGACAACATACAAGTATTCAGTTTGCTAAAACTCTTGAATATGAATCTGGAAAAAAAAATCTGATTATTGTGGTTATTAAATAATAATTATAATCACATGATAATAATTAATTCTACACATGTACATATGCTTCTGGCGCAAAGCCTATATATATATATATCTATATATATATATATATATATATATATATATATATATATAAACATTTTTGCATTATTTTGGTCTGAAAAATACAACTTCTCTGTTATTTTGACCTGTTTCTATGGTTTATTATCTGAATGGTTTATTATTAATACTACAGTCATATTATATTGATTTGATACAACTCATGTTAGTAGCTCATAGAATGAAATAAAATTGGTCAGATTTATAAATGGTACTTAATAATAAGGAAATATGTCTGCAGCTGTATATTATTATACAATAAAAATCAACATAAAGATGTGAGCCTTTTTATTTTAGATGTATTATTTTTATGAATTTATCTGTAAATTAAAAAAATATGAATAAAGCTGTTTTATTTTATTAGTTGTTTATTTATTATCGTATGGACAAGAGCAATGAAACGAGACTCTTATTAGAAAATCCACAAGTGAAAAAAGTAAATGTGAAACATTTTCATCAAAGCCTGAGTAAAATCCACAAAACATGTCGTCCAATCGAGATATTCATGTTTTTTTCTATAGGAGTGTCACTGATGTATAACAAACCTACGCAAATAATCACAATCGATTTGAAACAATCATTGTGCCACATTCTATTTTGCATTTACTTTTATTTTTATTTATGACTATATGATTTTATGTATGACTTTATGACTAAATATTTTATTTCATCTATTTTAACATGTGTCTGTTATTGTGTCCAATATTACTTCAAAATGCAATTCAGTTAAATAATTGAATCTTCGGACGAACTCGTTTTGATGATAAGTTTTGCCATTAGGAAGCAGCTTAATACTTGTCAGAATTAGGAATAAAGTATTGTATAGTGCCATGACATTGATAAACCCATGACTACTGTATAAAGCCTGTATGTAGTGTACTGGTTATTAAATTCCGTCTGTTTACCGAAGCCTAAGTGACAAATCTCAGATGTGATGCTTTGCTCCATGTTCTGTACTTCTCCCCGTTTAAAATGCAAATCAGCGTCCAGGCACCTAGGAGAGATTCACAGCTTGTTAGCAGTAAAGGTGACGCTTGTTGTATTTATATATGCGAAATGTAAATCCAGAAACCTGAAATCTGAGCAGATATAGGCCAGATGTTATTTCACAGACTAATCCATTACGAACACGTCCCACACCTGCCTCTGTACCCTTACACATGTTCAGATATATCACACATGTGTAAAACTTTATGTTCCCTGTATGTTGGTCCGTACAGACATGATGGCTTTAATTGTTACGAGCTTTGCAACAAGATTTATTTAGATTGAGCCATTACATTCGTTCGTCTCTCTTCTTTTCATGGAGGAAATTATGGCCTTAGATAAATGAAAGACTATGAGCGAAGATATCCGGCCGTGTTGGGGTTTGCCCAACGCCTGGCGTGGAAAACAAAAGGATGGCGTCTATCAGTGCCTGGAGAGCACCCTTGAGCCGATCTGTTTTATTAAAAGTTCCTCCATTAAGCTCCATGAGCCGGAGCTGGGGATCATTTCAACGGAGTCGTTCATCATGCGCAGGCGTGGATGTCGGAAACAATAGAAAGACTAGAGGGGAGATTATGGGGAAACAGCCATGAACTGGGTCTCAGTCTGGGAGAAGATTTTCACCGCAAGCTGGGATGAAACGGGCGATGAGCCTTTGAAAGATATTCAAATGATTCACACACGGCTCCGGTTGCAAATCTGCATAAACAGAGTTCTTCCAGTGCATCTGGAACGCGCTAACCTTGCTTTGACTCAGTTGTAGATTTATTCACGTCTCGACTTGCAACGTCTCGTCCTTTTGAGCCAGTTCACCGCGGTTGAAAAGATGTGCAAATCATTCAACTGACATTAACATTATTACATTGGTAATTCAATATTTTTCAATCATTTATCCGCATGTTGTTAGAAACCTGTATATGGCCCAAAGAAGATATTTGGAAAAATGTCCAGACATATGTGGTCTTCTTTTGTGACGTGCAGAATAGAGAAAGTCATAAAGGTTTGAGATGGCAAGAAGATGTCCCTTTACGGTCAGTTTAATGGTTGGCAGGAATAAAGTTGGATGTTTGGAACAACATAACTTTACACATTTCTGTCACTTTGCACTTTTCTATATTTATCTTATTAATAATATTTACGTTGCTTTACGTTTTACGAATATAAACATCAAGCTTTGTGGTGCTAACACAATGCCATACCCGAGTTTGTTTATTTTAAGTCCTATGTTCTGTAACTGTTTACTTGAATCCATCTAAACTTTCCGAATGATCTTGAACTTTGATCTCACTGTCGAAACGGTCTTCATCTACCCATTTGTTATTTCAGACCTGTATGCTTCTCTTCCACATTTCAGATATTTTAAAGAAAGTTGGTAACCAAACAGCATGGGCATCCGTTCAATCATGGGACTATCTTCGAAAAGTCTTCTTTTGTGTTCTGCAGCAGAATTTTGGTAACGTATTGATAGTGGTATCTGATGACTTCCATTGTATGCATACACAACCAATGCCAACAAACGGGTGCCATCGCTGTTCGGTTCCCAACATTATTCAAAATATCTTCTTTTGTGCAGAAGATATTGCTAACGGATTTCTTAGTGGTATCCAAATAATTTCCATTGTTTGGATACAGAACCAATGCAAGTAAATGGGTGTCATCGCTGTTCGGTTCCCAACATTCTTCAAAATATCTTCTTTTGTGCAGAAGATATTGCTAACAGATTTCTTAGTGGTATCCAAATAATTTTCATTGTTTGGATACAGAACCAATGCAAGTAAATGGGTGCCATCGCTGTTTTCTTCAAAATTCCTTCTTCTATTTTTGTGTTCTGCAAAAAAAAGTACAGGTTTAAAAATAAAGACATTCTCAGTATGTGTAAGTATAATTACAATTTGTGTTCTAAATGTGGAGATGTGAAACATAACAGACTCTCATCACAGTTGAAATGACGGAGAAGCGGTCAGTTAATTGTAATTGGTTCTGTGTGTGTCGTCGAGCTGATGGGAGCGCATGTACAATCAAAGCACGTCAGGGAACAAGTGACCTGAGGATGCTGCAAAAAAACAATGGGCAACAGGGTCTCCTCGATTATATTTATTACAGCGTGCCTCATTTGTAAAGTGTCACCCTCTCCCCCGCTGTAAACCACTGTGCGATTGTGTTCCATCAACGTCATTTCACCAGCTTGGACTATCTGCTGCCAGATTGTGTTTGTTTTAGCCGGCGGTTTGGAGAAGCCAGGAAATAAAGGACAGAATAGGAAATAAAGGCAGAGCCACATCCGCAGTAGCTGCTGAATTTCAACATAACATCGTTGAGGTTTCAGTGACAGAAGTCGACACATCTCTCCCATTGTTCTGCATTCAACACATAGTCTTCCAGTTTCCCACACGTACAGTGAGTTTGACCTTAAAGTCTTCCGAGAAACAAATTGTTTTGCTAATTATTTGCGGCGCAGATTGCAAGTAATCACACCCTTAGGCCATCTGTCTCGCCAACACAAACACTTTGGAGAGGAATGTTTCGGAAGTGCACACTGAATTGTGAGACATTTTCAAAACTCCTAGGACTCTCCTTTGGGTTCCTGCACCAGCCGGTATAAAGCAGAAAAACAAAGGACCCTCGTCGAATAAATTGTTGGCGGCGATGGAGTATTTAACGTGTTTTTTTGCTTCTTTTGCAGACACATAGAGAATTGGAAAGGCCTGCAGATTCTTAGGGAGGTCGACATGGAACTGTACAGCGGTCTCCAGAGATTGTGAGTATTCCATATTGATCTCACTGTATGAGAAAAAACTGATGAAGGGTTTGGCTTTAATAACCAAATGCCTACATCTTGATTCTCATTGGCCGAAAAAGTATATAGAAGCTTGCTTTTTGTATACTTTTTAAAACGTTTAGTCCCAAGCACCGTAAGTACATAAAGTAGTTCACTACTCGTACATTGGTATTCGTATACTTACTAAAGAAAGTATGCTTTTACATATGTTTGACCTTTAGTTTAGTTGGGTTACGAACTTCAAGTAATCTTTTTTAGAAAAACTTGTAAAGGCATGCAGAAGATTATACCGTTGCAAAAATGATCTGTTCGAAATATTCTAATAATATTTAAGGTTCGCCATAGAAGTGGTCAAATGTGTCACTGAAATAAAAAAAATCAAAGCTTAACATAAACTTTTTAGTGAATGTTCAACATTTGTCAGCTTGCTTAGGGTAGAGTTTTTTCCTATAAACGTTTATGAAAATGACAAAAATTCATATAGATGTAAACTAAAAAAACTGAACCTTTGTTCTGGGTTTCATAAGTGATATACCATTACTGTATATATAATTCAAAATATATATGATATGGTGTCTTAAATCTGCTCTTTGTTAACATTTTGAAAAGCGCTGTTAATCGTGATGAATCATATACAGAATACATAATATTGTCTGTCTATTGTGCATTATTATTTTGTATAAATATATAGTAATTATATAGTATAGTAATAATACAGTAATAATATAGCAATTATAAATCTTATAAATGTTTAACGCTAAATTTATATGCATAGTTCACATTTTTAATGCGACAAGACAAACCTATCTTTTGATTGATTTGATTGACATAGTTTTTTCAAACTTATGTTTAGGACAAATATGGACATTTTTGGTTAATTTAAACCAATGACGGGTTGAAACAGACAGCATTTAAGAGTGCAGACAGACAGATGGATTTTAAGCCTCAACGCTGATGAAATGTTTCCAAACAAAGAATGCAAAGACTTTACTTTTCTTAAGCATCCCATCTGGGTTTGACTTTGAATAAATTACCCATAAAAACAGAATTTTCTCCATCAATTACTGATACGCCTGATAAACGTAAAGTTTCTAACACTTGTGTCGCAGATGTAATTTAATGACATCAAAATGCTCCTATCAGAAATATCACAGAACTAAAAAAAATACAAAATGTGTTGCCAAATATTTCAAATATCTATATGTTATAGTGCACTTATATATAGGGACAGTGGTGAGGATGCGCACTTAAACATCTCCTTCTGGTCCAGACCTCCCACAGAGCTCCATCACTCCCACCTACAATTTACCCTTCACCTCTGTCGATCCCTCCTGTCTCCTCCCAACCTCTCTCATGCACTCCACATAGCATTTACCCCCTTTAACAGAAGAAACGTGGCATATCCCCGGCCTGAGCGTATTTTCATTAGCATCTTTCTCTTCTGCTACCGATGGACTCTCACGTCTCGTCCCACGCTTCCCTCCCCGGCCTCTAAATAACCCCTAAAGCATCTGCTGAAGGTCAGCTGCTTCCGCATGTGTTGATCTCAGCTCTTCGCCCTTTTGTTTTTGAGAGTAAACAACGTGGATAGCAAAGTTACATAAGCAAAACTATGAATGCAAGACCTCTGTGTGGAGGGTTGACGTTGTAGTGTAGTTGAGTCACACAAGACCTCAGCCCACTTGAGTTGTGAGAGATTTAATGGGTAGGCTCATCGCTTTACTCAGTTATAATTGACGAAAACGCCAACGTTTTCTGTCCCGTAATGGACCCAAGGTTTGATTTTAAAACGAAAGTAGGGCTTTGACCAAATTGGGAATCGAGTAATAGGTTTATTACATCATTTATTTCCTTAAATCATTGTATACACATCTGGCATGTAAACCCAGTGATATCATCGAAAAATATGCACAAATAAATAATTGCAATACATTATTTTACATGAAAGTACATTTTGACTGCAAGTGAAATGTTGACCGTTTTGCAAAACAGAACAATAGAAACGCATTGTGAAATAACATTAAAAATGCATCTATTCTGCATTGAACTGATGATCTGTGCCCCCCTCGTTAGTGGCTGTGCCCCCCACACTTTAAAACTTTTTTAGAACGTACTAAGGTAAAAACACAAATACAGTACAGATAGTTCGAGTAAATGTATCTCCTTATCTGATGTCTTAAGACGCTCAACAAGCAACAACATTCAAAGCCATTGATCGGACAGTTTCCTTAAATGTCTTAGAAAGAAAACGTCAAAAGATTGTTTGTTTTTAAGCTGTTACACACTTCATGTGTTACGTCTTCACACTTTGCAATAAGGCCTTTTCAAACTCGAATCAAAGTCATGATTTGTCGCGATGACCTTTCCGTTTCCTGTTAGGGATTACTGCGCTGCCAGTTGTTCGCTACGGCATGCAGAAACTCGCCACTGAGAAGCGTCCGTTGTGTATCCACCCCCACAAACTCACATTCCACGTGAAGGACCATCATGACCCAAGACCCCCTGCGTGTGTTTACAAGCTTTTAAAAGTGAACGTTAAAAGGAAAATTGCAGCAAACATGACGGCTGATGAAACACTTTCTACGCTTTTACACCAACACGCTCCTTATCCCTCTCGTTAAACGTGACGGATAAACCCGATAGGTGGTTTGCAACAGAATCACCATCATAATAAAACAAATGAGTGTTCTCTGGATAAGGGTACTGTGCATGTAATCACTTTTTGCATTAAATTCCTGTAATGAAAAGGATACAGTCATTAGCAATTAATGCCAGCGAGACTGTAAACGGAGTCTTTAAGACGCACAATTCATTCCGGTCGCCACTGCGGCTCAGCACTGTGAAATTGGGGACTCTGATGATGCCATTATTCTAATGACACTCCGTGAGGAGATGGAAAAGATGCTGAAGCGAGATTGCTTTCACGGTTTATCATCATAACCGTCGCATCAACCTGAGAGCATCTCGTGAATGGTTGGCTTTCTTGACTTTAAATCATCGACTTGCAATATCAGAAGCAAACGGCCAAAAGCACGACCCCTCGGTCAGAAATATTGCCTGAAGGCGGGTGGTCCGGCCATGGAAAATTCATTTGCGCTTATCATCGGTTGTATGCTTTTTAGATGCTGCGAACTAAACGACACCCTGCTATTGTGCATTTATGTTTTCTTCATGTCTTCTTTTCTTTTCAGGACGATTATGAACTGCAATTTACGGACAGTCCAGGCCCGAGCGTTTGCGCAGAATCCTCACCTCCGATACATGTGAGTAAATCTGTTCATACTTAAATATGTACATGTGTGTGTGCGTTTCTGTGTATTGTATGACTTAAACAATTGTTTTATTTTAAAATACTTTATAATATCGTGTTATATTATTGGTCAACATAGCTATGATACTAAAAGCAAAGGACCTCAATGGGTTAATAAATGTCTTATTAAAGTTTATTTTCTTGACCATAATGGAACATATCCATGGAAACAGTTTTTGGAAGTATGCTGTAAAGATGTTTTAAAAAAATGCCATGAATCATTTTTATACACACACTTATACTGTAAAAAATAAGATGTTTCAAGCATCTCGGTAATGGTGATGGTGAGATGAGATGTGGGCGGACTTTTAAGACAAGACTCCTTATTCATACAAAAATCCCTTGATTTATGTCAAAGGATGTTTCAAAATCAAAATCTGTTACTATCTGACACAACAAACAACATATTATGAATAAACACACATCTTTTCAAGTGAGGTTAGCATACCGTATAAAAACATCTCATTTTTAAAGTCATAGTTTACCCAAAAATTATAATTTTGTCATCACTTACTCGCCCCAAAGTTGACATCTTTATTTTAAACCCGTTTAGTCCTCTTAAGCATAACAGAAGATATTTAAAAAAATGTGGAGTAGTAGTGAAAGGTAACCCAGTTGGTTACAGACATTCTTCCAAATATCTTCTTTTGTGTTCAATGGAGCTTAACGATTTTATAGCGTTTTGTAAATTAAACTGAGTGAACGGTCCCTTTAATACTGACAAGATGTAGTACTTTATCAGTTTTACACAAGTATGTTTACTCAAATATTGTAAGAAAGCAAAATGTAACAAAAGTTTGCTTATGAAATCCAAAATAAATTAAGATAAAGTACCGAAACATGAACACTAAACACTGCAATTGCATGTAAGGAACATATTCATATGATATAAATAACCTAAAATCAACATCTTCAAAACTAATCTCCAGACTTTATAAAGATCTGTATGTGTTAAACATTAAATGAACTTTATGCGAGATGGTTTTGCTTCTTTTTTTTATTGATAATAAGATAATAAGAAAAAAGTCCAAACTAAAGATTGCCAAAACAAGATCATGTGTTGCTTGTATAAATGGCGTTGAGCTATTTTCTGCTCACTCGTGCTGAATTCTGTGAAATGTAGTTAGATTTAGATAGGTGTTAGATAGAGGTGACGCCCGCTGCTGTTCCTGTGGTTTTTCAGCTGAGGTTAAAAACCTTGTTTTAACCTTTGCTCAGTCACACTCATCACAAGGTTGTCATTAACAAATTTAACATATTTCAGAGGTATTCATTGCATTAGTTTGTAATGTAAACTCAAACCGTGTCCTTTACAAGCAAACAGACCCCACACTTCCAACGCTGAAAAGACTTACAATAAGTGATGGACCTGTCTATCGTATAGTATTCATAAAAATATAAGTTCGGATTTCTGCGACGAAGAGGACGAGTGCTTGTGTCTTAAAGGGTTGGAATGCCCAATGGAAATATTCCATATGTTATTAATATATTAATAATATAAATAAATAATATGTTGATATGCACTTGACACAGA
Organism: Triplophysa yarkandensis; assembly: GCA_033220385.1. Taxonomy (NCBI): domain Eukaryota; kingdom Metazoa; phylum Chordata; class Actinopteri; order Cypriniformes; family Nemacheilidae; genus Triplophysa; species Triplophysa yarkandensis. The sequence goes on from CM065654.1 coordinate 8,628,193, forward strand.
TTTCATTGACAAATCGTCTAGACCATAGGGTTGGAAGTTGAATTGTTTTAAGAACAAATCAATCTGTTTTTATAAGGAATTAGTTTGACAAACTAATCAACAAAAATAAACCGTAAGTCTGAATTTTAAGCACTTTAATATTTAATACCTTATTAGTTTTTATAATATTCAGGGTCAGCGGGAAAAAAATGAGCAATGAGGGGTTGTTTTTGAATATTAGTAACCATTCCCTTGGATTGGTTTTGTGTTCATACAGTAAGAGTAAGTGAGCTCCATTGTTTCTTGGTTAATATCTTTCTTCAAAATATTTTCTATCGTGTTCTGCGAGAGAAAGACACCCATACAGGTTTGAAATGACAGGAGAGCGAGTAAATGATGACAGAATTATCACTATAATAATGGCATTACTTGCATGACAAAAATTATATTTCCCTTTTTTTCTTCGATTTATCGCCAGTATAGAAATCTGCAATTTTCTCAGTATTACGATTATATTATCATGTTAATATTTGTGCGTTGGCCATTTCTGTTCTGCATTTTGTGTTTGACTGATACTCTGGAAAACAAAATTTCCATCACAATGAATTCCGCTGCTTATTAATTCATCACATTGACTTGAATGAACCTTCAGTTTTTTTTATTTGTCTGAAATATGCCGTGTGCTAAATGAGGAGTGCAGTCTGGGTGGCCAGACGTTGTGTCTCCACAGCCCACATATCAACAGAGGCCTAATAAATTTTAAGGGTCCATTGTAGGGAAGGAGAAAAGGTCGTATCCACTCGGGAGGGTGAAAAGTCTGTCCTTCATTAAATCTTTTTTCTCGACATGGTTCTCCTTCTCAAAATGTCACTTTAGTGAATACTCTCATCTGGCATCTTATTCAATTGGATACTAAATATATTGTTGTTCATTATTTGGGTTTCGTTTTAACACTGGAGCTGAAATATCTGGAATAACTGGAAAAATGGCAATAAAATCACTTTTGCAATGGGTACCATGAAAATAGTAGTTCCTAGACTAAACTTACACTATCACATACATTACACTATCACACAACATTTATTCTATTTTATAATAATAATAAGCTCATGAACATTAAGAAATGAAAAAAGTGGAATATGAAAATTATAATAAAAAATATTAAACTTGTTATACTGTATTTGTGATCTTCAGTCAATTTCCAGAAATGTTTTTCTTGTCATTTTCTCAGGCAGCTTCTTAAGGTCTCACCTCGAGATGCTTTTGAAAGAATGATTAGAGTCCCCGTCTGTTCTGCGCTCTAATTGACAAAAATATATTTAATGTAAGTTTTCTCATAAAAAAATGTGTTTGCCAAATTATATCTTGTTTATTAAACTAATATCAGGCATTAAGTCATATACTTTAAGATCAAGAATGTGAAACGGTTCACTCAAGTGACCCAAAACGGTAGTTTATGTCAGACTTCTATAGATAATATGATGTTTCCTCTATTTTTAAATAATAATAATTAATTGTAATCGAATTACATAAAAGTAAGAATGAAATCCTTTGGGTTGCCAGGCCAGCGGTAAATGGCCAAAAATACCCCTAACTAAAACTTAATAATATAAAGTTATTAATGTTTGATCCTGGTGTTTTCGATGAGTCCATACAGAGACTTTACACCTTAATTATTGGACATTAAAGAAAATGAACTTCTCCAGACATCTGATAATGTAATGAAATTTTATGATTAAACCGGTCAGTGATGTAATAGCTAAAGAGATAAAAAGATGAGCAGCAGATCTGACATTAATCATAGTAATTATAGTACTTTCATTAAATAATATGCGGGTTTACTAAGCTCTATAATGGCATATTTATGTGTCTACCCATCATTTACATTACAGGCTTTATAAAATGACCTTTAAAATGACATTGAGGTTATATATGCTTTTAAATGCATGTGATTATAGCAATTGATCTTTAGCTCTCGTAGATTCGCTGCTTCATTGTATCTACAGATAGACGTTTATTAAGCCTCACCAGTGGTTTACACCCGTAGGTTTACATGGTTTGTGTATCATAGACAGACTTTAAAATAAATGTTCCCCAATTCCTTTACCTTGCAGAACAGAAATGAAGATATTTCGAAGAATGTTGACAGCTGAACATTAGCTTCTATTGAATGGGACAAATCTAACGCATGTAAATTACTGCTTCCATTGTTTGATTACCAAACTTTTTCCGAATATGTTTGTTTATGTTCTGCAGAAGAAAGAAAGTTGAGCCGAGTAAATGGTGACGAAAGTTTTAGTTTGGGCGACTTTCCAATTTTATTTTTACTTTTTCCAATTATAGAAGCGCACAATGTAAAGCACTTCAGCGGGGCTGTTTTTCTTCTGTAATGATTATCAGTAACTTTTTTTGTCCCTTTTGGAAACAACTGTAGGGGTGCAGAACACATACTGGAATGTAAAGCTAAATTAATTTGATCGCCTTTAGGTGGCTGTATGCGGTAAAGATTCAAAACTCAACCCCATCTGTATCAAACAAACAGGATGGCGCCAAATGAAAAAATACAATTACTGTAAAATGTAAGTTTTTTCTTTCATTTTTCATGGCTTTCATTTCCCTTATACATGCCGTAAATTCATTTTAATAGTTAAACAGTTCCAAGTACTGTTTGGTTATAAGCATTCTTCAAAATATCTTTCACTGTTTTCATCAGAACATAGAAATTCAAAGGTGATGACATATTTTTTTATTTTTGAGTGAACTATTCCTTTAAAAGCAAACGAATGCGATGTCTTACTGGCAAACTTCGTCCCCCACAGATTTTGTTCATCATCACACAGCCGAAGATATTTCAAAGGCTGTGAGTTTTCCATACATCCCAGTTATACGTGTAGAGCACGCAGCATCGAGTCTTTGCGGGCCGATAAGCTAATAGCGCAGAACGAGGATGCAAAGCGAGGGCTTACTCTAAGGGCTCTGTCGACGAACATGACATTCTGCCGGGATTATTCACCACGTCCGCTCAAGGCTCAATGTTACACCCTTTTGTTGAACCCTGGGAGAAATTTGGGGACACGCTGTCATTCTCAGCGGTTGCACCACATTAAACGCGTCGTATCATATCCCTCACGGTGAATATACCGTTTGACTTTATTTTTAACAAGAGAACGGAAAAGAAGCTATTTTGAGAAATGTCTCTCTGCTTTCTCCGTTACCAACATTTGTCGAACATGGGCGACAAAAGTCAAACGTATTGTTCCTTTCTTACATTTGCAGGGTGAACTGATATCGTTTCCCCCAGTTTTCTTCCTGTTAAATAAGATTAAGGGCGTATCGATCCGTCCCAGTGCACACGCTTTGCGCAGTCAGCAGGTTTTGACGGACAGTTACGCGCTCCGGGCCTGACATTCTGTGTACATAGGTAAAGACAGCCTCTTCAAGCCTCTGTCATTCACTCTTCTCCGAAACGTTTTATCAGAGCTGCGAGCACCAGCTCATCACTGTCTGCATCAACTCCAGGGGATTGCGGGAAGATGTCTTCCATTCACACCCTGTCCACGCGCAGTCGGGGTCGTCTTGTTTTAGCCGGCTAAAATAGGATGTCGGCTGTTGTGCTTCTGACGGGGAGATGAATGGACCCAACCGACACAATCGGGCGTAATTGCTGAAAAAACGCCAACATAAAATAAACCCAAAGTGACATTTATCTAACATGTTGTTACGGAGATGATTCGGGGAAAGAACAGAGCTGTTTACATGGCCGGTTTAGAGCAGGGAATTTAAATGCACATATAATTACGTTCTTTCATTTTTACATTTCTGTTGTCGAAGATTTTCTTTCTGCAGAAGCTGCGAGGTTCTCCACTTATGAGCAACAAAAACCAATTTGATCTGTAACAGAAGATGCAGTTTCTTAACTTTAAATAGTCTGTTTGAGTGACATTTGAATGAATGTCGAAGCTAAATCTGAAATGCATTTTCATAAAAGACATTAAGGAAAACATAACGGTACTTCTTTGAAAGGCAAAAGTTTGTATTATGTTGAAAAATAAGCTTTTGACTTGCTGATCATTGTGCTGTATGAAGAATATCTGTTATTTTTGGAGATTTGTCTTCCGTGTGAAATATCTTCAAGTCATATGAACATTTATCCTGGATATCAGAACCTGCAAAATTGAAATGATAGTGAAATGAAGGGTTGATTTTTGATGATGGTTTTTGTGATCTGAACATTTTGTCAAATATAGTTTCTTAGTATTCTGGCAGTTAATCGGCAGTTAAATTTGTATGTTAGTATAGTGCTGTAAGTTTAAAAAAACGTCATGCGCAGACACATGTTAAGCAATGGAAAATAATAAGTGATTCACAAATGAACATTAATAACCAGCTACATTCACAGTAGTCAACAAACATGCAACAAAAAATTGCACAAACGTTTTTTTTACAACAATTGCTGCAAACACACAGAGCCACTTTTATTTGTATGTAAATCTTAAAAGAATAGATCACGTAAAATAAAACATCATGTCATAATTTCCCTTTATGTTATTTCAAACTCGATCGTTTTCCTCCTGCAAAACACAAAAGAAGACACTAAGAAGAATATTTGTTAAAGAAAACTATTGGTCCTTGTCCACTTTTTTAGTAACAAACAAAATAAATGTCAATGGGACAAATGGTTTCTACTTACCAACATTCTTCAAAATATCTTGCATTATGCAGAGGAAAGCAAAAACAAAAATAGGACATGACATGAGGGACAATAAATGTTAAAATCAAGTCAAAGTGACATTTATCAAATTATTGATCATTGTTATAAACATTGATTTTTATTTGTTTGTGGATAGGACGTTGTTGTTAAAGGAAGTTTTGCCATTTCAGAATATGCATTTGTTCACAATACACCAATCCATCTGTTTATTAGTCCAAACATCAGACAAACATCAGTCTATGAATACGTTTCTATTAAAAAAAGGAAATAAACATGCAATATGTATGTGACAAAAATGACCAGTAAGAAATACTGTAAATTAAAAATTCTAGATGCAATAATACCAAATAAATTTATCAATTGTAACCCGTCTTAGAACATAAAATACTTATATGTATTTTCATTTTTATAAGTCTATTTCTGAAGCAAATGTACCTTATAAATGTGACGATCAAGCACTAAAAATAAAACAAATGTGGAAGAAAGACTTCCCATGGGTATTTAAACCACCAAATGTTAAATCTTAATTTTGAAAACTTAACTTTGAGACTTTTCCGGAACTGCTCATTTTAATCCATGGTTTATTTGAATCTAAAAAGAACTGTGCAGTTATTTTCGGCACCATTTTTGCACCCGCTGCACCCCAATGTTGGGTTTCATGTGCAACAATATGTTCCCACTGTGCATATGTGTGCTCACCTGACGGATGTGATTAAAACCCACGGTGGCCAAGCGGTCCAGAACATTCCTGTCAGGTAATGCCTCCAGACAGCAGGGCACTGGCATTGTCACGCTCCTGGGTTTTCTCCTATTTTCAACATCAGTCAGCTTGGCAGAGATCATGGCTTTAAAGAAGCTATTTGGGCAGTGTGACCTCATATCTCACAACATTACAGTGAATTCTCGACAGTGCCATCCAATAGTAAAATGAGATAATACGTAGACAGTTCCGTTTATATGTGGCGCGTCCAAACCAAATCTCAAGACTACGGGTCAGATCAAGGCAGCCCGCTGATTGAGTTTTGCAGGGGCGTGCAGCTTTGCTCCGAACACCGTCACCTCGTGCCAGTTCACGTAGCCATCTGCCCCCGTCTCTCAGCTCATCAGAGCAGCTGAAGGTGGCGGGCCCAGGTGCCAGGGCACGGCGGCTCTGTGGATGACAGCTTTGAGCTGCTGTGAGGTTCGGGCATTCTGCCAGGCTCCGGCGCCGTGACAGTTTGGCATTCATTAGTGCCCCTCACACCTCCGTTCTTCACAAGACCCTTTAATATCTGCCCGGACGAGCTTTGCCCTCACGGTTTTGAAAAAGTACTGTGGGTTGGCTTTCATGTGCAAAGAAATAAACCAATATCATCACACTATCTTAGTGATGTAGTCCTCTCATTCAGAGGATAGGTGTCCATGTGGCTTTTGGATAGGTTTAATGCCGGCGATGGCTGGCGAGACCGAGCGGAACTATTGAAGTAGACGACAGATTCACCGGCTGAGTCCAGAGACCACCCCGAGGAACAGAAACACAGGCCATGCTTTATTTGCTTTGGCCGAAGACGGCGCGGATCTTTCATGTCCCGAGTGTTTACGGTCCCTGTGTTTTTTCCCCACCGGAGCGTATATTCTCTCTCTTTTAAAGCTTCCCCGGGCAGGATTATTCCTGAGATGTACGAGGGCTTCCCGTCTCATTGATCTATCTTCTGCAGTCATTGTGCATCATTGAAAAGGAGAATCATCAAAGCAAGGCAATCAAAAGGGACAGAATTTAAAAAGCCATTTACGGGGACAGCGTGTCTGGTCGGGATACTAGCGCTAGATCTGTTCATCCATGACCTCCATTTGTATGGCAACACGCAAGGCTGATTCTTCAAGGGCTCCTTTGGGAGTTTCTAATAGAATAGCACTCTTCCATTTAGAAGGAAAATATGGCGGTTAATATTACACGTTTTGCGTTTTTTTTCACCGTTAACTTGGAGTCTGGAACCATTGTAGTTTAGAAAATTAAAGTTGCTAAAAAGTTTTCAAACACCTTTTTTTGCGTGTATTATGAATCAGACAATTGTCTGTTTCGATCAAGATTATGAAACACTGAAAAACTTGGCTGTTGGAATTCTTTAATTTTACCATGTACATTTGTTCCATGTGATTCGATCGTTGTTTTAACATAATTTGCCTTGAAATTTTAAGTATAAAGTATTATAGTTTACTTAATATGAAATAAACCGTGAAAATTGTTAAACAATTAAAATCTCAAAATTTTTAACCGAATATTTTTTGGAAAGTTTAAGCAAATATTACTTTTTAGAAAGACCCTCAGATTCTCAACTTCATTTTACATTTTCTTTGTGTGTCTTTGTGTACGAGTACCTATAACCAAAGCAAATTATCGTCTTAAAGAGAAATCAGATGTCTTGGATTACAGAAAACATAATTGGATTCTCATGATGTCGTCTCGTCAACGGCGGCTATGCAGTAACCTAAATGCGAGTCAACCAATAACAGAAGACTTCACCGTTTGACCAATCAGAGCTCACTTGAAGAGTTAGGAACTAACACAGAGTGTTTTACAGACATGAGGACAGACGCGAAGCAACGATGTGTTTTATAAGTTTTAAAAGTTTTAGTTTTGAAAATACAATTCATTTAAGTTTTATCACCTTACATTTGATTTATTATTTTTACCAATTCAACAAACTCTACATAAAACGACCCTCCAACAAAACCACTTTAAAGCTTCTTCACATTTTAGGGTTCTCTAAAGAATCATCCAATTCATTGATATATATAATATTGTCAACAGAAAGCGTTTCAGATGTTAAAAAATATTCTTTATTTAACTATTATTCTAACTGTTTCTCAAAAGCAGGGTTATTTAGTGGTAACCTTAGATTAAATCAACAGCTTTCTTTAACAATTTGGTAAAATATAGTTCTTCTAGGGCGATAATAATATTTCTTTAGGTATAACCGTCTTTGAAGGCAATCCTTCTGTTAAACTAAAACTACCATCCTAAAATCTATTTAAATCTCTAGAAGGAACCCATGGCTCAACACATACCAAATCTCTTTCTGTTTTCACCAATACAAACCAAACAGCTCTGGTTAGTATTTAAAGGACCTTGTTTAAGCTGCTTCAAAGTGTGCAAGCCGAGATGATTCTTTTATGGCGGGTTAAATGATGTCATATTACCCCATCGGCACATAACACTGATTCAGCCGTTTAAAAAAAACATCTGCAGCGGGGAATAATAAAACGGCGGTGACACTGAACAAGGCATTAACCAAGCTATTTTAAACCATTGTTGCACTTGTATGCCTTTCTAGGCAACCTTTATGTAATTAATGTAAACCTGATGACATGAAAATAACACATTCTTGTAGAAGCTCCCGCTTACGTCTGGAAAATATTTTCGTTGCACTTCCTGCGTGGTTTAGTTTGACTGCTAATATATAATATATATATAGATATATATCTATATATATATATATCTATATATATATATATATTAATTATATATAAGTGCACTGAGAAAGCAGAGTTTTTTTATGGAACTTATCGGTCGTCCTGTAACAACCCCTGATGGGCGAACACAATAGCCGCATCCCAGTTTAAAGGTTGGATGCTTGGAATGACGCTGACTTCAAAGATGATGACCTTTGTATTCTACTAAGAAGAAATCACAATGTGTACGATTTTATATCTGCGTCACCGGCTGTTCCCACCCACCGGTCGCCAATGACATCAGCCATCGGGACATAACAGAGAAATGTTTCTGACTTTAAAACAAAATAAAGGCTATATTTTTCTTATTTCATATGTTATGATGCAGTGCTTTAGATTAAACAACATCACTATAGCAACCACTTGGATCACCATAGCATGGCAATTATTCACATGTGATGCATAGAGGTGCCTGGCACCACTTACAAATTTCTCAAGAAACCTTTTTTGAACCTACCTTTTTGTTCAGTAGAACATAAAGAAAGTTATTTAGAATAATGTAAGCATGCACAGCAGAACAACTTGAAAGGAACTCAATTGTGCATTCGAAATTTTGGTTTCTCTATATTCTTTATATTCTCCTCTTTTAATTTAATATAATAAAACATATATACCAGTTAATAGTCTTCTGCTGTGGTTCTAATGCCGCAGAAATCTTGTTTGCAACATTTACATTGTACATTTATCCAAAGTTACATACATTGCCTCATATGATACATTTGTTTCTGTTTATGTGCACTCCCTGGGACATTCTTTCTAATATCTTTCTTTGTTTTGACCAAGTTAACACAACTCGTATTCACAGCGCAGAGCATACGGATGTTTTTCTGCAATGGTTTACATTAAAAAGTACATAAACTTTACAGGTTTGGACGAACGTGTTTGTATTTATATTTTTTTGGTAAGTGACCGATTCAAAGCTGCAATCTGTACATTTTGTCTCTCTACCAACATCTCAATATTATATGGTTAAACTGAGTTGAAGTCAAGGAGAAAAACTTTTATTTCTATTAAAAACAAAATATTTTAAAGCAAAAAACATGTTAAACAGCTTCAGTATTTCATAAGCAGACTTTGCACAAACAAAATTGTGATACCCACATTCCACAGGCTGCTGCCAAATATTCAAAAACCATGATATGAATAAAAAGAGAAAATCATCCAAAAAATGTCTGTCTCATTATTCTGGACCACGCAAGCAGACAGGTACAAGAATCTCTTCCTAAGCCATTACTGTCGATTACAGCATGGCTGAAATTCATGCACCGAGTCTCTTCTTCTTTTCCCTTCGGATGCCATCGCAAACCCTTCAAGACTGTAAGCTGTGTTTTATATTTAAAGCAAGTATCTGCAGTTATGAATAATAGACGGAAGAGAGAGACAGGGTGGGTGGCACGGTGCATCTCTCACAACAGCTTTTTAAAGTTAGTTTAAGCCAGCCCTAAAGAAGAACCTGCAGAACCTCGCATCAACGCTAGAACCAAAGATGAGCAGTTCTTACTGAGGAGGTCATTCTTGTGGCCACAGAATGTGTGTGAACACAGATTGTAACCTTTTGTGATTGATTGATTTGAGACGTTTTGTGCCGCTGGATTTTATATTTTGAGCTCAAGAGCTTGCCGGATGAATCACGCCAAACTGTGAATAACAGAGGAAGAGGCGGTTTTATTTATAGGTCCTACACTATGCATCTCTGAATGAATTGTTTTTATTTTTTAATAAATATAAATGATTGTGTTATATATCTGAAATCATTTACATTTGCATATTTGGAGCTTGTGTGTAGGATCTGGGTTAAAGTGCAGCACGGGTCCATTCCCAAATCCCCCTGGAGAACAGAAATACAGAGAAATGAAGAGACTACTACACTTTTAAATGCGTTCTTTCTCACAAGAGCATTTTTTTACGTTGCACGGTTCCTATTGTTGGAAACAAGCATGTTGTGGGTGAAATGTATATTGCGGATTCTTTATGTAATATTAATTTACATTATTCTGCATGCAGCTGCTGGGGTGTTTTAAGCATTGAGTTAGTGGCCTGCATGTCAATATCTGGTCAAAAAATTCTGTAAGCATCTCAAGCATCGTGGCTCATTGGATAAGACATCTGACTTTGCTCAGAAGATAGCAGTTTTAAGTCCTGGCAGGACTGGAGAACCCTGATTTTTTATCAAAAATTGTATGTCATACTGCGCTCATGTGAGATTTATCAGGTTTGCGTGTCTTCAGTGGAACTGTACAAACACTTCTCTGGTAAAAAATGAGCCAAAAAACGATTCTTGTAGGCCTCTTGGCCAAATGGATGAGACATGTTTTTCATGACGTACCGTACATTTTATTTAACAATCAATATTTGATTTGAAAGAACGGCTTATAAGATCACAGATAAGAGGGGGACTCCTTTAAAAAGCATCTTCGTGTGAGACCATAAGTAGCTGCTTGAGAAAATGACAAGAAAACATTTCTGCATCGTTTAAATCCTTTCATAAAAAGAATTTGTTTTAGATGTTAAAATAATATTATTCTTTTAAGAACCTTGGACTGAACGGTTCTGTGTGAAACAAAAATGGTTCTTCCATGGAACTGCCGTGAAGAACCTTTCCGTTATTTTTAAGGCCGTATTTTTTATGCAAAGCTTAGCGTGCAAACTTGTCCAAATACACTTCATTGAACACGAGTGCAGATGCCCACATTGTAAAGTCCTCTTTCTGCAGTTAATCCCTCGCACGTGTGCGCAGACGTCAGCAAACTTCACTCGTGATGAAAATTACCGTCCATGTGCTGGAGAAAATGAGGATAAGCGCACTTTATAACCTCTTCATAAGAAATGGACAGAAATCGACATGATTTTAATGTGCGGTTGGGAGTCTGAATATGAAAAATGCATACGTTTTCAAACCCAAGCTTAATTATTTTTGTAAATCTTTTAAATTAAGTTTTTTTGTGAATCCTCACTGCCAGTTTCTGCGTGAATTCGACGCCGCTCGGATGCAACTGGTGCCATATGGCTTTAGTTCCTAATACATTAACTACCTTCCACTCTGTTGGACTTGCACTGACATTTTTCCTCGCCGTAGTGAAAGATGACCTTTGAAAAGAGCACCTCCTGAAATATGCAGATGGTTTTGCACAAACACACCAAAACATTTTCTTTGTAGGCATTCAGCGGCCTCTCTTATCTTCGCCGTCTTGCAGAAGTAATTTGGTTGCCTTCACGAGACTGCTGCCATGGTCATCAGATAACGGGCATGCACATCCGAAAAGTCATTTTGTTGAAAGTGAATCAACTGTATAGCGTAGACAGACTAAATAAAGACAATGAATGCATGATTGTGTCATTGGTCCATACATTAGCTCCATTTCAAAGTGTTTAACAACCTAGTAATATTTGTTCCGCATGCAGGTACATGACACGAATAGACCTACTGGTCCTCTTGCGTAGAATTCCATGCCATGCTTCTACAGTAGCCATAACCCGACAAACTGAAATTTTGGAAATGACTTAATTTAATCATGTACATGGGTTCCACATGATTAAATTAAGTTGTTTCTAAAATACCCTTGATTCAGTGATTACACTATAAGTTCTGTTACAGATCGCATACAGGAGCTAACATACACATTACGGAGGGTATCTTTAACATAACTTTCATTCAAATTTAAAGAGAACATATGATGGATAGAATACTTTCGGTGGAACAGATTTACACGATATTATTAAGTTCATACAACCCATTCTTTCAGTGTCTGAATGTGTTTAGCAACAATATATCCTTCAGCAAAGAAGTTTCAATGTGAAAGCATCTTTGTCCGGTTGTGCTTCGCGAAAGGAGGGGTGAGAGGCGGACCGTGTCATAGTTGCAATGCGTAACTTCACCTCTAAAAAGTTGTCATTGATTGTAATGTAGATCAACATTCTGACCTGTACGATTTTCTTATATCTACTGAAATTTATATCTCAGCAATTTGAACACCCCAATAAATGTTGTGGCATGTTGGAAAACATGTTTAAGAAAGCAACCTATGATGATGGATGAATTGTTGCATCTGAAGTGGTTGAATGTACAATGATAATTGACCTACAGATTGTTAAAGGCTGGTATGTCATCACGTCGTTTTAAGAATAGGTAATGCGACCAGAACGGTGCAATGACTCCAAAATGTTCAAACCATGTTCAAACGTCTTCAATTTTAGCACAGACTCCGTTTTTTCCCCTTTGCTTCATCACCGTAGTAACTGCTGAGAGTTTTGAGTTTGATCCAAGACAGTTGAAGAGGAGTTACATGTGAATATCAGTGTGCGTTGAGGATCAACCGGGTTGCAGCATTGTTGATATGCCTCAGACGTTTTCTTGCTCATGCCGGGATTTCAGCCAAGATTGAGTTCCTGTAAGAATAAACAAGAGCAGAGCCTTTGCTTCAGTAGGACTTTCCTATCTTGTGTCCAAACGGCCGTCAAAGATGTAGCGCTTTCCCAGGTTTGAAATTCTCTTAAGTAGTTTTGGAGTTCGGCTGGCACGCACATGCAACTGAGGTTGTCCATTAAATCCATTTACAGCTCTTTATGAACATTCTGTGAACATGAAAATCTGTGAAAACATAGCCGTAACATCTTTGACTGAGTAAGGTCATGAAAAAGATGATTGAAAGACACTTCTTTAAATGTAGTTAGTGGGTGGTATAGCTATTAAAGTAAAAACAACATCTGTCACATGTACTTTAAAAAAATAATTGTAGACTCTAAAAAGAGGACACAATATGTAGCAGTTAATCATTTTAAAATATTCAATTTGAACCTTCGTTTTTAAGGAATTGTATTTGGTATTTAGGAATTGCCATGACGTTGCATTCACTATCCAAAAAGCTTTATAAAAATCTTAAACCTTTATCCATGTAAGCAATCACTGTAATTCCTTGTTTAAAAACAAAACAAAGTCTAAAATCTAGACAATCTAAAGTTTTTAACCATACATTTTTTATTTGACAACCCATAATATCAAGCCCTGCCAAAAATGGTCCAATTGTTATTAAAATTCAGTTCCATTCAACATTACACACTCATGGAAGTGCAAATAAGATGTTTCTGCACTTTTATTTTATACTCTAAACAACATAAATGCGTAACACTACTGGAAAAATGTATTTCTTATGAAGTGTCTTGTTTAAGTGCAAATATCTTAAAGTTCTTAAATAAAGACGAACTTACAGTACTTGGCACGGAAAGTGATGTAAGAGGCCAGTGGTCGACGGAAATTCGGAACGAGCCGGTGACTCGTTGTTTCTTTAGAACAACTCATTCATTCAAGAACGCAACAGGTGTCCATCCTAATGTCTACGTTGATGCTTTATGATAATGCCTTGGATCGTGTGACTTTGACAACATCAAGAATCAGATATCCTTGATTCGTCAAATATAAAGACAACAGAGATGTCAAACAAGTGACCTGCACGCATCTTGATCTGTACTGTTAAGTACAAACCCGTTTTGACATAGATTGATTTATGTAACGTTATTTAATAAGAATCCATTGGACGCCCCTGTCGGAGAACCGTAAGGGTTGAATAACCCGATCAGTTACGAAATCAACAGATATTCACACACTTCACAGGGAGATTGTGTGTGTTTGATACGGGGTAGGGGCTGTTGACACTTGAAAGCGTACTGAGCCAACAAACCCCCCTGCATCAGGCAACATCAGAGCGCTTGTTGCTATGGCGACGGGCTTTGGCAGCAAGTGCTGCTTGCATGAAACTCGTAAGAGTTTCTAATGACCCTGAGAACGAGCTAGTTTTCCCGTCAAAACAGCTCCTTGTGAGAATTGCTACTATTACTACAGCAACATCGCAACTGTAGGTGTGTATAGTGAGCAGATATCTGAATTCGTAAATAACAGAAATAATTAGTATGTTATGTGAGTTTCCTAGATGTTGTTACGCGGTGGCCACGCTGTTGCTATGGTGGTCTTAGTGTTGCTATGGTGCTGCCATGGTGGTCTGGGCGAGTTCCAAAGAGATTTCCCCAAGTATAACATATATTTTTACTTATTTAATGGATGTAATCGATTTACTTACCGTTCCTTATAAATCGGTGACATTTAGCATTTTTTGTCACTTTTAAGGTAGATCTTTAGGAGAAGTGAACTTAAAGGTTAAATTAGTCCACATAACACATGTTCATAATGTCTGCCAAAAATAATTTTTTACATTTTAGCTATAGTAGGACTATGGAAAATTGCTCAACGCTATTGTTGCTATTACTATAAAACAATATATATTGAACTTTATAGTTTCCTACTGTGTATATTCTTGAGTTTTATATATAGTAAAGTATTTAAATATAGTAAATAACACAATAGACGCTTGGATTTTCCCTAGTTCACTATAGTAAGTACTTTAAAATAGTAAATATAAAATACTTTCACTATAATATTTTTTTCTTTTAATATTTTGTGTCTGCATCATTGATCAACATTCTGCATTAACATTCATAACCATCATAGCCAAAAATTGTATTATGTTACCATATTTTTGGTACAAATATCGATGCCTAATATGATGATTTTGAATAATAGTTTTTCAAAACCCAATTTCGTACTGTCTTCTCTATCCTGAGTCCGGTTTTGTGGACGTCCATCTTCATCTCTATCCAGTAGATTTATCTTAATGGTCCGTACAACATATCATGCCCTCAGCCCTGTTGGTTAAAAGCCATTTACGAGTCCCAGACCACCTCTTTGTATTGAGTTTGTTGGCTTTTAAAACCTGCAGTCTTTCATAGCGTCCACTGAACTGCTCAAGTTCTCTGTATTGATTTGGCTGTGCGGCCCTCGCAGCTGCTCCTTTTCTCTCGGCTCCTCTTGGCACCGACGGTCCCTCGCCGTGATTTCCTGTTGCATAAAATGCTTGAGTTAACTCTTTCATTAGTGGGCACCAAATTACACACCCACAAAAATAGGTTTTTGTTTTTATCTAAATCAGAAATAATATCTATTGAGGTATGTTGGGCATAAATTGTGTTTTGTCATTTCAAGAATATTTTTTTTAAACTATTGGAGGATCCCTTCATTAGACACAAGACTAATGCAAGTCAATGGGTATGGCGGTGGTTCGGTCACCAGCATTTTATTTAAATATCTTCTTTTGTGTTCTGCAGACTAAAAGTCACCAAGGTTTTGAAAGAAGAGATTTTTTCAGTTTAGGGACAAACTATCATTTTAATGTTTTGGATGTTTGGAAATGTCAATTGGTCTGCATTCATTGTTATGGTTTACTTGTGTTTCATGGCTGACATGAAATTAAAAAAATACTGTATTTACATTCTACAAACGTATTCCTTTTTTGTAAACATGTTATGATGTGAAATATAAAACACAAGCACGATTAAGGACCAGAGAGAGCAAATATAGATATACAAATTCGTATGAATAAATTTCCAGTTTAATTAAAATGTTAAAAGGAGCACATGTATTTAAAAAAAATAATTGTAGACTCTAAAAAGAGGACACAATATGTAGCGGTTAATCATTTTAAAATACTCAATTTGAACCTTCGTTTTTAAGGAATTGTATTTGGTATTTAGGAATTGCCATGACGTTGCATTGACTATCCAAAAAGTTTATAAAAATCTTTAACCTTTATCCATGTAAGCAATCACTGTAATTACTTGTTTAAAAGCAAAACAAAGTCTAAATCTAGACATTCTAAAGTTTTTAACCATACATTTATTTGACAACACATAATATCAAGCCCTGCCAAAAATGGTCCAATTGTTATTAAAATTCAGTTCCATTCAACATTACACACTTATGGAAGTGCAAATAAGATGTTTCTGCACTTTTATTAATATAATAAAAAACTAAATAATCTTTTTTTTTCTTTTTACAGAAACCTGTCCAAGAACCCTCTATCCACGCTCTCCTGGCAGCTTTTCCAGCATCTCCAACTCCTCGAACTGTAAGTTCAACCTGAATTACAACTTAAATACAGTTTATCTGTTTTTGTAGAGACATCAAATAAGAAGTTGAAATCCAGGCTTGATTCTTGACTCTATTGCTGAGGGTTGATCATAAACGTTTTTGGCACTTACATGTCAACTAATACAGTATGTAAGCATACCCCGCTCAACCCCAACACCCCCCCCCTCCACACCCGTGTCTCTGTCAATGCCAGACATCTCCAGTGATGAAATGGAGACGCTCTACATGTCTGTGAACAGTCGTCTTGCTTGTATTGGTTAATTAAAGCATGGCAGTGAAATGTATTGGTCTTGTCTGTTCAGATCCTGACCTCATTTTCTCGTTTGTCATGAATATTTAAGCAATCTGCACGTACGTTAAGTGATGAGTTTGTTTATTGATCGTGAGCGAACCGTTTGTGCCGCTGTGTGCGTATGAAAATAACAAAGCTGCTTTTCAATTTAATACGTCCTGTACTCAATCTTTATTTTCAGAGAAGCTGAATTTTTTTTTAATGTGGCTTAGTAAATGTCACAAAAACTGTTATATTAATTTAATAAAACCTTTGAAAAAATTTATAGATTTTTTTTAGGGGGAAATAGTCAAATAATTGAATAAATACCCCACTGTTCATTTGTCAAAATTTAATAATTTATATTTCATGTAATAAACAAAGTAAGTATGTATCAAACAAATATATATTGATAATGCTTCCCTTATATTTTTGGAAAATTCTAATACAAGAGTTTTAGTTTATCAGATTCTGTACTTACATGTACACAACTTAAAAAGTATATTTAATACATTTCAAAGCTAAAAATGTCCCTTTTTGTATACATTTTTTTTTACCCAACAACAAATCTGTTCTTCCGAGAAATAAATAATACTTTTATGCCATTTTTCCGCTTAATTTGATGCTTAAGTGCGTAAATGTACCATTGAATCTACAACTGTTTGCTATCACGCAATACAACATCCTACGCCGACTCGGATGTTTGATGTTACCTTTCCCACCTGGCCAAACAACTCTTACGGCTTCAAAATGACTGCGTTTTCCAGTCATCTAAATGCATTGAAGTAAATGTCAAGCATTTTCAACTCAATGGCAGCGAATGGCATCAGCAACAATGGCGACATGTGCTCTGACCGGCGTCCGGGGATTTTTCGACGGGCAAATTAAACCGGCGTATGCAGATGGTGCTTCTAATCGTCTTCATTCCCGATGTTAAATGTCAGGAATTGTTACTGTAAAACAGCATGCGGAACGTGTCGACTGAGAACGACGCCCTGGAGGTCGCCGAGAACATGTAACGTTCCATCCATCCAATATTCTCTGCAAGAGTCTGCAAAATATGTTTACGACCGGCGTGACATACGATCAAAATGATGGAGTATATGGTTAAACTGTACTTGAGATGAAAATGAAAGCAGGCAATGCAATAAACCCTTCAAAGTCATTGTCTTCAAGGGCACTAAGTATACAAACATTTGCAGAATGCATCATTGCATTAGAGTCTCCTCTGTCTGTTGGACTCGCAGCGGTCAACTCCATTATAAATGACTGCTTCTACTTTCAAAGGAAGTGAATTCAGGAGAACGTTCCCAAAGAAGCCTGAATAGGATGCTAGCTCACCACTTACCTAATAAATAGCGTACTTCAAAAACTGAACAAAACAATAATCTTTAATGCACATTTCGAACAATATTACGCTTTTGGGATGGGTCACATGACCTCTTGGGTCTGATTGTATTTCCCCGGTTTATCTAAAGGTATCATATTTACAAGAGTATGATGAATAAAAATAAAAAAGATTTACATTATTGACTCACTAAATATGAAGGTCATGTGGCATGCCATCGTGGGATTAATGGGTAAATTCACCCAAAATGAAACGGTATGCCTTTCTTTCCTCTGCTGAACTCAAAGGAAGATCGTTTGAAGAATGACGATATCTTCACAACATGAGATCATTTCTCAAAATATCTTCTTTAGTGTTCCTCAAAAGCAGATCATAAGCTTTATAGATTATAAACCACATGAAACTAAATAAATGATGACTGAACTTCTACTTATGTGCTGACTGTTCGTTAATGTCCAGAGGCTGGTGCACGCTGTACTCAACCGACTGGTTGGCATAGAAGCGAAGAAAATGTACGACCCACTGAACGGATTGCATGTATTATGGAGATGAATAAATGTAGATGGGTATCAGTTCTGTAACTGCGGTGTTATAATAATAGTGTAATCTTCACAGCTAGATGAGCTGATTCCCAGGGATTATTGATTCCCAGACTCAGTGAATCCATCCTTAAAGTCATTGTAATATAATATTAGCCCAGGCGCTTGGAAGATGATTGCTGGATTTATCGTTCAGAACAAATACTGTACATGTATTGTTTCAGTCTCCGAATGAAAACGTTCTCGATACTTTCAGAAGAGTTTAGACTTCAGGTGCACACGCGCACTTAATCGTCATCGGCTGTCAATCATGTCTGATGACTGCCGGGATACTTCTGACACATGATGTTTAAGTGAGTTTATATGGTGATACTATGTTGTGGTTAGTCATTTTATGTGATAAACAGCACTTGGGTTATGTTGACACATTCCGTACAGTAACACTTGTTCTCGGTGACCTGGTTCCTGAAGATTTGCAGGAAGGGATTTGCAAAATAATGAAGGTTTATATAGTACAGTAGAGTGTTTCAAACCCGTGCATATAGATGAACATCAACATTTCACGCTGACATCAAAGGAACGCCGTAATGATATACAGTTCATCGCATTTTAAGCACTTCAACTTTTTTCCATGCAGCAAATGTGACCGACCGTATTACAGAGATGCGGTACACAGACGTATTATGTCAATAACCATGTCTTCTTTCTCAATTCTACATTTCAGTTTCGTGTGAATAAGAAATGTTTTCCTAAGCAGATCAATACGTTCCCTCGGTCTGGATGATAATGGAGTTTAGTGATATTAAAGTGTTTAACCGCTGTTGGTTTGGTGTTGTGGATGCAGGAGGTTGGAGGGGGTGATCTTCGACTGTGGATGTGATATTCGCTGGATTCAGCTGTGGCAGCAGCGAGCAGAAGCCGGCCTTCACACCCAGCAGCTCTACTGCAAGAAGGGAGCGTACAAGATCCGTCTGAAATCAATGAGCATTGCCCAATGCGGTAGGATGTCTTGAATTATAAATAATACAGCTGCAGGCCTGTGTACACAATATTTCACAAGGGTTTTTTATAGTATTATAAGTTATTTATTCAGTGTTCATTTTGACAGGGGTTTTTAATTAAGTTTTAGTCCTATTTAAGCCATCTGCATTATTTTAATTTAAGTCTTATTAAAGTCAAAAAAAGCAAATGATTTTAGTCGAGTGAATCTGCTGTAAATTTAGTTTTTGTACTTTAGTACTTTAAAGTAGTATTGTGGCAATGTTAACTATAGGGTTCCGTGTAAATTGTGCACTAGATCTGCCAGACATTAGTGTTGCTCACAGTAATCTCACTGTCCTGGAGGGAGAAAATGTAACGCTCAGCTGTAACGGTTCTGGTTCTCCGTTACCTGAGGTGGACTGGACCGTCCATGGCCTTCATTCCATCAACACACACCAGGTGAGCATCATTCATCTGCTACAAATCTCCAACCTTTTATTATCCCCCTAATCGTATCCTTATGTGTCTTCGCTCCAGTCCAACGTCTACTTGCCCAACATTCACTCCATCAACCTGACGCTGGTCAACGTGAGCCGGGACGACAACGGCTTCACTCTCACCTGCATCTCTGAGAATGTGGTTGGCATGACCAATGTGTCGCTTCAGCTGGCTGTGCAGTGTATGACTTTATACTTTGTCTCAATTTATTGTGTTATGTGTATCATTTAATGACGGTACAAACAACTTTTGCCATTAAATAAACATTTACGTCATTATTTGGTCATCCCCATAACTTTCAAATATTTATATGACACTTTGTACTGTGGGACACAAGAGAAGATATTTTGAGAGTAACGGACTTCAATAGGGATCAGTGTTGTTTGGTTACCAACATTCCTCAAAATATCTTCCTTTGTGCTACACCAATATTTTCATATTTCCGCCCCTTTGGCTAATATGGCAAAATTTATGGCCACCAAATGGCGAGACTCCTATTCAAAGGGATAGTTCGACCAAAAATTGTTATTCTGTCATTATTGACTCACATTTGGGTTTCCAATCTGTCTACATGTATTCACCCTGATGGACATAGAGAAAGATATTTGGAAAAATATGTAAAACCGAACAGTTGTTGGACCCCATTGACAAGCATAGGAGGAAAAACAACTTACTCTTTAAACACAAAGAAGATATTCTGAAGAATGTAGGAAAGCAAAAGGTTCTAGTGCACTTGTGACCGCCATTGAGATTTTTGTTCTACTACAGTTGCAGCATGCTAGAAAACAATCAACACTTTTATCAGTCGCATAGCAACAACCCACAACTGTAGCCTGGCCAAACATCACTTACATTATTTCCTCTGAAAATGTGAAAATCTACAGCCGAGTGCTCTGAAAGGATCACACTAGTACATGCACTATAAAATCTTATTAAGAAAAATGCATTATTGAGAGGTGATGTTGCGTACCGTCGAAGATAACACAACACATTTACTTGTGAACAAATAGAAATGTTGTATTGATATAAATTTTAACACCAATTAACAGCCAAACACTTATGTGTATTATTTTATTCAGGGTCACGCGGGAGATCGTTACATTTGGAGTTTACGTGAAAATAGGTTTTCCTCTGGGTTTTCAAGTGGGTTAACGGGTATAAGAAGGGAACTGGCTGGAGGTCGAATCGAGTGTGTGCGTCACATTCATCTGAACCGTTCAACTTTTAATGGGAATGAAGGATGTTTCCCGCTGCCGATTTTAATGTCCCAGCACCCAGATATGATCTGACACTCAGGCATCATTATGTTCATTAAACAGCACATGATTTTAAGACAGTGGGTAGATGAAAAGCATTACATTTTATCACAGCGCTGACTAATGACCGCGAGGTTAAAGTGAAACGACATCGGCAAGATATACGGCCACCGAGTGTTAAACATTTCTCATGATTGCTTTTGATGACCGAGGGCTGAGCATGTGCTCATATTTATTAAGAACGAAGTTCATCGGCTCATAGGGAAACTTAACACTTGTATGCTGTTCGTACTTATTGCAACTATTACATTTAATTAAATCCAGTTTGGTGACATTGTGCTACAATTTCTTACCATAATTAGTTTAATTCACTGAGAAAATGAAGAAAAAAATGATTGATATCATCGTTTCATATAATGTTCAGCAATGACATATAATATGGGTAAAATTCTCTTTTAACGTTACTGCAACGCTACAACTGCATATTGAAAAAGTAGATCTAAATACATTTCGACAGCAATAAAAAGCTAAACACTTAGCCAGTGTTTCAAAGTAATACAGGTACTCCTTAATATTTTTTTCGATTTGATAACGATTTTCGAAAACCCAACGCCTCTCACCGCGCTGACAAAACATATTGTAAGTCCATGTGCAAGCATTCCTACTAAAGCAAACTAGTTCTGTCAACACTGTCTTATCATGTTGTCCTTTATCCTGCAGAACACAAAAGAAGATAGTTTGAAGAATGTTGGTAACTGGCACCCATTCCCATGCATCGTTGTCCATTAACAGACATGAATGCTGCTGTTGGATCGCCAATTTTCTTCAAAATATCTTATGTCGAGTTTTGCGGCAGAAGCTCATACTGGTTCGAAACAACAAGAGGGTGGGCAAGTGATGACGGGTTTTTGGGGGGAACTCTAAGAAATCATTTAATTCCACTTGACACAATGTTTTTTAACATTATCGTTAGAATGGTTCTTGAAAGCTTACGAAGACCGCTTTGAGGTTCTTCCGAGATCAGACCGTACGACTCATTTGCATTTGTCAGACAGGAAGATGAGAAAGACGCGAGACGGTTGCCTCAGCTAATAACAAAGAGAAGAGAGCTGGATCTTTGTATTCCGATCAAAAGCTCTGCATAGGAGATTCTCTCGTTCTGTCTCCTGATGGGATTTCAGCAGGACTCTCTAAATGACAGGTCTCACGCAGTAGAGAGAGCAGACAGGCCGCGAGGAAGGGTGCTACTGCATGCTGATTCTAAAACACATGTCATCTGTTTAGACGGGATGTGTGCGGGGCGCGAGCTACAGGAGGGATCTCTCTCCTGTCTGGGCTCATCAGTCAGCCCGGCACAGATCACTTCTGGGAAAGAGTGCAACTGACAACAAGCACGCATTCTCATTTCAATGACAAACAAACGCTTGAGTGTAACTTTGCATTTGAAGTCTGCGACCGTGAGAGCGCAAGATTGTGTTGCTTTGTGGTCTGTCCAACTGATTTATGTCACCGGCCTGTTAAAGGAATTACAGTTGTGAATATTGAGGTTCAAACATCGATGATGTTAAACACTGTACGATTGGATGGATGGTCAACAAAAAGCAAAAAGTGATCATAATACTGTAGATTTGTCAGTCTTGAATGTTGTTCACTGATATGCGAGGGTTCAGAGTGATATCCCATAATTTGGTGGATATGTCAATAAAATTCTTAAGATAAAGTAATATTTATTTTCAGAATCTTATTTAATTTATATTGCATATCAAATATCTTTTATACACAGAGCAGACTTTTATATTTGGATTGATGTTAGGATATATCAGCCCTAACCAATTGATCGATTGTGTAAAAATTGCCAAAATCTCAGTGGATCTCGTTATAACAATTCTGTGTTCCCATACAAAAAATAAGTATAATGCATAGTGTGTATAGTTTTTTTTAAAGTTCATGATTTCCATCAAGAAAGTATTGATAGTTAAAATAATGTCCAAATATACCAATGTGCTAGTTTACTTTAAAGAGTACTAGTGTTACATTTGATATAGTCAAACTTTACTAAACAAAGTATACTTAGTATATAAGTAAACGTATAGGTATATTGACAATCATCAAGTTCTAATTTTTGGTAAAGTTCTCAGAAGAACTCTTTGAAGAGTGTGTTGTAATCACATCATATTTGTAGTTTAGTATTGTATATGTACTAGTATGCTAAACATGTATTCAAAAGGATAAATATTTAAAAGAATCAATTATTTTTAAATCAAAGAAGTATATTAGTAATAATAAACATCATTCCATATTTGTCAGGGTTTAACCTTCTGTCTGCATATTAACCCTCAGTATGTTTTTTCTCACATCAGTTCCGCCGGTAATCGTGAATCTGGACGAGCCGGAGCGCCGGCATCACACCTGCATTGAGTTCACAGTGAGAGGGTTCCCTCATCCCACACTGCGCTGGTTCCACAAGGACCGGGAGATCCTGCAGAGCGAATACATCCGCACTGAGATGGCCCACTACCAAGATTACTTGGAAGGCTGCTTGACTTTTGAGAACCCGACGCATTACGACAATGGAAACTACACCCTTGTAGCCACCAACCCCTTGGGCTCAGTTACAAAATCTGTTTATGGATATTTTCTAGAGCCGCCGTTCGAAGATGAAGGTACGTCAGCCTATGTTGTATTGTATGTTCTGAGCAATATATATATATATATATATATATATATATATATATATATATATATTTAAGATACATTCTTGATTTATGAAATACATTATTTCCATTTTTGTGGATACGTGGTTATATATAGTGTTTGCACTGTATCTAAAGATCTCTCAACTTTATTACTGTTATCTTTTCACTTCCTGTATGCCATCATCTCACAAGGAATAATAGAGTACAGTGAGTATCTCTCTTTTGATCTTTTTCTACTGTATGAACAGGCAACCCATACCTCAATGTTCTTTGTTCCAACTTGCGGACATTTCACTCGGTACCTGTGTTATTCTACAGATGCGTCAGGATAATCTATTAGAATATTGATGGATTCTTGTAGGCTGCGTCTCTATATGGCTCCACATAAATACGCCCACACCACATAAACCCTCACCCTAGCCCATCCGACTCCGGAATCATGCCCGGGTCTATAAATAGACGCAGAATTGTCCTGTACGCGTACAAGAGGACAGAGTTTCAGCGGGATTTGAACGAGGAGATGTTTGAGCACGTACACAAGCTCGATGTGAGATGCATATAGAGTTCAGGTTCGCAGAATTGTTTTCAGGGCCGAGGGAAGATAGCGTTCGTGCCTCGGGTGCGTGATGCCTCACTCGCCTCACCTTTGCCATCGCGGCTCAATTAAATGTCTCAATTCCTCTCTGACACCTGTGAACAAGTTACACCGGCTCAGACTTTTGAACCCATGAAAGCCCTGCCTGATGAAAGCGTTTAAATTTGCACACCGGGTTTCAAGAAACAGCCACTTAGCTGAGACTTGAATTTAAAAAAGACAACGCTGTATCCAGAGTAGCTAAAACGAAGTGAAGTGAGCGTGTGAAAATATACTGTTTTTGTGTCTTGAAGCGCCGTCTCCTGAAGATGAGGCGAAGAGACCGGATGAAGACTCATTCGGGGTGAGATTTATTTTTTGCTCCAAAATCATGAACAATCTTTAAGCATCGGTTCCCCTGAAATGGATATGATGTCATATTTGCATCAGAATGTTACACATATGCTTGCATATAAAAACAAAAGTGGCTTCAAGATTTGTATATACTCACCGAATCAGCACCCCGATTTAATACATACATCATTAATAAAAACGGCAGCAATTTTCTGTGAACTGTCCCTTTGAGTCTATTTTTTGAACATTGTTATTATGATGACCATTGTATCACTTTCTTTTGTAGATGTCGATTGCTGTCGTTCTCGCCGGGTTCGGTTGCGTGTTCCTCATCGCTATTTTCGTCCTTATCAACAAATACAGCAGACGCAACAAATTTGGGATAAAAGGTAAGCAAAGCGTATTGTTGGAATCCTTCTGCTATCATGTTGCGGTTGTGGCCTGGTGGTTCGAGTCTTGGGCTTGTGATCCGAAGGTTGCTGGTTCGAGACTCCGAACCAGCGGGAATACCATGACTGAGGTGGTATTCCACTGCTCCCCGGGCACCGAGGCATGGCTGCCCACTGCTCCGGGTGTGTGTTCACAGTGTGTTTGTTCACTTACTGGATGGGTTAAATGCAGAGCACAAATTCCAAGTATGGAACACCATACTTCACTTCACTACAGTGTGTGCCTTGACCTTCACTACGTAAAAATATGAAATATTCTTTTTAGGCGTTCGCGGGAACGGTGCTACGGTCCCTCAATGTTTCAGCTGTCAATCATCCTAGGGGAGTGGGTAATATAATAAGCGTTCGTTGGTTTTTTGGACTATGTTTAGTGCCTACTTTTAAGCATGGGTCTGGCACATCATGAGTCAGATAGAGTTTGCTTTGCTTTGTGTGGGTTTGCGTGAATAGAATTGGAGTTGAATGCATCCTCTAGTCTCAGACCTTGGGGAGGCAGTTGGCAGAAATATCTGCGAATCTTTGTTTCCTTAGCCCGGCTTCTTCTGGTTATATTTCAGTTTATACCACGGTATTAAAGTTTATACCGCTGTGGGGTGAGTGTTGACATAGCTGCACAGTTCAAATCTACAGTTGTTATAAGGGTAGGCGGTGTGCCCAGAATACATCATGGTGTGAGTCATTATATTTCACGTACGTACATTAAAGCATAAAATGCTGGTAGAGAACGAGAGAAGACAGACTTGAATGTAGACTGGTCTTTGAACAGTGAACTATGAAAGTCACACCGATGTCAGATTTGATATCACTACACAACCAATCAGATTCAAGAACGCTATCTGAAACAGTGATATCAAATATGTAATGTAAAGATTCTTTACATTACATATTGAATATCAGTACACAACCAATCAGATTCAAGAACCTGATCTTTACATTACAGATTTGATGTCACTACACAACCAATCAGATTCAAGAACCTGATCTTTACATTACAGATTTGATGTCACTACACAACCAATCAGATTCAAGAACCTGATCTTTACATTACAGATTTGATGTCACTACACAACCAATCAGATTCAAGAACCTCATCTTTAGATAAATCATGATATAGTAAAGGCCGAACATTCAATAGAAATGTAAATGCTTAATAAATGAAAAACATTTTATTGAGTTTCTTGCTAATTTGTGATTTAATTTTGGAAGGCAATTGAATCAAATGTGTAATTTTTAAAAAAATATCATATTTATTCTGATATTTAAAGATAACATTGTGGTTAATTGCTCCAAACCTTCTACTTTTTAGCATTTCCCTTTTCACATTATTTCGTGTTAAATGACGCTCTTGTATTGTAACGTTTGTTATTTAATTCCTTACTTCAATTTGATGTTCTTATACTTAATATTCACTTTACTTTTTAATATAATTTACTATCTATTTCCATTCTTCCTATGTGTATGACGGATATAATGTCTACCTGCTGAACATACCACCCATCCCAAAACATCCCAGCCAGTACACAAATTTCCTTCATTACGCAGTGTGCTTGTTTTCCAGAATTGTCCTTATTTCACTCGGTTTTTGAATAATGACTGCGTGCCTGGGGCAATACGTCAAAGAGAAAAGAAATTACAGAAAATGATTACGTTTTGTTTACTGTTCTTCTTGCAGACCTTGCATTCGTCTTCCCAACAAAAACTCTTTGCGCCTATCCTCGAAATCCTTTCACGTGTTTCTGTCCTACCACACAATTTAACAGTCCCACAAGAAACGGCGAATGTGAGCTTCTGTTCATTCGAAGAGCGACGCCTCATTATGTTTCACGATCATTGACAAGGTTGAAGAGGCATAAAAGAGTTGACACTCAGAGAATGACGTCAATACCAGCCCCTTTCAGCACGTTGGCCTTCTCACAATAGACCACTTGTCCTGTTTTTCTCCTCAAATCAGCTGGAGGTCTTAGGCAGCCATTACCTCAGATTGAGCTGTATTGGATTGTTGCCTCGCTCAATCATTCTAAAGCCTTTTTTGCCGTCCGAGTTTGATCACTGACCATTTTTGGGCAGGTGGTAAAATCAGATTTCGCGAGCCTGTGTGCTTTCTCCGTCTTTGTTTGGGCCCTTGGACTGCTATTAAATCATCAAATCATACAGGAGACGGATGTTGGGGGTACGGCGTGCCCATTGATTTCGCTTGCCTTTCAGTCCGGGTGCTGTTCTGTCACTGTTCCCATTGTTAATGCTTTGTCTCGAGGTGGCCCATTCTTTACTCGTTGTAATTGCGGGCTTGGAGTGGTCGCTTAGATTCCTCCGATGGAAATATACGATTGATAATGTTCTGCATTTTGTCAATTCAAGACCATGTGACCCTGGTTAACTTCTTGAGCGTTTTGTCTCCGGTGTATTAACTCTTATGCAGCCAGATGGAGTTGAATTATCAAGTTGACATACATAACAAAACATTCGCACAAAACTGGACATGATTTCGATGAGATGCATCAGACGAAACGGAAAACTCGCTCTGCATAACCCGTTTACAACAATGTGACAAGGCAGTATTATATGTAGCAACGTGTTTTTGTCATTATAATGAAATTACCACCATTCTAGTGTACAAAACCAGGTAATTTAGCCCCACATATTCTACAGGATGGTGAGAGAAAAACGCTCCTCATAATAGATGAAATTACCTTACGTTCCTGATCAGCCCCTACTGTCCAAATGGGTCTAAATGCTGCTCTTTAACATAAAGGCCTGCCTTTCCCAAAATGTACTCATCCTCATGTTTTTTCTAACTTGTATGAGTTTCTACTCTAAAACACAAAAGATGATTTCATGAAGAACACCAGTAACTGAACAACATTGCAACCTATTGAATTGACAAAAATCCCTTTCTTAAAAAACACTATATTGGCAAAAGCATTCCCTCACCTCCTAATCCAAAGGGTCCAATATGATGTTGGTCCACCCTTTATAACAGCTTCATCTCTTCTGGGAAGGCTGTCCACAAGGTTTAGGAGCGTGATTATGGGAATTTCTGACCATTCTTCCAGAAGCTCATTTGTGAGGTCACACACTGATGTTGGATGGGAAGGTCTGGATCTCAGTCTCTGCTCGAATTCATCTCAAAAGTGTTCTATAGGGTTGAGGTCAGGACTCTGTGCAGGCCGGTCTCTATCTTTATGGATCTTACTTTGTGCGATGATGTCATGTTAGAAGAGGAAAGGTCAGCTCCAAACTGTTCCCACGAAGTTGGGAGCATGGAATCGTCCAAAATGTCTTGTTTGGCTGAAACATTCAAGGGAGAGGTATAAAAACAACTGATTTTTATTATTTGGTGGGGTGAGCGATAATTTCGGCCTTATAGTGTATATTTCTGTGTTCTACAAATGAAACAAGTAAAGCTCTTTTTTACTTGTCTTTTCGTGCATCATACCACTACTTAAGGTAGTTAATTTACTGACATTCCATATTTGGTTGTGTATAACTATGTATTATTGGAAAAAAAGCATTGACACAAACTTTATTTATCCAAATATGGCCAAGACTTTGTCTTCGTTCAAACCCGCTTTATTCTGAGACTATTTACCATTCCGTTTGGCTAAATCATCAAATATCCATAGTGTTGGGTTTATTCAACAGTTTGTGAAAATAACCCTAGGTTATATAGGACTATAACTACCCAACACCGATCAAATAACCCATAGCTCAACCCAGCCTTTGGGCAGATAAACAACTCGACATTTTTAAGCGTTTGCAAGCCAGTATGCAAACATGCATCTCAAAATGCAAAATCAACAAAGTTGAAAACGTGTCCATTTCAGTTGAGAAAATGTAAAAACACAAAGCTTCAAAACTTTTTATTTAATAATCAGTGTAATAATCCGGTCCAACCTTGGATTTGTAATTTAATAATACATCATATCTGTAATAGAATAAGCAGCATGATTCAGAATCAACAGATTGAAAGCATGCTTGACTATATCTTAACATCGCCCTCAGACATCTGAAATGTAATAAGATGCTTTTTGCCCAACACCGAAGAAGAAAACTGAGTTATGACTCACGATCGTAACAGCACTAACCGCATGTGACAGATTTTATTTTAGCTTCGGTACCGAGACTCCCCTGTGCTTCCCCTACGCAGTCTCTTCACCTGCCTATTAAGATCTTATCAATGCTGTCATAAGATCTTCCAACCTTCCCAGCTACATTACTGCAATAAGCCAAGGGCCATTTACCACACATCATCAAACCCAAAGATTTCACGGGCGACCGAATCACCTCGCCCCTACCAATGAAGCAGTCAATGGGGCCACGCGCAGATCATGAAGACGGCTTCAAATGTGCCTTGTGATCTTGACGTGCCGTTTCTTTGCAGATGGACACGCTCAAAGGCACTGGATCTGTGGGAACAATAAATGCTTTCCAATGTGGAAATCCCAGCGAGAAACTGCTTGATTTTCGTTCCCGTCCACAGAAGCAAAACAGGGCCAGTCGGTTACATTTCGCAATTTAAAAAAAGCTCTCCACTATGAATGGATTTGAAAAGGATACTTGCCTGCTTGAATTAGCACACTCAACCTGCAAATATATGCCCGCCTTACCAGCGCCCGAACCGCATCTACCGCATAATCATATCATTTTAGTAATAAACACATACCCCTCTTGAGATGAAAAACTACTTTGTTTCTAAAAATGTTATTTTTTCCTTATTCTATATTTAGGCATAAGTGCTCTTAACTTACACGCTGTCATCGTATAAACCAGTTTTTAAGAGCAAATGGTATTATTGTTGGTGTTTTAAAAAAAAAAACATTTTATTTCAAGTAAATTTATAAGCATAATTATTGAAGCGTGACAAAGGAGAAGCTTGTGTTGACATCCTTATGAAACCAACGATATTTCTGGTTTTAGCCACTAGGGAAAGTTGCTCTTATGTTTAAGCAATTTGAACAATTTCGACAAATTAGAACATGATCATTCGGATATTTGAGTATCAAACATTGGCACACACTGCATACTTATTCATAGTGGACTGAAATAATCGATTCAATTATGTAGAGTATTGAAGGAAGCCAAGCTTTTACATTGGGAATTGCAAGATTGTTAAACTTTGGCAAGTCAGCATCTCCCTAGAACACCGAAGTCAGAACACCCTAGCAACCGTATCATCCCTCTCATGGTGGCGTATAAAAAATCAGGTTGGGTAACCCATGGAAACCCATTTTTTTCTATGTGATGGAGATGGAGACAAGAACCTCTTATTTTCGACGTGAGTAGCACATGGTAATAACACTTGACCCCTCAATGTTGTTCACCAGACAGATACTGGCCATCTTAACTCCATTATAAAGGGAATAAGGAACATTGATAAACAGCCTCTCTAAGGATGTCAGGCTCATTCTTTCCCTCTTAAGGGTGTGTGAAATGGAGATGAAGGTGTGTGTCATGCAGAGATGAGGGGTCATTATCTGCCCCCTAAAGGCAGTGCGCTAAATCAATGTCAGGCCTGTGAAAGGCCAGAGTCCCTTGTGCTGTAACACCGTGTAAAGATGACGAAATCCAGACATAATTAGGATGAGCGATTATTACGATAGATACGTTTTATCGCCTTTATTTTACTGAAAAGAAAAGATGCATTTGTTGTAGAAAGGTACATCCATAATGCTCATTAAAGGCTTGATTGTTTCATGGTTGGAGTTTTTATGGATCAATCCGGGTAACTGGACGATATATTCGGAGACAATCGGCCCAGTGGGAGGTGCATTGGTTTAGACTCCTTAAACTCGGACCTAGAAATGAATGTTGAATGACATTTTTCAGTGTATTTCTGTATTTTTGACAATAATATTTATGGCAATGTAAAATGTTTATTTAATGTTTTATATTATTTTTTATATAGGAGTAATTGTTCACTCCAAAATTCAAATACTGTCATGAATTACTTTCCTGTTGTTTCGAACCTGTGCAAATGATGGATAGAGTATGGCACAAGTACTGCCAGAGTCATAGGTTGGATCTCAGTGATTGCACGTACCTAGAATCCTATGTAAAGTATTATGCAATGAAAGTCGCTTTGGATAAAAGTGTCTGCCAAATGCGTTAATGTCAATGTTAAGTTGAACAGTGAAAGATGTTGGATGTATGCTTGTTACCAAACATTTGTTTCATCCGATTTCCTTTCTAGGTAGAAAAAATGTCAATAGTAGTCAGAAGGGACAGAAGAGCATTTTTTCCTGTACTACGTTCTTTTAACAAGTAATTTCGTCAACTGGAATGATACAATTGTGGTCTGTAAATCTTTGTGATTAAACAAGCTAGATATAGGTCAGTGGTTCTCAGACGTTTTTGGTCGCACCCATACTCCCCCTAAGTATTCAAAGGATGCTCGTGCCCCCCAATGTAGCCCTCCAAATCCCTCCTCACTGTCAGTCTGTCAATGAATAATGGTTTTACAACTTGCAGTGAAACATACATCTGCATCACTTGAAACAAATCATATTTTCCGCATTCAACCACGCTAAGTTCGTTTTTGAATGACCTGCCCGTCTTCAGTGCCGTTTCTCCTCCCTCTTACAAATCGATCCATGTTTTATTTACTTTACGTCTTCTGGTTGTTTGAAACTTTTTTCTTTTTCTTCCGGTGGTCTTCTTGGTGCCCTCCACCTGCAGAACCGCCGATATAAGTGCATTAGACTGTAGATTCGGTCAGAAAGCCTTAATGGACCGGTGAATGGGCATTTTTACACGAACGGCGAACACCCGAAGGGTTTCAGACTATAGACTTGTACTTTGCTTTCACGTTAAACAAGACAAAGCTGGTGGAATAACTACATGATTCAATGGAGGTCAACAATTTAGTCTAATACAGTGTTGCAATATAATATATAATATAATTTAGCACAGGGTCGAAAATAGATCCACAGATATCTACAGTAAATCATTAGTGGACACAGTGCTCGATGAGAAGTGTGTCTCCAAATGGCTCTGTGTGCGTTAAATATTTATTAAGGATCTTTAATAAGGACTTAAGCTCCGGCGCAAACATTTGTAAATAATTTACATTCATGGGTGTTCTGCACAGCCTTTGTGGGGCTGTCGGCCTGTCCATCACACAGTGTATTCCTGCTTGTATCTGTATTTTGATTATCCCGACTCTATCTCCCTGGCCTGTGCAATATGTTTCTGAAAAGCACAGGGGCATTTCGTGCATTAGCTTTAGTGGAACTGTCATCCATAATAGGCAATTTCTGTGATGGTCATGCTGCGTTGTCACGGTTGTCACAGGAGAGGGGGATGCGACGGTGAAGAGCGCTGTAGGGACAAAGAACTCATTTTTGCCCACATCGCATCAATACTCTGTTTCCATTGATAGGTCACTTGATTTAATAGCATAATCATAACTTCCATAGCTTGAGCGCATGGTTTCTGTCTTGTGAATTATTTTATCACGCTCAATGCGAATAGTAATGTTTACATTCTGGATAAAATGGATTTGCATTTCCACAAGGCATTTTCAGCAGCAGTAGAACACTGTTTGAGTTTTAAAGGAAATGAAAGTGATGCCATCTGTAGAGAGAGAGAGAGAGAGAGAGAGAGAGAGAGACCAGAGAGACCAGAGAGACCAGAGAGAGAGAGAGAGAGAGAGAGAGAGAGAGAGAGAGAGAGAGAGAGAGACCAGAGAGACCAGAGAGAGAGAGAGAGAGAGAGAGAGAGAGAGAGAGAGAGAGAGAGAGAGAGAGAGAGAGAGAGAGAGAGAGAGAGAGACCATAGAGAGAGAGAGAGAGACCAGAGAGAGAGAGAGAGAGAGAGAGAGAGAGAGAGAGAGAGAGACCAGAGAGACCAGAGAGAGAGACCAGAGAGAGAGAGACCAGAGAGACCAGAGAGACCAGAGACCCCCAGAGAGAGAGAGAGAGACCAGAGAGAGAGAGAGAGAGAGACCAGAGAGAGAGAGAGAGAGAGAGAGACCAGAGAGACCAGAGAGAGAGAGAGAGAGAGAGAGACCAGAGAGAGAGAGAGAGAGAGAGACCAGAGAGACCAGAGAGAGACCAGAGAGACCAGAGAGAGACCAGAGAGAGAGAGAGAGAGAGAGAGAGAGAGAGAGAGAGAGAGAGAGAGAGAGGGACAGAGAGAGAGAGAGAGAGAGAGAGAGAGAGAGAGAGACCAGAGAGACCAGAGAGAGAGAGAGAGAGAGACCAGAGAGAGAGAGAGACCAGAGAGAGAGAGACCAGAGAGAGACCAGAGAGAGAGACCAGAGAGACCAGAGAGAGAGAGAGAGAGAGAGAGAGAGACCAGAGAGAGAGACCAGAGAGAGAGAGACCAGAGAGAGAGAGAGAGAGAGAGAGAGAGAGAGAGAGAGAGAGAGAGAGAGACCACCATACATTGTCGGAGTTATGATACAATTTGACAGGGGTTGTCTTGTGTGTTCTCAGTTGTAGGACATTTTACAGATAACTTACAATAAGGACATTGGATTGAAGCTGCAATTGAAACTATAGTAAGATATGGGTCCAAAAGTGTTGCCAGATGTGGTGGAATAAAATTTTTTTTCTATAGGATAATGGAACAAAAAAAGTTTTAAGACAGGACATCTTAAAAGATATACACACATATGCACAGTTAAATGGAGTTGACACACACATGAAATTAATGCAGGAATTTTATATTTCAGAGAAGAAAAACCCTACCCAGAATATCTGAAGCATTTTAATAAAGAACTTTCTAAAAGTCTTTGTAATTATACAACATAATGTGGAATTAGTGTCTAGACTTGTATTACATAACAAAAGCTATTTGTAACATTAGATTAAGATGCGTTGTATGTTCAGTCAAAGCTGAAACTTTGAAACGAGGATTGATTCAATGAAATATATCCTCTGTTTAAATATGTATCTGCCATAATTGTTAAATCACACCGTATCCAAATTCTTTATTGCACGTGCTGAAAAAGCCCGGCCATTTAGTCATTTCTAAAAAGGCTTTTTGTTAGTTCTCATGTCACAGCTTTTGTAACCTAATTTATGTCCTGGAGCTGCTTCTCTTCTCCGGCGGGAACAAACGCAGGGCACTTTTATTCATTGAGCGGGATAATTACTGACAATTGTAAAAGTAATTTTCTGATTAGGCGACCTCAATGGAACAAAGAACGGCTATTATGTTGAAGCCCAATGCTGGATGTACAATGTCTGCCACCGTTGTGCCATTTAAGACAAGACAGCAGATTGCACAAGATTGCTAGACCCGCGGTCATGAACGCTGACCGACAGCTGACCGGCGAGTATACACTACTGTACAGAAGTTTTGAGATACTCGAGTGACATAGTTCTCATTATTAAAAAACTTTTCCATTTTAAAGATGAATGATAGAATGTCAAACATTCAGCAAACATACATGTTGGTTTTCTTTTACATGAGAAAACACATTTTTGGTTCTATTGAGCACAATTAGATATTTTGAAGAATGCACAGTAAGGAATGGAAACGTTCTGGGATAGTTTTACCATCGTTTTCATCTTTCCTATCATTGGAGTCAATGGGGTCCAAAAACTTTTTGGTTGCAATCTTTGTCAAAATCCAAGATTTTAAGAGTAATTCATGAACAGGGTATCCAGGGTAGTTTCACGAACCATTTGGTAAATTTCAGTTTTATAAGAAGTGGTTTAAAGTGGTAAATAACCATACGACTTGAAGCATATTAAAAACTCGACCCTTACCAATGGGGATTGGTTGATGTTGCTCAAATAAAATCATGATTTTTCTTCACCGGGGTACTGTAAAACAGTTGGATACCCTGCCAGACTCATCCCGAGCGATTTCTGACAGTTCAAGGATCATTATTATCACATCTTGGTGGTGGAATCCTTGTTCATTCCCAATCCTAGTTTCATGTCTTTTCTGCATCTTTCGTTTTTCCGTCGCTCGAAGAGCTGCGTGTCTCATACATTAGTCAAAGACGCAATCATCTGTCCGGTTTGTTTGCTAGAGGAACACTTGTAGCCGGCATTGTACATGTCAAAAACATCATCTGCTGCGTTTGGAGCAGAAGCGTGGTTCCTCTGTGCGTCATGTTCCTTGGAAGAGTGGGCGAATTCAAATCAGCTCCAGTGTTTGTTCAACAGCACGCTGCTCACACAAACCCCAAAATAGTCCATAATCATTTTAATCCCAGATGTGCCAGGACGTCGCCTTTTTCAAACATCACAATTTGCTTCTGAAGAATGTCGGCACACAGTGTGTCTTTGAGAACGAGAAATCCTCCTCTTTCTTATGAGTTGATCAAACAAAAGGAATATTCTGAATGTCATTCATGCTTTTTCTTTCCTTTGCACTTTGCCTCCAGCGATCGAATGTTTACAGACGGGATTCCTTCTTCATATCTCTCTAAAGCTGTCATCTGTTTCATTACTTTCGCACTTCGAATCATTCAAAACACTTGTTGTGTAACGTTTTATGAGGCCTTATTGATATGCCACGGTAAAAATAATGATCTTCCGTGAACCGCTTTGCTCATGTGACAGGAAATACATGAAAGGGTTTGTTCCAAAATACAATAAATTATAAACATATTTATAAACTTAATAATAAAGCAAACATACTGAGACCAATGATAATTTAAAATAATAATATATGGGTCATCTTGTCAAAATAACTAAAATATCTTAATTATAAAGTTCATCATTTGGAAAAACAACATAGAAATGAGTTAATTATGTAGTGTTTTTCTTTTGAAATTTCGAAATTATCATTTCTGTATCGCATTCAAATTTCATTGAATGTTTTAATTTAAATAGACTAAAATGAAAATAAATAACTCAGTGTACTATTATAAATTCGACAATGTCAACAAATTATGAGATTGAGCATAAATTTTAAAGATATTTTTCTTAAGCTTGATTTCATTGTGAAGAAAAATATATACGTGTAGCCTTTTAAATTACTAATAACTTAACAATAACTTATAATTATTGTGCTTCTTAATATTCTCAATATTTCTTTGTCATTATCTGTACACAACATTCATTTCTATTTATTTCTAATACATTACGATTTCTTGAATAATGAATGTAACATGTTTACTATTTTCTATTAAAATATAATAGATTAAAGTCTTATTATAGATGATTAAATAAAACATATTTATGCATCACGGCTTTGCTATTTTATATGGTTACGGGAATTAGAATTATAAGGATTTTTGAAATAATTCCTTTAAAGTTTTAAATGACCTTCTTTGCACATGTCATGCCTTGTTTTTAGTGAACAAAAAGGAAACTTTAAATTTGTGTTTTGTGAAAGTCACACTTTTATTATATTATTATTATTATATTGTATTTCATAGTGTAATAACTGTAAATACAAATTTTCATTTAAAAATAATTTGAATAACATGATTAATATTACAATAAAACATTTACAAGCGTAAGATCCCTAGTCTTATTAGACTTTAACTGAAGCGTAATTTTGTGTACAGGTTTCAAGTGAAGTTTTGAGCAAAATTGACTTCATACGCCTGTCTGATGGACTTTATTATATTACATTATTTATGTCTTATATACATGTACCGTTTTCTCTTTTCTTTAAGTGACACCCTAATAATCCTCTCCCTGTATTTGAAAGCCACTCAGAGGAAATGTGTGTGAATCATGTTACATCACAAGAACACAAACCAGAGCGGCCATGGTAAGTGTTTGGATATGGTTTGGCAGCGACATTGCGTGGTCTTAAAAGCCACCCGCTTATGCCAATCACAGACGGGCACTACGCTAATATAAGCATTACAGATGGAAACATCAAGCGTGAGATATTTGTCCTGGTTTATGCGTAACAGAATGACCTCAAGGGCAACAGTAGAATCCTTTTTTTTCAAAAGACTGTAACTTCAAAACAAGGTTCCTATCATTCAGCAGCACACTGACGCTGGAGGACGTTCTTTCCTGCTTACGCAACAAAAGCTCAGAAGGGTTAAGGACAGATTTCATTGAAAGCGCCGTTTGCCTTCATTTAAGCAGCAATAAACCTCAGGCGTCGTCATTGAACATTTCTGTGATATCTGGAAGAGCAGGAATGAACCAATCACAGTGTGAACCTTTGGAAATGATTTCAATGCGTATGATGGTCGCCATGTTCCTATGGCATAAATGCACATGAATAATATGCATAAGTGCAAGGGTACAGGTGCTGCTTCACGTTGAAGTTCTTGTTCCCAGAAGGATCTTTTAAGATAGGGTAGTGAAAAGTGTCTTTAAGATTTCAAACGTCTTCCATTGTTTCTGCTGAGATGTCTCTCGGAAATCTGTACAGTTGTGGATGTCAAAACCGTAACCACCTTACTGTTCTAATGTCACATGCACTTGAAGTAGAAATTAATATTGTATTCTAATATTCGATATAATATTCCGTAACATAATAACATAATATATTTACATTATTCTTATCTTATTGTGGTTCTGTAAAATTGAGATGTACTAAAAGCTTGAGTGCCGGAAACCATGACTCACTTTATTGAAGGAAGAAAAAATGAACTCATAATTTACTCACACTCACGATGACCTGAATGTGCATGACTTTCTTTTCCGTCAAACAAAGATTAAAAAACATAAATTACTTTAAATATTATAATGTTTCGTGTCTCGTGATGAAATACACAATGAATAGTTATAAGACGTGTAATAAAATGAGTCTGGACATTCTTGAGTGTAATGTTTTTACAGACTCTAAATTTAAGAATCAAGCAAAATATATTGTTTCTCAAAATTTCCCGCTGATGTCATATTGGGTGTCATATATGCTTGATGGATGTCAATCAAATATTGTAGTTTTTATGTATTAAATCTATACATACAATTAAAAAATATCTTGTAGAATTTACTAAATACAGTACACGTGACAATTTCCGCAAATGAATACGAGTAAAATAGACTGGTGAAATATGGTAACCCAAACTCAAAACTAAAACCAAAATTATACTAAATGTGAAAGATAAATTTATAAAACAAAAAATGCATATTTTCACCAAGATTTGATAGGTTATTTGAATTTAGATGTTGGTTAAAACAGGAACATAATTCTATATAATATTTTTATATCTTTTTTTCATAAAATTCACATAGTCATATAGTCATTTCAGTGTAGCTGTAAAGTGGTCGATTATTTTTTATAACATTTTGTGTATGAGTGGGTGTATTTTTTTCATATGTCTTTAACCCTTTCTTGCATTTGTTATGACAAGCTCAGTCCGGATTTGCTCATGCGCTTTATTGCTCCTAAGGCAAGAAAGATGATTTTAGCATGTTTTTATTTTTCACTTTTTATTTTCCACATGAGTGGACATGTGAAGAGATGACAGTGTATAGAATCATGCATTGGTGTCGCCTGTAGTGGATGATGTGCAACCATGCCATTAAAACTCATGCACACACTAGAAATGTCTTTTTGAATACTTGTCCAGTTCTCTATATGTGTGAAAGCTCAATCTCATGCCCAGGTAAAATTTCACTTAATAATCTGTATTTTCTGTAACCATTAAAAAATAAATGATACTAAGCATATTATTGTAAGCATAAGGGATGACTTTAAGCCAAATACTCCTGTGTAGTTGTAATTCTGCACATTTAAACATCTTCCTTTCACTTTATTATAAAATGGAAAAGTAAATTGGCTCTTTTTATAAGGCAACTAATAATAAATACTCCCACTTTTAGAAGTGTAGACATTTAAATCAACTATAGTGTCCGAAACGTAACAGTACATTATAATATTAATATACAAAATATTGATGGAAATGACAGAATATAAATAGTTATGACTATTACCACCAGCAATAATAATAAAATACGATGGAATGGTCTATAGTCTACATCAATTTAAAACAAACAGTATTCTTTTTTTGCATTGGTTTAATAAGACGTTTTTGGTCAAAGTGAACTATGACACATTCTCGACACACTTACATTTACATTGTAGAAAAAGAACTCTAAGTTAACCCGGATCTGAAAATCAATTCTTCAAACATCTTCAATAACAATCATTCCTTGAAATTAGTTTTTTCCCAAAAATGCTAGAATATAAAGAGTGTGATTATTTTGATCCAACAAATAATTTTTAATTTCTGCTTTCGAAAAGAGAGGTTTGTAACATCAAGTTCTCGAACAACATAACAGGGTCACAAACACCGCAGGTAACGAATCGCTTTTGTTTTTTAACAAGCTTTGAATTATTAAAATAGAATGGTTTACACTTTCTTCTTCATCTGGCTTTGAGCTTGTTTGTCTGCTGTGTGACGGCGTGACATTTACACAGGTGCACTGCGACACTGTGCAGATTCTCCGGGTCCCCTGCGTGGTGTACATGTGTGTTGTTCTTGGTTTGAAGGGACCAGGGATCTGGAATTGTAACAGGAGAGCCAGAAATGCAGATTCGAAGGGTGTTACATAACCATCCGTGGCATGAGCAAAATCCGACAATAATGACATTCTTGCCTTCAGCGCTGTGACTGATTGAGGCCATTATGCTAACCCAGATATTGGCTGATGGTGGCTCACCTCTGTCATTAACTGTACTGCACATTTAAGATAAGCCAGCGTGTATCTTTGCGCTCGGTTTATCACACCATTCGTCGATGTGTTTCTAGACTCTTAAGAGCGAACCCACGGACGTACCTTGGTTCAGAGAGCTTTAATTGCTTGGGTATTGATGTGACTTCATCCTCTTTGGCCTCACAGACGGGATGATCGAGGTTTTGTGTTTGTGTCGCGATGCCAGACCTTTAAAAAGGTTTGTTGCTTTTTTCCGCTTCTAACATTTTAAGGTGGATTCTTTGAATAATCAAAGAAACATTTATGTCCCTAAGTAATATTTTAACATACACCGCGATAATATATTTATTCTTTATAATTTTGGCCACATGAATTAAGTTAGGAAAATCAAATATCGTGGCAGTAGTTTGCGACCGACCATGTACAAAATAAAATATTCACAGAATTTAGAAATGTTCCGCTATTTATCTGAACTCGCTTGGACCCTTATATATTGCGCTTGCAGCTATATTAAAAGTCATCAGGGCTCCTCTTAACTTCATTTACTGTATTGAGAATCGTTATGGCATCGTATAATTGAACGACCTGTGTCAATGATTGGTTAAACCGGATACCAGAATCTCAAAAAACCAAAATCGACATCAACAATAAAACTAAATTCAATATGCAGTCGTCAACCTAGATATTAAAATGTTGTTTGCATTCATAGTTAAAAAAGAGAACCAAGGTAAGGAACATTGCAGAGTTTTTTGTGCATGCAACACATATACTAGAGCTGTAAAAAAAAAAAAAAATACATAATTACAGCAGATTTTTTTATCAAACTGTAGCCCTATTGTCTTTATTTAGAGCAAAAAGCCTCTCTTCATCCATAGTTCAGGTTTTGTACAGTCTGAATTTACTTGCCAGCATCCGCACGGCGTCCGGCCCTCTGCCGCTGGTTTTGAATGCATGTCGGTGAAAGGAGTTTTGCTCGGCTGGGGTTTACCGAATCCTGATCGATGGAGGACTTACCATCAGTATCTGAGCTATCGCATGTTACCGAGTGTGTAATAAAAGGTAAATATTTAATGACCGTTGCCCAGTCTCGGCCCACCGCCAACTGCCCGGGATGATGCAACATTATCAATTTTGATCACACCTCCCCGGGTTTACACGACCGGAGTCTTGACTGATGAAAGCAGCCCTTTATTTTTTCATTGCTGCTCAATCCGGGAGAATGGATGAAGTGTGTGTGTGTGTGTGTGTGTCTCAGTGTGTGTGTCTCAGTGTGTGTGTCTCAGTGTGTGTGTGTGTGTGTGTGTGTGTGTTTGTGTGTGTGTGTCTCAGTGTGTGTGTGTGTGTGTGTCTCAGTGTGTGTGTCTCAGTGTGTGTGTGTGTGTGTGTGTGTGTGTGTGTGTGTGTGTGTCTCA
This sequence comes from Triplophysa yarkandensis, assembly GCA_033220385.1. Taxonomy (NCBI): domain Eukaryota; kingdom Metazoa; phylum Chordata; class Actinopteri; order Cypriniformes; family Nemacheilidae; genus Triplophysa; species Triplophysa yarkandensis. The sequence goes on from CM065654.1 coordinate 8,669,265, forward strand.
GTGTGTGTGTCTCAGTGTGTGTGTGTGTGTGTGTGTGTGTGTGTGTGCGTGAGCTGAGCCAATGGGAAAATGCAACAGCGAATAGTGCTTGCTTAGCTTTTCTTATATACATTGAACGATTACTAGTCCTAGTTTTTCTCTTGTCAGGTCCGTCACGTGCCCACTACAGTCCTGCTTTCTAGTCTCTTGTTCCCTGAACTCTTTATTAACACTTTCAGAAAGCCCATATGCGTTAGGGCATGGCTATTTTTACCCTTTTTTAAAACACAGCATTAGAATCAGTGTGGTTGGATGTTACAATTACATTCATTTGTCTTTGCATTAGATCAGACATTTAAATGAGTTTTTATGATGGCTCAAATCATGAATCATACGTTTTCAAGAGCTCGGTAATACTGTGTTGCGTTGACAGCGTGGCCCCAATTTTAAGCATGAAAGTGCATGATTCATTTGAATAGAAATTTTGCTAAATATATGCTTTTATCGGGCGTATTTTGCTGTCAAGAACGATCCAGGTCAATTTGTACAACATTTAAAAAAGAAAGAAAACGAAAGCATTTTTTTAAATTGATATGATTCTTATATTCCAGTGATAATACATTACACACGTCTTCCCTAACAATCCATATTACTTTTTTTAAACAATGCAAAGAAATGTAATTAAATGATGCATTTTTATTCAATAGTGCCACTGTACATGTTGTACTCTCTTGAAATTGTATCGATTCAAGTCTTAAGACGTTTACTCAAGGTTAATATGGATCATTATTACATAAGACACAAAAAGCACAAATTTAATGTATTTTTTATTTTGGGCTCAAATGTGACTTCGACGTGAGCTTTAATAAACGCTCCAAAGACAAAGTATGCGCAGACAAGCATTTGGGACGTTTAGTATTCTTGTAGAATAAAATATGTCGCCCGTTTTTTCCCTAAAGCTTTTTATACAATCGTAAACAAAATGAATGGTCTGTCCAATAGAGCAGTCATAAATTTCCTAAAGCCATACATTCGGAGGGATCATAAATATTGGAGGTTTGTATCCGTCTGAGTGAGATTTCACTGGAAACCCAAAGTGTTAGACTGAAATCTTTTACATCTGACTCAGATTTACTAGTGTGAGAAAGCAGCATTTCTCATTAAAACCCGACATATCAAACTGAAAGTTGTACACTTTACTTTGTTGAACATGTTTATTTAAAGTTGTGTGTTCTGCAACACCTCCTACCTATGTATATATTTTGCGTGTGTTGTGTGTATCACATACGTCATTGCATTTATTCAAATGTTAGTTATTATCGCTTCCTATTTATTGAAATGAATTAATTTTGAAATTTATTAAAAACAACAAATCAAAATAATGTTTTTTATATTTAAAAACTAATGTCTATTACTGATTTATATTTTTAGTGCATTATAAAATGATTGTTTTTTATATAATTATTAGTTATAGAATATAAAAGCCTGTTTAAATTGCGAGCTTTAGTGCAAATACAGACCCCCTAGCAACCACGTAGCAAGACTTCACACTCCTTACACCTTTAGTTACACAAGCTGAGGTTTCACCTAGCAGGTTTGGGCAAACCTCCAAAACCCCGAGATTCTCAAAGTGCGACAGAAATCTGTCAGGTTTCTTCAGGTGTCTGGTGAGGTCAACAGATATTGCGGAAAGCTGAAGCCATAGAGCTGAAATTAATGAAAGCGGTAGAGTTGAAAAACAGTTTTTCTGGTGTTGTCCTACAGGACTTTGCTGGATGATGTATAGGCATCCTGGTTGGACATCGTTTAGGTTTGCTTTGTTTGAGCACATTCTAAATCATGTGTCAGGTGTACAATCCAGGCTTACAATTGAGCAAGTTCATGAAAAATTATTGTCTCTTTATGTCATGCACATTCATAATAATCTAATAATCTAATGTGAGAGCGGTTGAAATGGTTTACATTTGCATTTAGTCATTTAGCAGACGCTTTTATCCAAAGCGACTTACAATAGTCGAGGAGACAATGAAGCGGTAAATAGCCGATACAACAATAGGTGAACAAGTGCTACAACAATGCTGCCGAGTTACACAGAGAGAGAAGTTACAAAAGTTTTTTATTTTTTTTATTTTTTTGATAGAGTGAGTAGGTAAGAAAAGAAGTGAGTTAGTGAGTTAGATGTAGCCGGAAAACAAATGTTTTAATATCAAATGATTTTAAATTAAAGACAAGTTTGTGTGACCTGAAAGGTCATGCATCAAACAGAGACGGCGGCACAGAAGCAAAATGTATCGGTTGGAATTTTTCATATAATTGAGGAATGATTTGCACAATGGACCATGTCCGTACCGCACTTGTGTGCATTAATGTTGTGGAAAAGAAACACAACGTCTTGTTTTTTTGAAGGCATGATGTCTGCTTGTTGGAAAATTGACAGTATAGGCCCGCAATCTATTCCCAAATCTCTCTTCGTATCTCTCCATCATGTGGCACATTTCAAGTGAAATTAGAAGAACTGAAAATGTTGATGAAACGATGTAAAGATTTTTGAATTCAGTCCATTGTGCAGATGGTTTTTCGGTGCCCCCGAGATGGTTTTTAAAGTATAATATCTTTCTCCTCCCGTTTAAGAGGAACAAGAACAGAAATACAACAAGAGCGGTGATCTTGAGGATTTTCAACGCATCCATAAATGAAAGCTTGTAAATGGCTAACTGTTATTGTATTAAATATTAAAAGATGTGGCTCATTATGTCTGATATAACTATTGCATATGACACGTTGGTTATGCATTGATCGTGTTTGGATTCCTTCTTCAGGCCCTGTAGCGGTGATCAGCGGGGAAGAAGACTCCGCCAGCCCCCTTCATCATGTCAACCACGGCATCGTCACGCCCTGTTCTCTGGAGGCGGGACCTGACGCTGTCATCATCGGGATGAGTCGTATTCCTGTCATAGAGAATCCGCAGTACTTCAGACACGGACATAACTGTAACAAACCCGCCACCTGTGAGTATTAACCAGTGTTGAACTTACGCCGCTTGTTGTTGATTCCTACGATGAAGATAAAAATAGCCAAACTGAGTAATCTGTTGGATAAACATATAAACCGATACATGTTATAATTATGTTTAGTCAACATAATTGATTCATTTAATTTGCACAACTTACACATGAATAATACGACTTTCATATGTTTACGCTTTGTATTTTCATTCGACATTTTAAGCATAAATATGTTCGTTTAATTTGACATATTATTCGCAGTTATCGTTATTAAAGATAGAACGTTAACCTTTTGATAAATAACATTTTTGAACATTAGTACACACACTATCAGAAATGTTCAACACAAAAGATGCATCAACATGAAATGTAGTCCAAACATAAATGAATTAAGTTAAATGAAATCATGACAAAAGTTCTTTTAAAATATCGTTAAACATTTAACTTGTTGAATCGACAACAAAATCCGATTTTAAAGCGTACTGTATGATGTCGACGATATATTTAAACAAGCTGCAATTTGTAACTTTTTGGGTGAAAATGTAAAAAAAACATTATGCCAATTCCGAACATTACGTTTATAAAATAAGCATGAAGTCTTCACAAAAGGTGCGTTATGTAACCTAGAGTTTTATGTTTTAAACAGTGGTGGCGATAGAGAGTCGTACATTACAGATCGTGGTATTTATAGTCTTAAATAATTGAATTTTAATTTTTTTTATTTTTTAAGTACACTTTCGTTCAATTTGATGTAGTTCCTGATAACTGGGTTTGCGGAACGCTGTTTAGCATACGCAGCCATTTATGTGACCGCTGAGATTAAGTTTGAATATGGATTTTTACTAAAAATAGAGGACTAGTGTATATCCATAGCTTGCACTAATAACACAGGCATGAATGCCAACCTCATTGTTTGCATAAGTGGCGTTTCTTGGCCACGAGCACTTAAGATTTATGAAATCGTTTATATATGTATTTGCTATTTTTGGATCCCGTCGTGACCGAAGAGTTCCACATTGGAATGACTTTACTGTAGCTAATGCTGTGTCTTAGTTTAGAGCTTTAATGCAATTAATCGGAATACATCGGTTTTTTAACCCGATTAAGAAGGGCTCAGGTTGATTTATAGCACATGGAATCGCATAAATGGGACGTGTACACATCAACACACGCTCTATTTATATTCCGGGCACAAAGCACTGGTCTGTTCGCAGAGAACACTGATGGCTATGAAAGGAAAACCAAAGGAAGGGGACAATCACATTTTGCCTTCATGAATAAATTAACTCTTTATGCATAATGGATGGCATAAAATCTTTATAGCCGTAGATACATACCCATCATGGCCGTGCGCAGACCTGATGAGTGTGTCATATTTAAATGACAGGTATATTTTTAGTCCTCACGCTGAGAGATACTGAAATGTACTTTAACTAACCAGATCAAGTTTAAGAATTCAGAAAATACACCGTACAGAAATAACCCCGGGGTTTATGAAAAGAGTTTGGACTGATAGAATAGAAACACATAAAATATTGTGTAGATATGAGTCGGATTTTAAAATACACTACATGACTTTTGCTCCGATTCCGGATCTGGATATTGTGCATTAGTTTGTAATAAACAGACCTGGAAGATTTCAAAACATTTTATATTTGAATTTTAGAACAATTAACATTATTTGACTCTGTGATCTTATACACAACATAAAAGAAGATATTTTGCGGCCCATTCGCTTTATTACATTGACACCAATATAGTGAATGGTCGCTGTATCTGTTCGGTTATTTCAAAATATATTTTTTTGTGTTCTGCGGGAGAAAGAAAGTGATACAGGTTTGACAAGAAAAGATGGTGAGTGAATGAGGGATTGAACATACAAACCCCCCAAAAAAGTCACAACTTCAAACCTGCCTGACTTTCTTCTACGAAACACAAAATAAGATATTTCAATGGATGTTGGTAGCCGAAAACCATTAGTCCCCATTAAAATATGCTTGATAAATTGAAGCCAATGAGGATCGACATTCTTCGAAATATCTTTTTCGTGTTTTGTGCCAGAAAGAAAGTGCAGGTTTGATATGACAGCATGGTGAGCAAATGATGACAGAAGGAGAATCAAAATAATTAAAATGAAACCTGCATGACTTTACTCTTCAAACCTCAAAAGCAGATGTTTCGAAGAATGTTGGCAGCCGAAAACCATTAGTCCCCATTCGCATGTATTTTACAAACTCAAAACCCCGCCAAGTCAATGGGGACCAGCGATCTTCCCAATGTCTTCTGCTGAAGAAAGAAAGTCACACAGGGTTGCAGTGCCATGAGTAATAATGACATTATTTCCACTTTGGGTGAACTACCACTTAAAATCTGTAAGTATTGTGTTTAGTTACTCCAAATGTCTCGGCCCACGTTGTCCTTTTCAACCCAGTCGTGTTTGTAGGGCTCCTGGCTGTCAAACTGAGCTCTCCGGCCACTCATGTGGACATACTGTTGACTCTTTTCAGTGTTTTGAAGGGTAGATTCCTGTATGTCGCCCGTAGGCAGAGCCCAAGGGCACTAACCGTGCCTCAGGACACAGCACATAAACCAGAAGGACGCTGTGTGCATTCAGCATGTGCCCTGCCCACTGCAACCGTGCAAATCTAATGGAAAATATGAGTTAATAACAGTGTTTGTTCTCAGAGCTGTAATTTATCAGCTTATCCATATGGGCATGAATTCTTCTGCAGCGCCGGCCACTGTTGTGTGATCATTATATTCCTGCAATGTGAGGCAAAGGACTGTAATTAACCTTACAGTTACAGTAAGAGGTCAGCGACTTACCTTAAAGTATAATCACAAATAACACCACGTTGATATCTTTGTTGTTGTTTCCTAAGAAAATAAATGTGCGTCTTCAAGTCCTAGTGATATTGATTGTGTTTTTCACCCTACTTCAGTGCGTTTTTAAGTTCTGTTCTTTTATCAGGCTGTTTAAACATATTAAAGCAAATATTATATGTATGTATAAAATGCTTGAGTACAACTAAGAACATTTTTGTACATTTTTATTGTTCTTTAGCTTTATGAAAAATTGACAAATAGAGTATATAAAACACACGCACGCACGCACGCACGTACGCACACACACACACACACACTATTGCATGCAGACAAAGCCAATACATGAATAGATAGAGGTACCACCAGCTTTCACATTTACATTTACATTTAGTCATTTAACAGACGCTTTTATCCAAAGCGACTTACAATAGTCGAGGAGACAATGAAGCGGTAAATAGCCGATACAACAATAGGTGAACAAGTGCTACAACAATGCTACCGAGTTACACAGAGAGAGAAGTTACAAAAGTTTTTTTTTTTTGATAGAGTGAGTAGGTTAGAAAAGAAGTGAGTTAGTGAGTTAGGTGTAGCCGGAAAAGATGAGTTTTTAGGAGTTTTTTGAAGATAGAGACCGAGTCTGACAAGCGTGAGGCCAGAGGCAGATCGTTCCACCATCGAGGAACTGAAGCAGAGAACTTTCTGGTTCCAACTTTCTTTAAAATATCTTCTTTCATGTTCTGCTGTAAAAGAGGTTCATACTACAATAGTTCAAGTAAATGATGACTCTTTAGTTTTTGTTTTACGTTTCTTTTTTGCCTTTATTAGGCCCGATTTTACAGACAAGACTTTAGTCTTGACCTGTCTTTAACTGAAACTATGAAACATGTTTTAAGACATATTGCTCACTTAAGCTAAGCCTTGCCAATGAAAGGAGAGGAAAAAGAAGAGAGGTCAGTTGTCAAGATATGATAACGTGTTCCTCTTGAAACATACATTCAGTGCGGTACATCACGAGAACGGGTCAGGTGACCAGATGTCTCTCTGGTGTTGACGCGTTCCCTTTAATGCGTTGAATGCTTATGAAGCTTTATCATCAGGAGTTTGCTGCAGGGATTTATAACCGAAAGCACATCACATCCCGTCCTCCTGTATATAAGTCCGAGGAAAGATGTGGTGCTTGGCTCACATGCTGAAGATCATTATTTACCGAGCAATATTCCTGAAGGAAGGCAGTGCACAAGCGTTTACTGCTATCTGCTGTGATCTCCCGGGCTATAAATACAAGCTCCTGACCGTGCATTGTAAGTATGCATGATGTTAAACAGCGAGCTGCTGCCTCAAGTACATTCATCAAGACTGTGCTCCTTCAAGCAATCCAGAATCTACACAAACTACATGTAAATGCACAAACCAAATTCATGCGAAAGCATTGTTCATCTCACATTCAAAGACATCAGCACTATCATATGTGTGCTCAGTTTTGTATCATTTTTGGATTCGTTCAATTGTTTTCTTGTCTGTATTACATAACAATTTGTATTAAGTTAATATTTATACTGTCATAAAATGAGAGATTCTACATGGTCTCTTGTAACAATCTCCTTATCAGGGATTTCCCTGTAAGGTGCACGCTGATCCTCGTGCTCTTCCGAGCTTTCTGATTGGTTCGTGGGCGGGATTTTACGGGCAAATGGCCATTAAATAACTCTTTATTTCATGAAATCTACAAGTTAAGAATTAAAAGAAGTTGGCAAATCCCTCGGCTGTAAGGCGGGAGTGTATTAAGCACAGAAATACTATGTAATGCGCTGTAACAAATCGATGACATTGAACATCTAAAGCGTTTATAATGCACGAAACGGCACGATTCATTTGCTTTAAACATCTTATTTAGAGAGTATTTTTATATTACAAATCTTAAATGTTCTAAACATAAATAAAGTTTCAATTCACTAAAATACAATTTCAAGCGTGAATCCACAGATTATAATATTTCAATAAAGATTAACAGAACCTATTCTATTATTTTGATGCGAATGAATAAAAGAATATTGTTTCACTAAACTCATCCAGTTTTGAGATAAAATGGAGCGATGAGTATCTTATTTTTTGCTGTTGTAAAGAAGTTTTTAGCAAACTCCTTCAATATCCTCCCACTTCATCAGATGAAAAAAAGGAGTTTGTGAAACATCCGCACATTTGTCACATGTGGACGCCTTGGTTGTTCTGGACACAAGTTACTTCAATCGAATTGTTTCAAGGTAACATTCCAAGACAGGCTGAATCAAGTCTTGAGGACAAATGAAATGCATCCAGATGAAGGCCATGGTAATTTAAAGTAAGACAAAGAAGAATAAACGCGGAAACCAAAAGAAACCAGGTTCTTGATATCAGAGAAATACATTGAAAACCATTCATCCAACTGAAATTAAAAACTACTAAGTGTAACCTTTCTGATATTGCAAATAAATACATGGAAGGACTATGAAAAAATCATTGAATTAACCAAAAATAAACATGCTTTTATATTTCTCACAAAAGGCGCTCTTAACAGCATTATATTCTGTAGTTTGATCATTTAAAGTTCAGCTTTATATTACACGGTGATACGCTTAATTGCTCGAGTAAGCACGAACGGAACAATTTCCGAGCACTGATAAAGAGTTTCATTTCCGCGAGCATACGTCCGGTGTGGCCATTTTCATTACATCCTCTGAGAACTGACACAGGCTTGGTCAGGGTGAGCAATAAATGTGGGATGGTGAGTCCCGGGATATTGCTTTTTAATTCCGAGGCTTCAACAACAGGAACTGGGTAAATAGGCCGCGGGGAGAGCCAGGCACACCGGCAAGGTGGAAAGCTGAAGGTTAAGGAAATGCATCCCGGGCATCTACGGCAGGTGCATGCGTAATTGTTCACTCAGAGGACGGGACGAACATGGCAGAACCGGTGCATACAAATGAGATCTCTGCACAGGGTACTAGATGTTGGTAAATATCTCCAGCGCACTTGGTTATGAATCTGATCTATATGATTTTGTTGGTCTGATGGTTGCTTTTATTTGTTTCTGTTCATATACGTAATGCATATATTTGTTATTCTCAAAAACCTTTTTCCGAAGATGTCATACAACATTCGTATTAGCAAGTTTGTATTCAAAACATGACATGTAAATCGATTCCATACGTTTTTTACTTTTCAAGAGAAACTTAAACTTAATTTAATGATGAACATGATAAAATGATGTAACTCCAATAGGCCATTATAGTGTAAGACATAAATGAAAACTTTAAATAGAAAATTAAACGTGTAAAAAAATAATGCAAAAAACTACATGTATGGGTAATGAACATGAACAAAAGTCATGTACACAGCGTGACCAGAGATAGGAAATAATAAAACGGAATCTGATAACATTTACTGCAAACGTTGCGGAGGATGAAAATATTTTACTATACAGTATTCTTGCAGTTATATTCAAGATAATTTATTGACATCTGCGTACCTCTTGTTTAATTTACCTACGTTACGATATGAGACTTTTTGCAGGAAAAGCGAGAAAACACATAAACCATTTATTACTATGATAAAGTTATGAATTGTAAAAGGTAGAGAGTACATTTATATTAAGAATGATCCTTCTTGTGTCATTAAATTCTATTTTTTATAATACATAATCTTTACTGCCATGTTGTGTCAGTGTGGTTTCTGAGAAGGACCCATATTTGCCCATGACAGTCGAAATAAGCATTCAATTTTACACTAACTCGGGCAATGTTTTTATACCAAAACATGATGTTTTATGAAAATTGGTCGCTGTCTACACACAGGAACAATGTGAATGTGCATCTCTGATGCACCCACAAATATGTTTGTGACTTCAGCATAAAATTAAACTATATAAATGCACATTAAATGTACATTTTTGATCCATTAATAATTGTTGCCATTTATTTTTAATTTGTAGTCATCTACATTGTAAAAAAAATATTTATTATTGGAACCGTTTTGTCATAGAGGCGCTGGACACTTTCAAGAAGTAAACACTTTCTCCTATAATGTGTATATAAGTACTCAAAGGAACATACTGGTATACTTATTGGTATCTAATGTATATGTATAATTTTTCCGACAGCGTAGCACGAAATAAGAACAGTCCTGAATATACAGTTTCATTTGATTTGATCTCGATGAAGTGTTATTGTAAGAAAAGATCTTGGTGAAGAGAGGATTGTGCACAGTCGTTTTGTATTCTACTCCACTTTAAATTCACACAAACAATTGGAAAGGACAACGAACACGGATTGTGCAATATTACGAGTCCCAGGTGAGGTTTGGACAGATGGTGAACAGAGACCTTTTACAGTCGAATCTCATTTGCATTGCACTCGTTTTGTTTGGAAAAAGAGAACTTGGAGGCAAAAGTTATGCAGAAAATGTCCAGCTGCGACAGTGAGAACACCATCTGTACAGGATTTGACCTTTAACACAATGCAAACAAGTAGCGATTGAAGCCTTTATTTACACCTGTACACATATGCAGAAACACAGAATCTTATTTCATGCCATCCGGTTTAAATTGGCATTCACTTCTCAACTCAATATATGGTGTCTCGTCCCATAAGACATCCTGGGTGTCTCGCGGTGATGAGATAACGGTGGTCTTGGATCTTTGTTTGGTCACGTACAATATGATGAACTGAGCGGGTCTTCTTTTAAAAAATGACTATCCAATGCAACACTCATGTTTTGCATAACAATCATATTTTCTTTTCAGCTATTTTCATCATCCGTCAATCATTGACCATTAAAACTCAAATCTGGTTCTGTTATAAGCCTGAGCCGTCCTCTCAAACCAAGCGGTAAAATGGGAAGGTTTGTCCAGCGGGTCAAGATAACACGGGAGAGATGTGATAGAAGTAACAGTTATTGGGTGTTACAGATGAGATTTGAATCAGTCATGTATTGTGTATCAAAACTACATAGGTACACCTGGTGTGAAATGGAAACAGGTTTTATATATATATATATATATATATATATATATATATATATATATATATATATTTGTATGTATGTATGAATCTACGAATCAATATAAAACATCTTAAATGGCCTCCACGCAAACATCTGCATGCTGAAGTCTTTTTTTCTAGCAAAAACATATTTATTTGTTGTCTTCATTTATTATAACTAATTTCTCTTTGTGAGAAAAACTACATTATGAAGGATCTATAATGATTGAATGTCCTTGAGTGTCAACCCGTGCATCTACGTCGTCTCATTGTACTTCTCTGTTCTTTCTTATACGTTGGATCTCTGCATTTAAAGAATTATATGTTCTACTTTGTCTCTTTTTTTTAAAACTTAATGAAAAAGATGAAAAGATGAAATATTTAGAGGAAATAATAGAGGAAATAATTAATGTTTTTTGGCATCATTGGCAACTTCAAGTTTAATTATTTTAAAGTGTATTTTTAAAGCATATTTTATAGCTTCGCATAGTTGCAAAGCAGATGTATCAAATTATTTTGAAAAAATAATAAAAATATATGAAATGCAATATTCAATTCATACTTAAGGCTTCTCATGGTTATGTCAAATATAATATTAGTTTTATATTAATTCTACATGTTAAATGCATGTTTTGTTGGCTAAATATTTTTTTAAAAATTCACTATCAATTTAACATTAAATAAAGTATTAATATTAATATCATGCCACAATAGAGCCATGAGGTAAAAGTTTCATAAACACAGTCTTAACAAAATAGACGTTTATATCAATTTCGCTAAGCAAACAAAAGTTATAGGATAATTTATGTCGTATTTATTATCAATAAACAACATGCATGTTTTTTAAATTATTTTTCTCAATCTCTACCTTCCCCATTTCAGCAGAGTTGAGGCATTGCAAACATGGCGCCAAATTGAACGACTTCCATACTTTGACGGAGCTCATCAGATTTCATTTTTCATAGAAAGGCATATAAAATATGCATTGTATTTGTTTGTTTGTATATTATAACTTTTGGACTAAAATCTTAATTCTTTGTTATTGTATGTCCGAACATTTTGCAAGTTGATTTTACCATTAAAAAGGCAATTTATACATTTCTATAAATAATAAAAATAATAATTCATTTCAAATAAAAGTAACCTGTAATTTAATGTGCAAACAGGATGGTTGTTGGCAAAAGTTATAGAGTCTTAACCATTACAAGTCGAAACAAAGTTGAAAATTCTACGCAAATGTATTTTAATAATCACCATGTGACACTAAAAAAAGCCGAAGATGTGCAGAATGAGCCGTTTGTGATGGACTCTATTATAAAAAGGAAAAGCAATTAGGAGCGATTTGAGCTCATTCCGGAGGATCACTGTGAGCTGATAACCTTGAAATCCAAAACACGGCTGTAATAACCAACTTTTCTCCCTCTTTTCTCAGATGTGCAGCACATAAAGCGGAGAGACATTGTTCTGAAGAGAGAGCTCGGGGAGGGGGCGTTCGGGAAAGTCTTTCTGGCCGAATGTTACAACCTCAGTCCCACTAAGGATAAGATGCTGGTAGCTGTCAAGGTGAGAGAAGAGTTTGCTATTTTAAAGCACTTTCGTCGCAGAATAAATGCACTTCTCGTGTACACGCTTGAAAGTGCACAGCCTGTCTTTCATTGTAAGTCACTTTGTGTGAGATTCAGCGTTTGGAATATTATTTCACCCTTGATTTAAAGAAGGGGTAACACATGTTTCTTTCAATCTTATGTTAATCTTAAGTACCCGTAGTGTTGAAACACATTGTTGGTAGATCCCACATTCTTTGGTTTACTACATTAACAGAAGACGGATACAGCTTTACGGTTGTTTCACGTTGACGCTCGTCCGAGCTCTCTGATTGGTGCGTGGGTGGGATTTTACAGACATGGCCAATAAATAACTTGCGATTTAATGACGATGATGGGTTGAATAATTAAAAGAACCTTTCAAAGCCTTTGACTGTACAGAAATACTACGTCATGCCTATAACTCGGTTTTTACAAAATGGACCACGTTGATCATGATAACTCAACATGTTGAACAATTTCAATTAACTTATAAGACACTTGGATACCCCTCCTTTAAATAAGAAGCTTTTTGTTTGAATAAAATCAAATCTATTTTTAAAAACACAAGACAATTGTGCATTATGGTGTAATTTTGATGCGTTAAAGCTACGTTCGCCCCTATTTTTTTTAATTGCATACATTAACTTCATAAATGCTGTGGTTGTACTTTTCCACTTTTACAAATAGTACATGAATATATCTTTCTCGCAGCGGGCTGCTGACAATTCGCTGAGCTGGTGATATTTCCATAAAACGAATGTTTTCCCATATTGAGGCACAACTGCGGCGTAATTGCGTTTGGAGAACTTTCCGCTCCTAAAGTTTCTCCCGAAACACAACTGCAAGAGCCAGTCTTCAGAAAAATCATAGATAAGGCATGATGGGTTATAAATAACCGCAAACCGAGTATAAAAGTACGTCCGTGCCGTGATAACATTGTCTGGAACTAGGCACTGTGAAGCCAAAAACCTCATTTAACCATCAGAAAGTGCTCCGCGCATCTGATCCGCCGCCTTTAATTCAATGTAGAGCCTCACCAGACCCTATCCAAACTATTACATCAAAAAGATAACTCCACAAATGCTCCTGTGCCATGAGGATATCTCTTTATGAACCCGGGGCTTCCGGGCCGCTTCCCCAGGCAGAACACTGAGGATGGAGAGCGATGGAGAGCGTTTGTGTGCGTTTGGGCTGTATTGAGCTAACAGATCCCCCGACAGAATTGAGTGGCTCACCATCTGTGTCATATACGCCATTCTCTGTCGATGCCTCCCTCGGATGGTGTCGGAACGATCGGGGGATTTCTGTAATTAAAATCAAATTGCGCCATGTGCTGTAGAGGCTGTCTTATAATTGAATCGAATGGAGCAGGTCTCCAAATGTGCGAAGCGAAGTGTCGGAAGGCCTTTTTAAGCAGTGCTTCTGCACCGCAAGACCTCCATGTGAGGTGCAATACATCCCAAATATAATACAGTGTTTTTTTGAAACGCTTTGCATCTCGATTGATTGTTCTTCCAGACTCTCAAAGACCCAACTCTAGCAGCCAGGAAAGACTTTCAGCGAGAGGCCGAGCTCCTCACGAATCTCCAGCACGAGCACATCGTGAAGTTTTACGGAGTGTGCGTCGACGGCGACCCTCTCATCATGGTGTTCGAATACATGAAGCATGGCGACCTCAACAAGTTTCTGAGGTAATGAAGTTTTCAAGCTACATTAACTGCAGCATACCGTTCAGGACAGTCAATCTTTAGGATTTAACAGTTCATAAGTCGCTCTTTTCCCCGGAAGGCTGGACTTCTGACTCAAGAGCACCTGTACTGAGCATTTACTGTCAGGTTTTTGATTTTGGTGAGAATAACATGAAGTTATAGGATAAGGTATACTAACATCTTTCATAATGGTGCTATTGAACTTTACAATTGATGTCCTAGGATTTATCAAGATCTTCACAAATCTTCTCTAAACTACATTTCAAAGTAGAATGGAAGAAAAAAATAAACATAAGTTATGTGCATAGACATAATTTTTTGCGTGTTATCAGAAATAATCTACAGGGACTCTCATTCTTTGCCGATTGTACCCGGTTTGAGCCACAAAGGTGTGCCCAGCTGGTACGATCAAACCACGCATCTCTAGTTATGATTTGACTTTTCAACTGAACATATTTTTGTATAATTTTACACATTACATTGGGCTTGCTCAATATTTGTGCTTTCATTTTGAGAAACGTTACAGTGATTTAATGTGTTCCAGTGTCTGATACTTTCAGAACACAAATACAAGACCATAAGGGAAATCTTAAGGCATCATGAGATAAAGACATTGTCTGGAACATCCTTTTACCATTAGAAGCATATTGCCTTTGCAATCTTACAATTAACAAAAAGCCGACCGACAACAAATGATGACATTTAAAGTCAAAGTACGTCTTTTTTCGTCTTAACAGACTTAAAATTGGACAGCTTTACAGGATTTAAGGATTAGCCGGTCATATACTTTATTAAACTAAAAGGCAGCGTGTGTAAAAGCTTTGACCTCGTGCCCTTACACATTGATCTATAATCTGTTTTCTTAAATCTTCAAGAAATTGTGAATCTGGACCTTTCTCATCAGAAAATTAAGAATAATCACAATGAAAAAAACAGTGTTGGGATGATTCAATTGAATCATATATCAAGTATTAAAAACTAAATTTAATCGTGTGGAGCCAATGTACATGATTATATTATGTAATTCCAACAATGTTTATAAGTGTATCTGTTATGTATTGGGATTTAGTTTAATTTTATGAATAGTAATATTATCTTTATTTCGTTATCTTTGATATCAGAGCTCACGGTCCAGATGCCATGATCCTAGTGGATGGTCAGCCGATGCAGTCGAACGGAGAGCTCGGCCTCTCGCAGATGCTTCACATCGGCTCACAGATAGCAGCAGGGATGGTCTACCTGTCGTCTCAGCATTTCGTGCACCGTGATCTGGCCACCCGCAACTGCCTGGTGGGAAACGGGCTGCTGGTGAAGATCGGAGACTTCGGGATGTCCAGAGACATTTACAGTTCAGACTACTATCGGGTGAGTGTTCTGGTCTAAGTTTGAGCATAATCATTTTCATTTTTCAGTCAAAGCGTCTTTTCCAAAGCACGGTTGTCCGTGTAACGCATCTCGGGTGGTTGCCAGGTCATCCATACTCTGTTATGAAGTCGCTGCCGGTTGGTTTTAGCATATTGCTGTTATTGTGTGTTCTGGTTAGTGGACTCAAACAAGTTTTTAGGATCTTAACCCATCCGTGTCTATTGCACAATACTACAGTAGAGTTTTATCAAAAATATTTAATATTAAGAATTTAGGGCACGTAAAATAGCACATAAAAAAATCAAGATGTAGATGATTTTTTGTGGTTGAGCCAGTTGAAACCCGAAGGTCTCGCGGAGGCCTTACACACATACACAAGCTTGCACACCGTGTGCAATATTGACAAAACTGAGCGATTACGAAATTATGACCACATTGGACACGATCACTGTGTCAAGTGATTATAAATAGCGGATCCTGCCAGGCACGTAATCCACACATGGCGAGTCATATTGACGTCTGCTGTCCTCTGGGGCTCGAGTGTCTGTCCGCGGGAACAAAGCATGAAGAGCCGATGAGAGATTGAGCTGCTTTTATCAGTCACCAATTCAACAGTTGTTGTAAAGACATTATGGGTGGCACATCGACTTCCTGTCACCCGTTGACTTGGCAAATATTGCATGAGGTGTTTTTGAAAACTCTGCTTGGAAAAGAGTGGGAACAGAACTGAATGTCGTATTTGAAGATCGAGGGAGAAATGTCTGAACAGATATTTCCACTTGTTCTTGAACTGATGTCTAAAACAAATATCAAGATCTTATCAGTAAATATAAATATAAAGGGCACATAGAATACTTATAAATGTATGATATACAATTTTATGTTATATTCTACTATAAACCATTTTTTTATACTCTAGATTTTTCTTGGGTTTTCCTTATCCATAAGAAGAAAAAAACATCACTGCTACTTTTTTCGATTATTTGTGTTGGACAGGAACGTTTTCTGAATCTCATATATTATTGCTAATAAAATATCTGAAATCCTTCAGAAGAGATGTTCAGCTTTCCTGTAGCTGATTGGTCAGATCATGGCTCTTGCACACACATTCATATGAAAAGGTATAATGCATTATAAGCTGGTTTAGATAAAGGCATCTGCCAAATGCATAAATGTAAAGGACAATAATGTCACAAACTAGGCTTAGACATTTTAGTCTTTAATAGCAAAACTTTTAAAAATCTCAATATAAACTCAAACATGAGAAATCCACATGCACTTGAAAAGGATGCCGCGTTAACCCAACTTATGATCGAAATTAAACAAACAAAACAATTGGGTTATATTAACCCAATAAATGTGTTATATTTAACCCAATGATGGATTAAAACAACCAATATTGGATCATTTATAACGACGATCAGATTTTCTCATTAGGTTGAAATAACCCAGCTTTATAGAGTGTACGTTTCTTGGATTGTAATACTTACAGAACTAAGCGATTCCCAATGACCTTTAAGAATACTGATACCTAACTATACTGAAACACAACTCTAGATTGCGTTGTAATGCCGTACAGACAATGTTATGACATAGACTATGATTCTATTAAAACCATTTATCAAGACTGATGTGTAAATCTCTTTCCCTCATCGCTCTGTATAACAGTGTGGATGTCCAGGTAGTCGCTCCAGTGGGAATGGAATCCATTCCCCACCGAGATTCTTTACTCTTCATAGCCATAATCCAATCCGCCCTTCAACCACTGAGCCACAGACTGGCCAGTAATCCAGTTAACAAACTAGGAAACGTAAAAACATTTCCATTCGCTGGGTTGAAGGGAAAGGGAAACGCATGGACAATGGCCAGAGCGATTATATTCTTCTCCATGTTCATTCTTGACTTTTATAATGGGCTTATCAATTTTCGCCATGCCGGGCTAATTGATTCAGCCTCGACCGCAAAGCTGAAGGTGATACAGTGTATTGTGGCTTGAATGATTGCTTAACCAATTTTATTTGCTTGTTCTAATGAGGGATTTGAAAGTCATTTGCATTATTTAAGTGCCAAGAGTGTGTATGTGTGCGGATACACTTAACTCACGTTACTTGTTTTAATTTAGAACCTGGATACATAATGTCACATCTCATATCATTTCAACCAGTTATGTTGGGATACCGTGTATGTGTATGTATGTGTAAAGATATTCCCATAGAAGATCACATTGTCTTGTCTGTTATATAGTGACAGATTGTGCCTTTAAGGAACACTAAACATAAGTTTTTTATAAGAAATTTTTCTGTACACTTATTGTGGTATATACTGCAAAAATATTATCAAAGCATTTAAGAGGAGTAAGAGCCACTGACTTTTATTAAGAGTTAACAATATAAAAGCAGATTTCAGAGTATCGATGCTTTTCACTCTCTGGTGTTTTTCTTTCTTCTAATCTTTTGCACATCAATCATTGGAATATTTTCTGAAGATGTCTTTGAAAAAGAACTTGAAATAAATGGGAAATAACTTCCTTTCCCTGCAGGTTACTGCAGTAAAATGGTGTGAAACATCAGAAATGTACGACAGAAAGCCATGCCAACCTTACATATGTAATATCACATATCTACTTAACATATCTAATATCACATTTGGCCTATGAAGTCGCCCACCTGTATAATAGTTACGAATTACTGTGATGGTGTTGTTGATACTTCTGACGCTATAAGATAACACAAAACACAACAATACAAATCCAAAACTCCATCTAAATAAAAAACTGTGTTTGGACGGGAAACAATTTATAATCCAAAAAGATTTTAAAAGCTTTAAAATTAAGTGAACTTTATTTTTCAGAAAATATGCAAGAAAAAAATTAAGAAGATCTGATTCACTCAAATATATCCTTTAGAAATCCAAAAAAAAAATATTTGCATATTAAAAGTACATTATTATTTCACCCATAAATAAATAGAAAATATTTTAGGAGCAACTAAGAGAAACATGGAAAAATGCACTGCACATGACTGGCACAAACATAATTCACAACTTAATTCATGACGAGTGAACTGAACGGTACAGTTTTTTATAAACCGTTCCATCGCTATAAAGCAGAAGACAGTTGTTGCACATGAACTGACCTCCTTTGGCTCATTCATGCATTTTGTTTACTTCATCATCCATTAGCCCGTTCTCTCCCAACCGGAAGTGAGTTCAGTGTAAGAGCACACAACAAAGAGAAGCGTAATTACAGCATGGCTTCCACGCTGAGCCGGAACAATAACCAGAAGTCCTACGAACATGACGGATGAAGCGAAATGGAAATGAATGAGAAATAGGTTTCAGACTGTGCCAGTCTAACTGAAGCTAAATGCAGGAACAATTCATTCCCTGTTCTTTAATCGTATTAGTTCTTCTGGCAGAGGAAATTAAACACGGACAGATGAGTAAGACGTTACAGGAGGATAAATAAAGTTGTATTGGTTTTCTTATGTATTATTCTAGGAGCAGTGTAATATCAGGCCGCAATTCTAGATCAGCAATGCACTTTTCCAACTTTTTTCATGCTGTGATTTGTTCCCTCTTTCTTTGCCTGAACCGTTGTGTTAAAGCCGTAATTTGTAACTTTTTGGGTTCATTTTGTGAAATCCAATATTGAGGTTACCAATCGCAACCCCTGTCCACGGCGTACCCTTCAATTGCAGTGGCTGGAAAAGATGTTGTACCATTTTTGTTTCTTTGCTGAAGAAGAGCTCCACAATATATGCAATGCCTCTCTCTTTCTTTAATGATAGGATCGTATAATCAAATATAATATGACATATTCGCATTAACGTTTGTTATGAACATGATTCATCAGGAGACTTGATTTTTTCTTAACTGATTCAGTCGTTCTGAACACACAAGTTTAATAAGTCACTCATTGAAAGTTGTACATATAAATAATAATGTACAGTATAATGAAGTTCACTTAAGTACATATCAACTATTTCATTAAGGTTTGACTTTTGATGAAATGTGGTTTATTTGAAGATATCAATTATAAGTATGGCACAGCGATGTGATATTAGTTACCATGATACTTTAGTTGAGAGAAGTTAGACTCTCTTTAAAACCACACAAAATCCAGCCCATGTGACATTTAGAGAAATGTCAGACTACTCCATTTGTAACTTAAAGATGCATAAAGTGAAGATATGTTCCGTTATGTTTTATTTTTCCAACAGAGATGAAAGACAGGGAGGCAAGAGTAACAGGTGTCAGCTTTATTATCCTCATATAAATGAATAAAACATGCAAAGTGGGCATCACGCAGCCCAGCAGAAATCCATGCTTGAAGCATAAAAGAATTTTTTTTCTTATCGCACTTTGCCATGCTATATGTTTTGTGAGAAGCCTTCATGTAAAGATGCATATGACAGAAGCGGCGTGTGATCGTGGAGAAGGAACGGTTGTAAGCGGCGTCACGTGATGAGCTGTTCTGATGTGGTATCTGTTTCTCAGGTGGGAGGCCACACCATGCTGCCCATACGCTGGATGCCTCCGGAGAGCATCATGTACCGGAAGTTCTCCACCGAGAGCGATGTGTGGAGCTTCGGAGTCATTTTGTGGGAGATCTTCACTTACGGGAAACAGCCATGGTTTCAGTTATCCAACAACGAGGTAAGCACTCTCGAGAGCGATGGAGCCGTTGTTAGAACATGAGTGTGAATGGGACATTTTTAGATTGGAAGTGTGATCTCTGCAGCAAGGGCATGAGGCTGTCAGAGACGAAGGTTAGCAGCTCAGATTTGATCATTTATTGGCACTGTTCTAAAATCTTGGGAGTTCTATCGTTATCGTGTTTTTGAGTTAAGGATTGATAATGTCCAGGTGTATTTACGCATGGTATTATGCAAATTATGTGTATGTAAATTGTCGTTAAGAACTCATTTGATTATTAAAGACAAAATGTCCAAATATTACATGGGCACGTGAACCCCGTAAACCAATATATGTATAGGAGCAATTACATTGAAATATTATATCAAGTTTATTAGAAAGTCAACTATTTACTGGTGGTTTTAATCATATTCAGGTGTTAATATTTGTTACTTGAAATGTAAATGTAGGTTTTGGAGTAACATCCATTACAGTCCATGGTCCTCATTAATGGGCACATATTTATCTCTTTAACAGAAATGATTCAAATATAATTAGGGCTTTAATAAAACATTAATACAGCACTGGGGAATGTTTTGGGACTCTTACACACTTATGCAGTTATAATTTTTCCAAATTTAAAAATAATAATAACCTGAAGATTATAAATAAACAAAGGGAGTAATGAGGATGGCGTTCTAACTGAAAAAGGAAAATATTAAAGAAACATGATGTTCAGTATAGGATCATCTTCAGTGTTTTCAGTTATGTCTAGTTGTCATTTTATCAAGCTTCTTAAGGTCTAAACCTGAGATGCTTTTGATAGAATTTTTTGATAGAAAGGAATCCCCAACTATTCCGTGCCCTCATTGGCTGTTGTTTCTTTAAAAGGCAGTTAAAGTCAACCATCTAACAAATAGGTTAAATATTTAAAAAATTTATTTTTGCATAATTATGTTGATTTCAGTTTAGTTTTAAAAATAAAAATTTTAATCAAAAGTTTTTGTCCCAAAATTTGTAGTTAGTTTAGATGGTTCAATACATTGGTAATAATTATGTTAACTGACAATTTCACATCCATAACATTAGATGTATATTGTGTATTTTTAGATTAAAATTGCTGCAAATATTGTGATCAATTGTGTTTTGAGCTTTTGGAGAACGTAGAACACTTGCTTGGGTTTTAGATCTGTTTCATGGTATGATGGTTAAAGGTTTCTGGATTGAGCCACAAATATCCAATCGGACAGAGCAAAAGTTGATCATAAACTGATGTAACTAAAAATCACCATCAGTTAGTCATGGTATAGTAAAAAAAATATGGTTTTAAATCAATATCTCTGTTTCATAATATGGAAGCGTGGACAAGCTCATTTTCAGACTCTCTCTCTCTCTCTCTCTCTCTCTCTCTCTCTCTCTCTCTCTTTGCAGGTCATTGAATGCATTACTCAAGGTCGGGTTTTAGACAGGCCTCGCCTGTGTCCTAAGGAAGTGTACGACCTCATGTTAGGCTGCTGGCAAAGAGAACCGCAACAACGACTGAACATCAAAGACATTCAGAAGGTCCTCTACGCTCTGGGCAAAGCCACTCCTGTCTACTTGGACATCCTCGGCTGAGACCGGTGCTGCCAGAACCCCATCCAGGAATAACCAAACGACCCCACGTCGACTGAAAAAACACGTCGGAGAAGAACTTTAAGTGCCTGCAACCTTTTTTTCGATACACTGGGTATACATAAAAAGAAAAATATTTAAAAACAAACTTTTACATTTTGTTTACTGGTACAGTATATAGTGTACAGAATTATTCTACGAAGATGACAATTTTCCTAAAGTGATGGAGGAGGAGCGCGTTAGCCGTCGGCACGGCGTTTGAGAAACGGCGATTTTCAGTGTTTCATTTTATAGACATATATACACATATATGAATATATTTTTATTTATTCAGTTTCATTTTGAAGGTGAAGTATGGGTGCCTGTCGTGTTTAGTGCTGTTGATATATTATCTTTTCGAGACGGCTGCTCTTTGGTTACGCGCCGCCGTCAGCTGGGGTTACGTGAGGAAAGCCTTATTATTACCACTTTATAATTTGCGCTCAGCATCTTTTTGTCTTATTTTTCTCGCGACTTTAATTTCGTGATATCTAGCTCCCGAGCGGGCGCAACTTTAGAATACTAAAACGTTGATATATTTTCATCGTACGTGATTGTATATACTGTACATTTATATACTTGTCGACCTGTTAACTTATATTTTTTATGTGTTTGATTTCTTTTTCGACACGAGGCTTGTGATATACACTTTGTAAGGGCCAGCCAGGAGAGAATATAAATATCATACAGTATCTTAAAGCGAGAGCTCTTTATAATACAGGGTCTAATATTGTTTGGGCGAAGATGTTTTCCACCCGTCATGGCTGAGTCTACAAACTACTTTGCGTCAAGGAAACTCAATATTGGTACAATAGGAACTGAAGAGCACTCACATCCTGAAAGGACACATGTTTGAATTCATGTTTTGCAGTCTTCATAGCTTTCAATATCAATGCCATCGCATCTAAAGTTATAACAATTTCATGATGTTGTTGTCTGTAGCTAAAACCGTTCTTGGTTATATGAGGGGATGTTACTCTGAGACGTTCGTCCATGCCACGCCAAATCTTTTGGTCATCAGGATTAAGATGTCGACGGATTCTCTCACCTCTTTGCAGTACCACAGATATTTGCAAACGACATATAAAAATGTATGTTTAGATTAAGTATTAAATAAATATCTAAACCTTGTAAGTTGGGGTCTTTTCATTGTTTTCTCTCTCTTTAAAGAGGGATTCTTCAAAATATCTCTTTTGTGTTCATTATTCAAGATACAGGTTTGAATTAACAAGAGCTTGAGTAAATGATGTCTACAAGTGGCTTGGTTGCAAACATTCTTCAAAATATCTTTCTTTGTGTTCTGCTGAACAATGAAATGTGATGATTTTAAGACTGACATGATTGCGTCAGGCAGGCTGTTAATGGTGGACTAGAATCGAAGAGGGATTCTTTATAGGAACGTTCCGGGCTGTTTAAATATCAGTATTACATTCCTTAACGGGGCAAAGATAGAATGCAACTACACATTGACTAATCCTACGTTCCCTCTTGCTTTACGAGCTGGAAAACAAATGTGCACTGTAATACATTTATTAGGACACTCTGGCTTAATATTCATGAAATCATCACAGATATGAGCTGCAAACTGTCCGTGTTTAAGCAAAGAGATGTACTGTATATTTATATTAAATTGAAATGAATTTTAAAACTGACAGCATTGCCAAATGATGAGAACACGCATTTAAAGGCCGTCATTACTCAAATAGCCTTGTATATACCGCAGCTCATTTGACGGATTCAGAAAGTTTGCACTGTTTCAATCCAATCTAGTTTTTAGGGCCAAAAGAGTTTCCTGTATTTAAGTATATAAGTTACACTACATGTCAAAGGGTTTGGGAGACTTGAGTGAGTTGCTTGTCATTATTATAAACCATTGATCTGATGGTGACTAAATGAAACGTAATAGGCAAAAGTACATGCATTTAGGAGAAAACTCCATTTATTTAATTCAAATCTTTAAAAAAAAAATATATTTGACTGAATATCGAAGAAAGAAGAGTCAATAAGACCGAGACGTTGAGACTGAGAAGCCCCGAGAAACTATAACATGTTTAATTTTCTTGTTTTTCATTATAGGTTCTTATATTGTTCCCAGTGTTCCCTTTGTTTTATTTCATAACTTGATGGGTTTTAAATGTTTGAAATAAGAGAGTAAGTGTACCTTACAAATGAGCAGTAATGTACAGTGTGATGTCATAAAACCAATGTGTTTGCCAGACATAACCAGCCGACACATCATACTTAACATTTCGTGCAGAATTCTTTCACCTAAACCAAGCTGTTGAAAAGTGTGACCCGGTTAGATCCGTGACACAAAACATTGTGAATTATTGTGGAGAGTTGCACCACAACACCACCAGTTGTGTACGGTACAGTCACAGCTAGAAGTTTTTTTTTGCTGGGTCACCAGATTTGAGCGGGCATCACATTTTCTTATGTAGTACAGTCAAAGCCATTCATCTTAATGTGGAAAAATCCAACATAGAGGGAGTCGTGTTGGTTGACTTGCTCACTTTACCCCAGAGTATTATTCTATTCCGACGACAGATGTTGACACCTAGATTAACCTTGGTTTGTGGAGAGCCGGGTTGCCGAGAGCTTATTAGAATGCACTGAGGATGGGAGCTAAACTCCAGGGCTTGAACCCTCCGGGACTTCACCTGCCGCTTGTGTCTGACAGTTCAGTTACATGACTGCTATGTGTGCGCTGGTGTGTGTGAACGGACCAAAAGCGGGCATGTGAACTGAGGCAACGTGGCATTGCACATAGCCATGCCCGATCACCCTTCAAGCCTGTTTCTTAACAGCAGGAAATGCTTGATTCACCCGTTGTGATAACACTTGAGTTGAAGTAAGCTATATGATTATACTTTTGTAGAAGAAAACATTTTTTTAATAAAGGTTACATTTTTTTCATAAATCAATGGATCTATTTCATCATATGGTTTGTAACTTTTGAATCGTAACTCCAATTCGGTTCAAAGTCAGTTGTTTCCTCTACACACCGATGAGATTAAATGATTTTTACACCACTTTTTTAAAATATGTTCTACATTTTTATTTCACTTCAATTATAGAGTGAGAGGAACTGGCAACCCTCGAATGCTTTTTTAAATGGTCCGGTTCGTCCAGATTCTTCTGCTGTGTTCACACCAAACACAATTTGCGCAAACAATGACATACAAAGACCATGAAACGACGCAGAACTTGCGAACTCACGGCAGGCGATGCAAATGATCCAAATTTATACTTCAACTAGATCGAGAAATGCGTGCATAGAGCTCATTGAAACCTAAAGTTTGAAGAGTACGGATGTGCAAAGACACTACATGTCGCGGAACGTTAAAAACAACAAACTTTTTCATCGAGTAATAAAGAGTGTTGAACGTTATCGTTTGTGTTTGGTGTGAATACATCATTACAGATATGAATATAAAGAGCAAGTTTATTTATTAAATTAATTGGATGTTTATTAAAGTTATGATGAAAACACAAATGTGCTCTCAATCGTACTAAAGTATATTTTTTATTTCGGTTCCGTCCCTGGTTAAGTATGCCCGCTTACCATTTGGAATCACAGCGGACTCGACTATCTGACCAATCAGAACACAGTAGAGGAGGGGATTAGAAAATGAATCGCAGAATGAATAATTTGAGAATCAGTTGAATAGTAGTTCGAACTTCAATGTGTATTGTAAGAAAACTACTTTTTTTTTTACGTGGACATACAGTAAATTGTTTTAGGATAATGCAATGTCAAAAAAAGCTGTCAAAAAAACGTATAAACTAAATTTATAGAGAAATGGTCCAATTGTTCATTTTTTGTCTCTTTAGCTCTGGACAGTGGAGCAACATCGTCTAATTCCGACCGAAACTACGAGGAATTGTCGTCGGGCAGATGCCCTTTGACCTTTATGTCTTAACTCCACAACGAATCAGAAGTCTGTAAATCATTTCATTGGCCTTCAGGCGGGAAACCTGTCATTCCATTCGTTTATTCAAACGTTCGTTCATTCCATCAACTGCACATCAGTGGTTAATCACTCGCGTAAAAGCTACAATTATTTTACATGCGATAAGCCAACAGCTAGCGTATTAGCAAAGCCATCAGAGTGATAGCCTGCAACCTTTAGCCAAATAAACAACATATCGGCTAATGCGAAGGAAAGGAGATAAGAGGCTAGTTTTCATTAGATGTCAATGCTAGAAAATAAATACCAAACAATTCATTCATCGGGATTCAACCATTACACGGTTGGTTGAGATGCCATTTTTGCCATGCTTTTTCCAGACCTTTCATAACCCCGACACATGCTCGGCCTACTAGCTTAGCTGCTAAGCTAATTCGTTGGACGCGAAATCGCGTGAGTTGAAAAAATTTAACTTTGGCGAAATTTCGCGCCGCGTTAACCAATCAGAAGCTTTCTTTATCTCAAACAAACATGGAGGAGAAACTCATCAGGGCTTTATGTGGAAACACTGAGCTTTATAAATCCACATTATACTTTTATTATACTTTAACAAAGACAGGAATAAAAGTGATATTTACTGGAAGAAATTTAGTGAAGAAAAAAAATTTTTTTTATTCAATTTGAGCTTTATACACATATTGAGACTATAAATAAAGCCTTCACATGAAGTTTAATCACTTTATTTAATAATAAAATAACTTTTCCTCTGATATATTGATGAGTTCCCCTGACAGAAGCCCCTCCCCCCTGCGTGAATGGCGCGTTAGACGTGAATGTTGTAAATTGTACACGCGAATTAACTTAAATGTACACGCGGCAAACTACACGCGTTGGGCGCGTCAACACGCGAAAATTCGCGTCTGGTGTGAACGCAGCATTAGGGATTGTGGGACAGCAAAAAGCATGGAGTAGACGTTTACAGATTTCTATAAAACAAGCCAACCGGTGAACAAATAAACAGAAGTCAAACTTATAATAACGATAACTAGTATTAATAATGAATCAACATCGAATTCCACCCTGACCCTAAGAGTATTATTTAGCCTTTAACATCGGCAACACAACTTCATTTGACTCCAATCGACAAAAGAAGTGTTGAGCTACTTGCAGCGTTATGTTGAAACACAGATGGCGACAACGAGGCAAAAGTCAAAAAAAGGAAAACCGAAATATTCGTTCAGCTTAATTACATCCTCAGAGTAATTGCAGTGCTCTTAAAGGCGCTTATCTGACGGCGTTCACGCTTCAAGCATTTAGCAGAAGCCCTTCTCCAGAACGGCTTAGAAAAAGTGCTTACTTTCCCGTCTACACGATGCATCCTAATACGTTTTCCAGATATGTTAGGTAACATTTAGTCATCTGAGAATTGTAGTTGCCACGTGCGTTTCAAACGCACGCCAAGCTCGGTTGCTGCACGGATGAACATAATTCGATCCCGTCAAGCGGTTGTCGCGGATTCTGTGTGGCACAGAGTCCGTTTGGCCTGTTGAAGACATTCAGGTAGATGAGGATGCCGACTCTCGGAGTCTCTCACATCGACGCATAGCAGATTGATCAATGTGCCCGTCACATCCGCTGCCTCCGCAGATCTATGGTTCTTAATCTAATTAGCTGGCTGTGACTTTATGTTGCCTGTCAATCGCTGGACACCGCGTGAAGGTCGAAACCTCGTTCAGAGGTTGAAGAAGCAGAACAACAAATATTAGGCTGCGGTATTTTCATATTCATCATATTGTTATCGCATACCTGGATCGCATCTACTGGATTACACCTTCAGATATGATGGTGCGTAATTTAATGATGGGAAACTACATTCTTACAAATTTTTCAACCATTGCTATAAATGGTGTAACCAACAGTAATAGTTTTTCAGTAATAAGTGATCAAGTGAACGACTTTTTTCCCTGTTGAGATGCTTAAGGGTTGTGCGGGTGTTCAGACACAAACACACACGTGTGGTCCGTCGCACACACCAATGACCAGGGGTCAGAACGATGGCATATCCAATAAGTTCAATGGTAGCTTGGGAGTGTAAGCAATTATATAAGTTCTAAACCATCGATTGTGTTTAACTGCTCCACTTTAATAATGCTAATATTAATAATAAAATGTTGAATTTGATTGTGAATAATTTGGTAGTTAAAATTGTTTAGATTACTTTCATATTAATTAATTTAGTTATTTGAAAAATGTGATTTTTTGTAAGTAAAGCAGTAGTTACTTTTCCTGGTTATTATTTACTTTTATAATGATGTAACTCTGTTGCTGTTTGTTAGAAGTAACTAATAACTGTAACTAATTACTTTTCAAAGAAACATTGGCGTTATTTGTTTGGTGTGGTGTTCTAAATGGTTTTTACTATGCTTTTTTTGCAGCTGGTTACAAAGAAAAAGACCAAATACAAACTCATGTCACTCAAACATTTCAGTCGTACAAACAAATTTATTGATCATTTTATTGGAAATAATTTATTAAAGGGTTGATTGGCATTTTCTTTCCGTCTTTACCCTACAGAGTAATGAAGAATTCAGTAAGAAGATCCAGGCCTGCCTCCAAATATTTGTATTCTCTGGACGTACCCGTGTTTTCTTGTTTCATATTCTGTTCTTTATCAAGTATTTTTACTTTGCTACATTTTCAAGTAGAATTCTTATCTACTCACATTTTTCCATTTATAATGTTTTTACCTTAAGGCCTATGCTAGAATTTTCTTGGAGTTCTTTCAAACAAAGGTATCTCCAGTGAAGACTGAAGCCAAAGGCTGTGTGGATATACTCTATTCTCCTTTAGAATACCACCAGAGTCCTGAAGATCTACTCTAAAGATCACACTCTCAGATTTCAGGGCCATTTACCTTGAACAGAACAAACAGAAGCCCATACTTTATTTCATTCACCCGATTCATCCCAAACCACTTTGATCAAATATGTCAGAAGACCAACCGATCCTGTAACAGGGCTCAAATCAGAACTCCTAGCAGAAGTATGTTTTCATGTTCATTTTGCAAAAAAAAAAAACTGAATAAATCATACAGACCAAATACGTTCCTGCTAATAGAAATTCAGCTTTTCTATTTCCATCGTCGCATGAATAATAATAAAGAAAGCTGCAAATGGATGGTGACAGCAGCTAACAAAGACTTTCAGAGGTGTGTGGAAACTATTATGGATTTAAGTATGGAAACTCAAGAGACTCCTTAAAGGAAAAACACCAGAATCTCATGAAATGTGTTATTGACCTCTGATGCTCATGATGAAGAAACATACTGTAAAAATGTTTCAGGTGGTTTAGTTAGTATCACAAAAATACTACTTTAATAAAGTATGTAGAAAGTTGTATATGAAATTCTAAAAAAAATATTGAATACAAATATAAGATTAACTCTTAAATGTAAAAAATCTACAAAAGTTTATGTAATGAAAAAGAATAAGTATTTATTTAACAAATATATATATATGTGTGTGTGTAAGATACATCAAAAGTTTGGGTAAATTGTAATAGAAACATTGGAATATATGGGATTTACTTCATTATTTTTACCTACATATTACACAACATTTAAACAAAACATTAACCTTTATTTGGAGTGTAAACTCATGTCACTCAAACATTTCAGGGATAAACAGTGAGAGATCGGCTGATGTACTTTGTGTTGACATTTTTTATTTTATTTAAAAGTGTTTTAATCTGATACTAAATTAGTTTTTAATATTGACAAGTGTGTGTACATAATATGTGTGTTGTGCATATTAATGTCTTACTCTTAAACACACATGTATATATTAAAAAATATTTACATTTAAATCTTTAAGTTATTAAATTGTTCATAAATATACACATAAGTGTGTATTAATGTGTTGAGTATGAATGTATTAACATACACAACACATTATTTATAGCACACACTTTTGTTCTGGATTTTGACAGCACTGTAATTAATATAATAATTAATATTTTAAATAAATATTTGTTTCACTAGAATATAATCATATGGAATGTATTTATAATATTGTAATATTTTTTACAATGTAATACATTGTAAGTCGCTTTGGATAAAAGCGTCTGCTAAATGACTAAATGTAAATGTAAATGTAAACTATTTCACTTAAAATCCCCGTCATATTTCTTTTGAGAGTGGGTTTGAATTTCTACCAGATTGGTTTCCCCAATTAACATAAAAGTCAAACAATGATAAAACTTATTAACTTGTCGCTGAAAACAGTTTCATTGACCACATCAGAATTTCCAGACTCTAAAGAATAATCAAATGTATAATTGTGGGCTGTAACAGTGCTGCTCTCTGATCTTATAATAAAGCCTTCATTATAGCGTCATGTTGCCCATCAGTATTCAGAACAGACCTGACCGAGTCCTGTAATTAAACCTGTGGTTGAATTCTATCGCCTCCATCCCGCAGTCAATATGAGTCATCATTTACAGTCCTATCGCTCACCCCCGCCACCTTACATTGTAACTAATCGACTAAATGTCTTAAATGGCAAACAGGTAACCCACTAATTGACCCACGCGTGATTCATCAGTAATTACATTTGCTCACTAATTTCACACCAATATGACCTTTAGATTTATTAAAGGGGTTAAAGGGATAGTTCATCCCCCCAAAAATCTCTTCTTATTATTTATTCAGCCTCATGTGATATATAATACATAAAAGGTATTTTGAGAAATGTCTTCACAGAGCTGAAGTCAATGAGTGGCTGAGTTGTTATATGACCAACCTTCTTCAAAATATCTGTGTTTAATTGTATCATGAATTATATTGATTATAAAATGTTTTGTTATGAAAACGTGTTTTGCTTAGATATAATAAAGTATTTTTAGACATTTAGTCAAACAATTTCAGTGTAAAAGATTTTTTTTAACAATGAGAAACATTTCACTGAAGCGTCCAAAAACTTTCGACTTGAAAAACGAAATAACGAAAAATGTCGAAGCTTGGCATTTTGACATGTTGGCTCAAATTAAAGTTTAATGTACTGAACTGTTTTTTTAAATTCCTTCATTCTGAAATTATTAATATTTTTTGTTTATGCCATCAGACGGCATGACCTTAGCCATCTCCAGAGGACATCTCAATTCATAATGACACTGGAGGTACAGACAGTACTTACGTGCTCAAAACGCATCTTGACTTTGAATTTTTCATGCTGGACCGGTTATTCTTCTCTCGGTCAATCTTGTTCCTCCTCTTAGATGTGTTTGAGATGAAAGAGTTTTTTTTCTTTAAATTTCTAGTTGTGAACAGAAGAAGAAATTTCTGTACACAATACATATTTTGATGATTGCATTTCATCTTAAACTTCTCAACAGTTCATCGTGCATATCAATCTTTGACGCAAGAACAATAACCTTAAATAATATAAATGCATTTATTCATGCATTTATTTACTTGACTCACAGAGAGACTAAAAACGTAAACACCCTGATCTTCACCGAGCTCCCAGGATATTATTAATGGTCTCTCATCCTCCGTGTCTTTAATAAGTTATGCTTAAGTGCTCGAGCTCAGAATACTTGAGTGTATCTTTCATCTCGGCTTGAATATATAATTTAAAGCAAGCAGGTAGAGAAAAAATAACTTTTGTGAACTTTTGTTTAATATGAGACTCCTTTGGTGTAGATGTAGAAAGTTATTATTTTAATAAAAGATTAAAATACGAACACCTCGTGAAAACATTTATGAGTTGAAAAGGATGTGATGAGTTGAAACAAATGTATATTTTATGTAGAATTATCATTATGGTCATCTACATTACTGTAGCTACCGTGAAATAAAATGATACATGAAGTCTCAAAAATATACACTGACAAATAAAGCGCTATCATTAGAATCCATTCACAGTTCATTAACTACAGAAACACCTCTGTGATCATGCGGTCGGCTCGAGGGGGAAATATTGACTTGATCTTAAAGCGGTTGGTGCATATATTACCTGTGTCGATATAGAACAAAACATCTTGTACTGTATCAGTAGAAAAAGCACAGAAAAAAACTTTTGAAACCAAACTTAGTGTCATATTTTTTTTTTATTCCATGAGTATTAATTTTAGGAGGTGTGGGACACTTGTCTCTTTTCCTTTTAAAATAACGAATAGAATTTGATTTAGCTCAAAGCCTAAAAATCAATAAAAGGTTTTGTTGTGTATTCACCGTATCGTAATTATAATTTTTCATGACACCATTATGTCCAAAAGCAGAATTATGCTGTTAATTAAATCAAGGACAAAGAAAGCTAATTCAGAGGCCATGTAATACCAGGAATTGAACAAAACCCGGATCAACGGCAAATATCTACGAGGATTACATTTAACAACACTAAACAAGAGATACGGAAGAGTTTAATTGTACTGGGACGATGAGGAAACAAGACAACGAAGCAAAAGAACTACAAACCACATGACAAGAGACAGGCCTAAACCAAAAGATAACAGAGACGGGGAAGACAAGACACAAATCATACCACACTATATGTTCGTGTAGTCAAGGAATGAAATTAAAATGTTTTTTATTGTCAAAAGTGTATTTCATACATATTTTTATATTTTACATATATATATATTAAATATATTTGAAATATATAAATGCAAAAAACTGAAAATTGGAAATTTTTAGGCAGAAGAACAATTTTACTGTAAATGTCGTATTTTGCAAGATCATATGCAAGATTTCACAAACTGTATACTCTTTACTTTATTCCAAAATATATCGTATTCATATAGTATTCTTTAAAATATCGTTTTTTTGGACAAACTATTATATTTACATTTACATTTACATTTAGTCATTTAGCAGACGCTTTTATCCCAAGGTTTGTTTCTTAAGGGCTCCAATTACGTTGAAATCTGTCCGATGCTATTGGAACTTTAGAAAATACTTCTCTACTGTATGAAACTTTTGCTGTTATTTTTCGCAAATTCGCGTTTGTTATATACAAGTTTGTTTGTAAAATTACAAACGCGAATTTGCGAGAAATAACAGCAAAACTTTCATACGTTAGAGAAGTATTTTCTAAAGTTCCAATAGCATCGGACAGATTTCAACGTATTTGAAGCCCTTAAGAAACAAACCTCCATACATCCTTCACTGCAAATCTATCAACACTAATGTTGTGTTCACGGCAAACACGAAACAAGTGATTTTCAACGTCAATTCATGGATGTGAACTATGGCCAATGATGCGACTGTTTGCTTTGTGAGATATGATTGTCTGATTCAAAGTATGGTTTATACTGTATGGTTTATGATATGGCATGAAATTCACGATGCATTCGTGCAAGACGGCTATGATTTGAATGCTGATTCAGTGACTCTGATCATTCTCTCCGAGGTCTAACAGATTAGAGGACGTCGCTCATTCCGCTGCTTCCTGAAAAGCAGTTTCCGTCCTCTCAGACAGACTGTATTTTCACAGCACACTGAATCTGCTAAATAAGTCCCAGTGTGTCTTGTTAGCTGTTCAGCACACCTGGAGACATTACTGCCGTGATGAAGGCTTTGGGTAGCAGTGCAAAGCCACACAATGTGGCCGTTTTATTGCAATGTTACAGACGTCGCTTGCCGAAGAACATGCCGACGTGTACCCCATAGATCCTGACCCCTAGTATGAGTGCAATGAGTCCAAATGTTTTTTAGGTGGTGTGGAAAATAATACAATCATATGTTGCATTAAACAGCTTTTATGATTTATGTTTTATTAATCAATGTTTGTATTAATCATCTTTATGATTTTATGTTTTATTAACCAATGCTGTATTAATCATCTTTTTTTTATACAATATTATACTCTTATGTTTTATTGATTGAAGTTTTATTAATCATTCAAATAATCATATTCTTTTACAAATTCTACTAAAGTATATTGAGAATAAGTAACCATATAAAGGATTGCTTTGGAATATGCTTTTGTTAACAATATGCTTGCAAGGCAGGAAAAGTGTACGTGCAAGAGAAGGAGAAGTGATGGGAACAGAACCGCTGCAGGAGAAGAGTCGTCTGACCTTACTCCCATCTGCCAGTACAAGGCCTCTCATGCGGAGGTTGTTAAGCACGAGAAGTAAAACACACTCCCAAATGCCAGAAAAACTAAGAGTTACTGTTGTATCCTAATTAAAAGAAGAAAAGGAGGTAGTGTTCTTCTGTGCTGTGTTTTTTGTCTCTTTGATATGTTTTTCTACAGAAACTGAAGTCTTCTGATGCACGAGAAATCGAAAAGCGAAAAATGAACCAGATGTGCCTTTTATGGAAGCAGGGGATGATCCCTTCCGGCCTAGAAGATAGAATGACGATACATACTATAAATATTGTGTGATTCTGTTACTGAGTTGTTGGTCAGTGTGGAAGTCGTGGACTGACAACCCAGCGCTGTATTCTGATCAATAAAGTTTCAACTTATTCGACAAGTCTGATCTCCGATTTTTGAACACGTTAAGGACATTTTTTCGTAAGGTCCTTCAGTGGCAATGTATGAATGGGACCACCTATACATTACATGGGTCTTGAACCAAGTGGGGTCCAAAAAGGCAACCTTCACAAAAATGAGTATACTATTTTAAAGTTTGAGTACATTTTAAATCTTCTTCATATCAATATACTTGTTGCATGCATTTAGTACTTCTTGATTATAAACAGACCCATTTTAAGTACATTATTCCAAATTTATTCAAAAACGCAAGATATTTGGAGAAATGTTATTAACTACCTCCGACCCCACTGACCACCATAGTTGAAAATCACAATGACAGCCAAGGTACTGAACATCGAGCTACATTCTGTGAAATATCTGTTTTGGAGTTCAACAGAACAACAAATATAAATTAATTTTAGATTCAATAAACGACCTGGTCCATGGGGTCTGAGAACTGATTTCAAGCATTCTTCCAAATATCTTTCCCTGCGTTCATCAGAACAGAGACATTTTAAAGATTTGGAACAACTCAACGATAAGTTAATGTTATGTTTTCACATTTGAGGGAGTCATTCCTTTAAATAGAGTTCTGGGTTTGTTATCAAGTTTTTTTAACACAATCTCACCAGATTCCGTAACTATTTTAAAAGCTGGCTAATGTTGCGTAATTCATGAGAAATAAGCTTCTTTGCCTAACACATTTTAGGCTGGTATTGTTTATTCTTAAAATATAAAATGAACTATTCTTTAAGTAGATTTAGAGTGTATTTTACTGTTAAAGTATTTTAGAGTATTTACATTTACATTTACATTTATTCATTTAGCTGACGCTTTTATCCAAAGCAATATTTATGAGAGTACATAACAGTACAATCATTTTCATTTTACAAGAAGTACGAGCCGTACAGACAAATGACATATTGGATTGTTAGGGAAGGAATAATATATTTATATGTTTGTACGTCTCAACTTAAATCTTGGATAAAGTCAAGAGGGAATTTATCCTCAGAACATTCCCGAAGATGAGGAGCATGCACACTACACTTCAGTTTGAAAAAGGATTTTATTTTTCAAGTAACACCAGATGAAAATTCTTGCACTCCTGTGATGAATTGTTAAAGAAACTGTCTCACAAAATATCTAGAAAAATACGATACAAAACTACTTTCTGAAAGATTCTTTTTAGTGCATCGTCTCAGATAAGAGACCAAAACTACAGATGTTATAAGGTCAAATCCATCAGTCCATCATTCTAGAATCACCCGTCTGCATGAAGAGCAATGTGTTTGTTATATATGTGTACTGTACTTTAAACAAGGTGTTTATTCTCCTCGGTGCCATCTAACTTGAACAATGCTGAAATAAAGATTCTTTATGATGTTCAAACTCTGCAGGGTCGGCAGAGGATGTCATGGATGAAGCTTGGCTAGAATCCTGTTGGGAAACATCAATGGGCTGTTATTCAATAAAGAAGAGATGAATTTAACCATCTTATGACTTTTCCACCATATACTGTCGCATAAACACACATTTCAGATTGATTTTTGATATATTATGACAGTTTTGAGTTTTTAGGTCCAGTCCCCATTCATACTATTTCTGTCATCTGTTATTTACACTCAACCTGTATGACTTTTCTTCTGTGTAACGGGTGACATGTTTCGTAATATCTTTGTGGTTTTCTGCCCTGTGGAAGTCAACGGGGTCCAATGATATGGTTTAACAACATTCTTCAACATATCTTCTTTTGTATTATGCATAAGAATAAGAACGTCATACAAGGTTTGGAATGTCTGGAAGATGAGTAGATATGTGTTTTATTTCTTTAGGTTATATTTACTTGTTTATTTCTTGCTTTTACTGATTTTGGTCACATGGGACCTGCAGATGTTTCTGGTCGTATTGTGTTCAATTCCAATAAATAACTATGATTATTAAAAAAAATCATTAAAATGTAATAACTTGATCCACATCATCGAAATAAACAAACATACATAAAAATGAAAAACATTTAAAAATGTAAAAGCGTACTCTTAGCGTGATGTCATTCCAAATCGATGTGACTTTCTTTTGTCTGCAAAACACAATGGAAGATATTTCGTAGAACGTTGATAACCAAGCCATGTTGACCACCATTAAATAGCATTGAAAGGGCACAAAAGCCATAACTTATTTTGTCTTCCGTAGGAATAAGACTCTTAAAAGTGTTTGGAATATTGAGTAAATACATTTTGATAGGACATATATTTATAGGTCAACTATCTGGTTGATGTTACTTTGTTAAAAAAAAGAAAAATAGCCAAACTATTACAAACATCCTCCTTTTAAACACCTTAACTAAACAAAGATTTCTCACTACTGAAATGTAACACAAATCTTTTTCCATATGGACTTTTACAACAGCTAGTATGTTTAATTAGCAATAAACTGTGTTTTATTGCATATTTCCTCACATTATGAAGCGCTGTAGTGGACTGTGTGTGGGCTGATGTGAAAGTCTAGGTTAAATCTGTGGCTGTTTATTAAATTGCATCTCATTTCCACAACTAAGCACAAGAAGGATGCTAAACATTTTCAATAATGATTCCCTCAAGTAGTAACAGCAATTATCTGATGCTTTATGCTGTAATATCGGTGTCAGATCACGGGCTGCAATGGCAAATGTGTTTACTTTGAAAATATAAGATCCACTCATTATTATCTTGTAGCTTAATGAATAAATTCATTATGACCGAAATAGTCTTTATGAAGAATAATCTTTATGACCAGAAACAAGGTAATGGTGTCTTTGAGATAGAAAGGAATTTAAAGGAATGGTTTAAGCACATTTAATTGTGAACAAATTGCGTCATCATTTTTTCCGCCTCATTCAAACGTCAAATTTAATTTTTTAAGAGAAGAAAACAAAGAGCAGATATTATGAAATTAAAAGACTTAAGTAAATTGAACTTAACTCTGAACGTAAGTAATTATATAAAAAAATACATGTCTTTAATTTTTGTATATTAGAATACACCAAAAATATTGGTGTACATGACAAAATGTAATTTTTAATAAACTTATTTTTTTTCATTACATAAACTTGAAAAATTCTTTGCATATTTAAAAAAAAGATCAAGACTTTAAGTCAACACACATTTTTGTGATATTCACAAACCCAGATGACATTTTTTTACAGTGTAACATCTTTATAAAATTCACATTGAGAAAATATCAAAGCTTGAAGAAAATAACGATAATATTTTCCTTTCGTTCACGTAACACTGTTGTGCCGTCTGTCAGCCGTCATCTATCTCGGCACACCAGAAAAGCTTTCAAACCTCAAGAAATGTTGCGGATGAGCGCAGAACGCTGTCAGCTATTCATTCGTATGACTTCATGCTACACATTCTGCCACGGTTTTGGCAAGATCCATCAAAATGAAGCCACAGCACCTCTTTTGACATCTAGAAATG
This sequence comes from Triplophysa yarkandensis, assembly GCA_033220385.1. NCBI lineage: Eukaryota > Metazoa > Chordata > Actinopteri > Cypriniformes > Nemacheilidae > Triplophysa > Triplophysa yarkandensis. The sequence goes on from CM065654.1 coordinate 8,706,890, forward strand.
AAGGTAATGTTCCGTCTGTACCTCCCTTGGAAACGCATGGCAGGGCATTATGGGTGATTTGTCATTGTTGGCAGGTGTTTTATGCAGTACTCAACGGACCTGTAGTGCACCATGTTCTCTGACACAGGCCGGGCTGCGACTCAATGCTCAAGTTGCTCTCTTCCTCTTGTGTCGTGCCAGGGCACTTTCAGATCTCGTTTGATAAAAATCTCTCAAGGCAGATGCTCCAAAAAATGATACATGGGATCGGGGTGGAGATGTGTTTTGGAATCTCTGCTATTGGTTTTTGTATTGTTGGTCACTGTGGAACAAACCTGTTTGGAATAGTCTTATGGCATGCAGATGTTTAATTTCTGCATTGTATGTAATACCCATTTCAATTTCTCATCCAGGCTTTGTATTGTAAAGTGGTTAACTACTGTTGTTAATGACTTTTATTTAAACATTTTATTTTTATAGCACATTACTGTTTTATAGCACGGGTACACAACCGGTCGAAAGTTTGAAGACAGTTGTGCATCCATATTTTCTGCACATTTGTAAGGAACAAAACACATCAAAATATCAATCTAATAAAGGCGAGCATGGGTATTATGTTCTTACTATAAAATGAGGAAAGAAAGTAAAACATCTTCAGTGCAGAAATGCTTTCTTGTCATTTTCTCAAGGAGCTTTGTAAGATCTCATCCTGAGATGCTTTTTTATAGAATTTTAAAGGAGTCCTCTAAAGGAGGCTACTCTGCGCTCTTATTGACTGTTCTCTCTTCAATATTGGGACAAAGTTATTAATATTGTTATTATTTATACGAATTATAGTAATAACTATATTTTTATTTGTCCTGTAAAGCAAAATAAAAAAAAATCAATAATATTTTTAAATAATATTCATCACAAATATTATGTTTTGTCCTGAAAACCTATCATCGGTAGTGTATTTGCGATATTAAAACTTCATAATTGCCTCACCTTTTCTTTTAAAACAGTTGGCATGTCAGCATTAACTTTGTTATAAAGAATATTTTTATTATCATAAAAATCCCTTGACTTCCATTGACATTCCTCAAAATATCTTCTTTTGTGTTCCCTTAATTTAAATATAGGTTCGGTTATTCGTGTGGGTAAATTAATCAATGCATTTTAAGGTTAGGTTGAATATCCCTTTAAACGCAGCACACTTATAAAAATGTGGTTGTATGTCAAGAAAAACGCCCATTCGGTACAGCTGTGGAATAATAATAAGAAAATTATTTCTACCATATTTTCCACCATAATCTAGATTCACCCGAACTTGGTTTTCATTTATAAATCATTTCTGATTCATACTTGAAACGTGTGATAAACTAATGAGACATCGAGTTCTTCCATCTGAACAATATGCATGAGAAAAAAACACCAATCACTTCATCTTCATCTATTAAGATAAGGGAAATCTGTTCAATTTGTGGAAAATGTCTACCGAAGCCAATCCACGATTTAACGACATGGAAATGTTATTCGTATTTCATTGTGTTGGAGTTTCAGAATGCATTTGGTGACCTCTCTGATAGCAACATTTCAGATCCACCACTGACCTTTCATGTCTTACTGGTAAACCTCAAACGGCCCTCTGCGGCCTCTCTTCAAAACACCGAGAAATTCTAATACGGCGGATTTGCTTGAAAGCGAGACCGTGAGGGATGGGAAATATCTGACATGGGGAAACTGAATCTGTTTATGTACATATCCAGCGCTGTAAACACAAGAGACCGATCCTTTGTGCCGAGCGAAAAAGAAACGCTTACAAGCGGAGCCTAAATGACTCATCTTTATTCGCTTTCATTTGTGAGCAGCACACAGCACAGAAAGCTTATGCAGATTTACTGATTACGGATGTGATTGAGCAAGCTGTCGTGTGTAATCGCATCACAGATTTACTCTGACATTTCACATGCGCGTGTAAACATCATTGGACTGTGGACTCATGGGTGTTGGACTCTGAAGATCTCGCTGAGACATTGCACAATAGATGAGAATACTGGATTATGGGCATATTAACATGAAAAATGTACATTTACATAAACATTCTGATGTTTAAGACATTTTTTTACAAAAAAAACTTAAAGAGAATATTTTTGTTCAATGAAATATACCATATTTAAACTATATGAACAATTAATAAAATGATTTAACATATAGCGAAAGTGCCTTACCTTTTTGCTTTTCAGTGGTTTTCAAGTGTTTTAATATATAAATAAATATTAGAGTGATTGAAGTGACAATATCATTACTCGCCATCTTGTCATGTACCTGTATGACACAATTTCATTGTTGTGACACTTGAAACAGGCTGTCATTTCATATTACGCAGTGTTTTGTATTGATATTAACAAATAAGGTGACCGTTCACTTCAAAATAAACATTTTGTCATCATTTCCTTTTTACATTTCATTCCTGTGTAATTTCTTCTGTAGGGTTAGGAGAAGAAGATATTTTGAGGAAGGTCGGCACCCATTCAGTGACATTGGTTGTGTGTCAAGGTTGGGTGACAATGATCTTCGGTTAACAACAGTCTTCGAAAGAATACATTCCAATGCCAATTCCAAGAGGGTAATAAAAAATTAAGCAATTTACAATTTTGTGTCACTTTAAACAGTCTGTCATCTGATATTAACGTATTGTAAGCAAATGACAGTATCAGAAGAAAAATAAGATCAAATACAAATGATGTCATCATTTACTATCTTTTCATTACGAACGTGAATGACTTCTTTGCATTTGTTGAGTCCAAAATCAATCATTTTATGAATAATGTGATCAAATCATTTCAATATTGCATGGTTATTGACTTCTAGCTATGAACACTTTGGGCAGGTGTATTGAATGTATGGAGCATCCTTCTACGCTCTTACAAACACAGCATAATTCCAATGTAGATTTGGCTGAAATTTAGACAAACCCATCCTTTGAGTTGTAATATTACCTATGCGGGAGTACTTTTTACAATACTAGCAGACTATAGTAATTTAGAAAAAGTAATTTGAGTGTTTCCTGAAACCATCGTTCCAACGAAAATTCCCAAACAGCTTGTAAGTATTTGCTTCACCAAAAATATTGGTTTACATTTCAAAATACTTATTTTTTCATGCCATAAACTTAAAAATCTTTGTACATTTTTATAGAAATGAATAGTTGGAATTTTAATTTACGTTTAAGATTGTCCACTTATAATACATGTAAAGAAGTTTTTAAGTTAATATAACTTAAACTCCAGTTTATTTTTGTAAACTAGTGCCATATCGGGCATTCGATGTCCATCATTCTTAATTTATGATATATTTAAGTTTGTCAAGAATCTAGAAGCATTGTTATCATATAAGTGCGCATGCGTCGGACCCTTCGTACTATAAGACCCCAGGAATCCCATTGACGTATGATGAAACTTATGAAACGAATTAAATATCGTGATAAGTGCAAAAATGCGGCACAAAAATAGTTTTAGAAGTGATACACATTATCAGTAGCTAGTTTCTCAAACTCCTGGATCGCTTGAACCCAAAATGCATTGTAGGGTCAAATTTATTATTATAAATTTGATGGTTTATATATTATATAATATATAATATATATATATATATATATATATATATATATATAATATATATATTATATATTATATATTATATATTATATATATTATATATTATATATTATATATATTATATATTATATATTATTAATTAAGTATATTTTTCTGGCTTTGTTTATCCCCGTCGCTCGGGTTGTCTCTCTTCGACCCAGAGCTGAAAATAACTCAACATTGTCTGGAGTGCATATAACTCATCTGGGATTCTTTTTTATTGAAGACCTGTAACCTGAACAATATTCAACACAACTGCATTTCTGTCCAACAGCACACAACAGGAAGGTTCGTTTCTATATTTACTGTACCTGGAACCGAGCACAGGTTTTATTAGTGTCTCTGGGCGAGAGTGCCTGTATGTTTGTCAATGCCATCCACTACAAACAAGATGTCATACTCCGTACGGAGTCACATTTTCTTTATAAACTTGTCGCAGTAGATTAAAGTGAACACTCATCATCAGATGTGTTGCTTTACACGCAAACTGTTCGACATCAGCGACAGATAATCCTTCTGGTGTTTGCGTGAAGAACGTGGAATGCATTTCGGCGCTCCTGCAGAAGCGCATGCTTCATATTTAATAAATGAAGAATGTGGCTGTTGTTAATGCTGAAATATTGATGTATTTTCTGAAAAGTGACGGCCTGGGGAAAAGTTATTGCAGCACGCTCCGTAGAAGTGATGATCCTTTCTAGTGGTTAGAAACATGACAGAGAGAAATATTTTTAAACTGTGTTAAAAAAGACGACGCTTTCTTTTTCTTTTGTTATTTACCACGGATGCGTTCTGTTACTATTTTGGTCAAAAAGGTGCTGAAAAATTAAAGCGCAGGGATTTTAAAATCAGATTTTGATTTCGCAAAATAGACTGGCGATGTCCAGATTAAACAAATTGAATAGTTCAACATTCCCATGAGATTTGTTAGATTAGATTAAACAACAGATTTGCAAAAAAATAGATCTCTTCAATCATCCTTGATGTATGGGATCCCTCCATTTTAACCTCAATTTAATAACACTAAATCAATAAAATTCAAGTTTGTTTTTTTATAGTTTTTATGAACTATAATTAAAAAAATATTCCGCAGAAGAAAGATTAATAAACTGGGATGGAATTGATGGTATAACTTAATTTTATCATGTGCATGGGTTCCATGTGATGAAGTCGTATAGTTTTTGCAGAATTTGCAAAAATGTATGTTAAAAAAAGTTAATTTAATCATTAGAACCAATGTGCTTTATAAATAACAGTAATTCCAACAACGCATTTTTTGTTTATGTGGGTTTTTGACAGACATGAATCCAGTCAACATGTATATGTTGGCCTCACATGGCATATGCTTGGGCTACAGGGGTGCAAAGTGGGCATGGTCCCGCAAAGGGCATCTTATCTGGGTTAAAGCTGGGACCGAGATGGATCCTAGACATGTTTCCCATTTCGGCCCCACCTAAGAACAACATCAATCCTATATGAAATCCATGTGGGCGGTTGACATGGGGCCATTATGGAACCCACGGACAATCCTATATGAGGTGGTTTTTCAGCTCAGATCATACACATATGGGCCCCATATACAGATGTTGGCTGGGGTGATGGGTCTTGAAGATTCAAACACAAGTCGCAGGAAGTCATGACGTGAATGCACAAATAATTTTTTTTTTTTAAATCATAAGTAACGAGTGTTTTTGAGTACCCAGTAATTTGCTTTTTAACTGAATTTATTCCACATGGACACAACTCATCCTCTGAAATATTATACTGTAAGTACATTTTTGCTCTTGACACTACAAATGTGAAACAAATAGATTTGAACCAGAGGGAATTTAAAGGTGAAACCATTGGGTGTCAACTAAAGTCAGTTGAATCTGGTAACACAGAGAGATTAAATGATGTATTGATATAACGTCTCAACAGATGCATAATGTTGTAGATTGTCCTGCGTCTGCGCTCATTTGAAACAATTTATAGTGAGTTTCACACAAATAATGTAATATTTGATAAACATGTAAATAGACAATTGTAAATATATTTATTTTAAATTTATTCCGTACAAAATGTAATATGATTTTTAATTATAATACATATTACAAAAGTATGACATGATGTGGAGAGGCATGGCATCCAAAGGAAACCTGAAGTTCACAAAATGGACTGCATCCTGTAAATCCAGATTTACTCTCGAGGAGTGTTTGTGTGTCTGTGCATGTGGAATTTGCATGAAGTCCGACAGAGTCTGTCTGTCACGTTGTCTTTTTCACACAGCGTGTTCGCATGCACCACTTCACTTGTGTTAAAACAAGATTTCACCCTTTAGAAGTGCTAAAGCTGCCCGCATGAGTGTATAGTATGTGTTCCATTAAAACCACATCAAGCAAACAATGCAGAACATGAATGGAAGAGAGCACATGCAAGTCAATGCTGAAACAAAAGACTTGTTTTATATGTTGAAAAGAAATGTTGTTATTAAACATTGTGTCGTTCCTCAGTGTATTGTGTGTGGGTCATGGGTACATACAGCAGGAAACACGATGATATAATGCATACCTGCCGTCATAGGAAGTTTATCCCAATGTGCAAGAATATGATTTCTTTAGAATAAAAAATGAAGAATTGTATACTTGCACAAATCAGGAACAATCCTATTTAACAACTGGTTAGGGATAACTCTATATGGTACATAAAACCCTAAAACGTCAAATTCATAAAGAATGTGTAGCATTATAGATATGACATTCCTGAAAATAGCCCTTACTTGACTATTATAAACTGATGCACTTAAATAAAAAATAATGCTTTATAAACTCAAAGAAAGACATCACATGGGATTTTCCACCACCAAATGTTGATATGTGTGCTATTTAAACTTTTGTGTTAAGACATTTTTACAGATTTGCCCACAAACTTTGTTAAATCCTAACATTTCCCTGTAGGAATTCATACATTTTCATTGTTTCCTATCCACGCCAATACAGTACGTGTATATTCTCCAGTATTCCCAAGGCGTTCTATAAGTCACATGCCATCACTCGTGAGACCTTATCTCTTTCAGGACCATTACTCAGGTTAAACTGTCTGCCCGGAGCTCTCGACAGCCATGACCGCCGTCTTCCAGCCCGGCCGGCGCCTGCGGTGCCCTTGCAGTGGGTAGAGCTCGGGGGGCAGTGCCAGGGTGTGAAGACATGATAAATAACAGATGTTTCCCGATTGGCCGTGCCATTTGTCACGCACCTGCCTCGCCTCAGCCGCGCACCGCTCAACGATATGTCACTGTCACCAGACGGATGGCCCCGCTGCATCAGCTCATCCGAGCAACTCTCAGCTCAAGAGATCCTCGGCTTTTATGGAGCCATATATCTCCTCCCAGCGCTAAATAAAAGAAAACAGGACAGCTTGTGTTTTCCTGGGTATTTTCTTAGCTCTGGGGTAGGGTCAAGTGGACACAGTTGGGTGGCTTTTAATGTAAGGGCCGCTTGGCCAGCAAAGACACCAATACAGAAGACTACAGATTTACCAGGACTGATCTTAACATGTGATCTTTCCTACTATTTGATGCCATTTGGGTCCCACGATATAAAAGTGTGCGTTAAAATATGAGCTCGTCTCAGATGATTAACATCCCTCAAAACACATGTACGCACAATTGATTTTGACTTAATTACTTTGACTTTAGGGAAAGTAGGTTTAACTGTCATGTTTGCTTACCTTCACTCACAAATATAACTAATAAAATAAATCGCATTGTAACATAATATTATAATATTACAAATGTTTTAAAGAACAAGGCAGTTTTAGTGTTAAAAATCTTCATGTAAAGTTGCGTCCCAGAGATGAACGTCCCCCCTGTTACCCTTATGGAAATCGCTCGGAACATAACTCCTGGTTGCTACTGTAATCACATGATTTTCAGGATTTTTGATTCGAGAGAAATCGTCAATAAAAGCACCGTACATTTCCCTCACTATCCCCTTTATGTTTAACGATAAATAATAGTTCAGTGACGTTGTAACAGATCCACCCTGTTATGCCAACCTACATAGGAAACAATATTTTTTGTCATTTAAAAAATATTGTTAATAAACATATACAAAATGTTCTCTGTGGTCAGAATAGATTAATCTAAGCATTAAAAGTCCCTCCTGTTACCGTCAACCCTGTTACTGATTTGCGTTAAATGTGGTAAAAAATTATTATATCATAATATTCTGAGCTGGACCTGTTTGCTTTACTTACTATTTTCTTTTAGAAAGTCCTTCTACAGTTGAAATGATAAAATTATGGAAAGTTGAACTTTTTTGAAAGTTACTATCCTGAAATGAGCCCTTTAGTAGGAATGACTCCATAAATACATATTTGGCTATGTGGATGTCAATTGTTTTAATTTGGCACATGAAATGTAAGACTGTATTTTGTTTGCCGATAAAGATGCAGATGAAAATCAATAAAGCTCACATCTGTATAAAGGTTGTGACTTTTCACGAAGTATTTGATGCTTGATCTTCTTGTCTTCTGATTTTACACTTGTTGGATGAAAATGCTCATTATGCAAACTGCAAACTCATTGGATGATCTTCTCCCTTTGCATCGATTTTCAAACCCTGCTGTCAATGACATTCAAAGTTTACCCAAAAATGAAACATCTGTCATCGTTTATTCATCCTCAAGTCGTTTCTTTCGAGAAGATATTTTGAAGAATGTCTTTAACCGATGCTGGTACACATCCCCTTGCAGAGGTTTCTTCTAGTCCACTCAAGTGTATCGGTGCCGCAAAGAAACAGCATTTTTTACGTTCAACCCTGTTCTTCTCCAGGCAATCTTACAACACCTCCCAAGACCCGGTTTGATCCTCCTTCAGGTGTTTACAGATTCCCTATTCCAGACACACGAGAATCAGTAAACTAACATCTGACCTCCCCGAGCGACGCGATGTGAACATTACGTTTTACATGTTTCTCATGATTAAAATCTATGATTTCTCGAGCATGTTCGAGTCTCTCTTTCACCCTCGGGTGATTAAAGCGAAAATGTGTTTTTCTCGTTCCGCATCTTTTTCCGTACCTCATAATTTAGGCATTATCCATGCTCGACTCGTCGATGCTGAGCTACTTCAATGGAGCGCTGCTTTTCTATCCGTCTCATAAGATTATATCAAACAACAGGCCACGGGATTACTCGCTCGCCGTTTCTTAAGACAGCTTCAATGAATATTATTAGAACTCAATTATAGACATTGAGAAGAGCGATGAACTATACTTGAACAGCTTTTACCCCTAAAGATTCATGCCCGTATACTGTTCTCATAATAAAACCTGTATTTGTGATAATGAGGGATGAGCTAATCTGTCAGTTTATGCATTCGGTAAGTGCTTTTATTACGTTTGAGATTTATGTGATACGTTGCTCTGCAAACCCGTTTCTCTTTGCTTGCAAAGATCCAAAACAAATATTCTGTTATGAATAACTCTCTCTGGTTGTTCTAAACGTGTATACATTTCTTTGTTCGGTCGAACACAGAAGATATTCGGGCATATGCTTGTAACCAAACAGTTCTTGACTCCTAAAGCTGAAACGACAATGATAGTCGAAATTCCCACGGAACGGTTGGCTGTCCAACATTCTTCAAAATATCCATGACTTCTTCAAAATGATGACTTCTCCACTAAGGTAGTCAAAGAAGGGTCAAAAAACTGTCGGGTCCTGAGCATTCTTACAATTATCTTTCTCTGCGTTCATCATGACTTAACTATATATTTAAACAGCTCAACGGTTGTTAAAAAAGAAGATCTTTTGAGGAATGTTCATAACACTATGAGCATCAGTTACTTCTATGGTATGGACACAGAACCAATGTGATTAATGGGTGCCGGTTGACATCATTCTTCAAAATATGTCTTTGTGAGTTCGGCCGAAGAAATCCACTGATTTCCCCTCGAAGCAAAAGTTTTCGTTTGATTCCATTTAATCTCATTGATGTCTGTGAATAATAAATAATTTTTCAATGTTTTGGACTTGCAAACATTTAATCCTCATCGCCGCATTACACTTGCATCAGGAAATATATTTTCTAAGGGTTTACTTTGTCCAACATTTTCCTGTCATATAAATTGCATGAATTTGTAAGGAAAAATAAGTATAAAGTACATAAGACTTTTCAAAAAGGAATAACATCTCTCTCTCTCCACTCCTTGGCTCCGATTATTATCAATGATATACAGAATAAGACTGTGATTGTAAAGTGGTATATGTGGGTTTGAGATAACAGTGACAGTAGGGGGTAAAAGCACTCAAGCGCTCCTATTTAAGCCAATCACATGAATCCATCTCATTAAAACCCTCTGATGCCATTTACTGCCACTTACCACCTCACCCATCAGAGCCGTATTTAAGTGTTCCACGGATCTCACTTCTGCATTGATGATGGTACAGTAAAACACTCTATTTACATTACAAAACCCTTCTTTAATTTTGGCAAACAAAATTCATGTTTTGACAGTAACGGGCACCCGTTCATTATTCAGTGCTCGAGAATCATGCTAATTCAAGGACGGATAAAAGCAACACTTCTGACTCACGCTTTTTTATCCCGGCTAACAGTTCAAAGGATGAAATAAAGAATTCATTTCCATAATTTCATACAGTAAGATTTGCTTTTAATAATAATAGTGGTAGGGTATAATTTGTAATGAAATGGACAATTTAGTAGTTATAATAATAATATATTCATATAATTACAGTATGACGTCTTCAGAAGCAACAACCAGAGAACAACCGGCTGATCATTTATAACCCCTTTAAAATCCATAGATGTATCTTTAACGTTAAGTTGTACTTGTACTTGTTTTTTTAAATTTGTTCTTTATAAAAAAAAAAATTGCAAAGTGGAAATGGATATCGTTACATAAATGACATAAATGATATTACAGCTCATGATAAAGCCATTATTTAATACACAATATTATTAATAAATAACAAATAATATCAGACAAAATTACAATTATCACAAAAAATTATACATTTTATCATACAAATTATAAATTTAAATGCACAAAGAGGACAACACAAGACTTGTTAATAAGTCAAACATAGGGTATAATGTATCTGTTATTAATATTTGTCTATTCTCTGGTGTGGTATTATTTTGTAGTTATTCTTCAGAGATGTATGTCTTAATAATAACAGTGTATGTGTTGGGTGAACTTTTTACCGAGATTTAAATTCTGTGATTCAGTTTATATCTCAAGAATGCATTGAAGTTAAAATATTTTAAAATACTTTAAAATATTAAAGTTTTATCTTTAATAAAACATTAACACATAACGTAAAAAATACATTAGTTGTCCAAAGTTGGATATTTAAATCATAACAAAAAAATCACGTCCTTACACACAACAATGTATCAAACATGAGTTGTGTGTTACTGTACAGGTCGCCGTCTATGAAATGCTTCAAAGCCTTATCATACTGTACTGTATACTGTACACTAAATGTGTTAAGAAATTAGTTAAACTGCATTTATATAAATTATATAAAATGCATGTAATAGGGAACATTGTAAAAAACGAAGCCCTTAGGAAATGCAAAATCCAAACAATATTTCATTGCATCTGAAGGGGGATGAAAAACCTGGAATGAGATTAAAGATTAATCTTCTCTGTGCCTCATGTAGTTCCTTTGGCACAACTTCAGATGCAACAAATTCAAAGTTTGTTTCGTACACAGCCCGAGCGGGGATGCTCAGTAATATCGGATATTTTCCTCTGTGTACATTCAGTACATATAATAATAACCAAAAGTGAGGTCCGACTTAAATGAATTATTAAAGATGAATAAATATGTGCGTGTGTGTTTCGTAGCTGTGCCGGGCACGTAAACCGGAGTTGAGAAGAATTTAAGGAGGCTTAGCACAAAATAACACACCACATGCTCTTATTGAGTCAAACATCGGGGGAACGACTGTTGTTGTCAAAAATAACAGAAGAGAAACAGAATATTAAGAACTGATTAGATAAACTTCCCCTTCTTTTTGTGAGAATTTAGTTTTTTTTTTTTTTTGACATATTAAAGGTTTATCAAACATCTTGTGTGTAGTATCTATGGACAAAAAATGCTATATAATATATATGTATTGTGTCTTCAGAATGTGTGTAAAGATCTTATAAGTGTACCGTTATGTTTTTATTACATAAGAATGAGTTATTTTTGTATCTTCAGATCAACACTTTTCATGGCGGCACATTCTGCCAAGTTTCTACAGTAGCCATAAACGGACCAACTGCTTTAGATTGGCATCTTCTTTGTCCTCCGAGAGCCTATGTAGCGCCAACAGAGGGAATATTCTCTCATTTTCCATACATGTTATTCTATAAGTTAATTTTGTCAAAATCATTCTTAGCTCTTACAGATGTGAGCGTGATAAGCGAATATCTTTGATCGATGTAATGGAGTCAGTTTAAGAAGTTGAATGCGTGACGAGCTCCCTAAAGCAGAGACGCCGCCAGTTTGATATGATAATGAACCCCTGTGCCCGTTCTCTACACCATATGCCCATCCTTTCATTGGGGACATGGGTACAGATGGCAGGCCGCACTGCTAATAAGGGGAATAGAGCTGAATTGGAGGGGGTGAAGGAAGCTGTAGTGTAAAGCTCTAATGACAAGCTCACCGACGGCATCTTCAGTTTAAAAGACCAGGGTTGTCTTGTTCTACCTTCTTACAAAAATCACATCAATTTGTCAGGGGGAGCTTGTGGAATGAAGACGTTCATTCTTTTTTTATAGATGATGGCATGTGATGTAAGCAACCATGAAACCAAATTAACATTTTTTGTAAATGATTTGTGATCACCATTCAGATTAAGCATATTCATGTTTCTTTTTCATTTTAATTTTCGCCTTATTTAAGTTTAATGCTGAGCATTAAATTTCTTCTTTATGTTTAGGTTTTTCAGATAAATTAAAGTCTGAAAGTAGATTTGATTTAAATCTACAGAAATGTTTAAAATTGTATTATATATAACATTGTTGAGCAACCAAGGATGCTGCTGCAATATACAGGTAACGGATCTAGACTGGTGGTGCTGGGGAAGGAGGTGGGTGTTTAGTAGATCTCTTATCGCATACTGCTCATCTAGAGTTTGATAACTGCACTACTGTATATTATTAAGGCCCAGTGTATTGTAAAATAAATTTTATTGTTATAGAAACAGCTTTTATAGCAAACATCAAATACTTTTTGGGGTTGCTTAACAGCGGCGAGGAATGAAGATAACAGAAATGAGCTTGAAACTGTTGTTATTCCATCAGCAGACGCTGAATATCTAGAACTACCATGTAGTCAAGGTCCTGCCATAAATCTCAATCAAAAATCTGTTTAATGTAAAGAACTCAATATCCGGTGTTCATGCTGCTGCTTGAATGAGGTTCAAGGAAACGCTCTTTGACACGGCCACAACATGTGGTTGAAATGGTTGCAAGAAAGAAAGAGAAACCATGTGACATAATTTCTTTAAAGCGCACTTATTGATAAAGAGATTCTTGTAATTCAGTTTCAAGACATGAGGTCAGAGGACAGGACATTACTGATGGACAGTATTAAACCTCAGGGTATGTGGTCTTTCATTACTGTCAGCTGATATTACCGGGCTTGTTTTTTCACTGTCAACAGCCATCTGTTGTGTCGGTGTATAATCGCTGAAAAGTGAGAACAGTGTGGCAGAGCTGTCTGAAAGCTGATGTAAATGTTCTCAAAGAGTGAGATTTACAACAAAAGGTTTGGTCATTTACAGCTGGTTTCCCTAAAGTGAATAATCTGTCATTATTAAATCACAGTCGTGTCATTTAAACCTCCATGAATTTTTTGCTTTAGCAAAAGAATGCTTGCCACTAAAATCCCTTACGCTGCCTTTAATTCATTCAACCTCTTTTCATTTCTAACATGTATGACTTTCTTACTTCCACTACATGAATGAGATATTTTGAAAATATCGGGAACTGGCATCCATTTACGTGTATTGTTCTTGTCAATACATAAGAAGTAAATGGGTGGGTTTCGACATTGTTGAGGTATCAACATTCTCGGAAATATCTTCTTGTTTCAAAAATAAAAACATCTTCTTACAGGTATCAGCATAAGCCAATCAGTGTTGTAAGGCTGTTCGTACTAACTGAAAGAAAGAAGTCACATGACATTTAGGGCACATATGATCGGCGGAAAGAATGCATCCAGAACAGCCTGGCATGAAGGGCAACATACCAAATAATTTGATTCTCTCTGCACTGCTTATAGACCTTCTTTCCATTAGAATTCCGGTCCGAACTTTCTCCAGCATTTGTGTATTGTGATCTGGTTGATGATAAAAAGGCAAAAGAATGCAATCCAGTTACATTAATGTTCAAACTCCCAACCCAGAAAAATCCACATCAGGCAACAGAACATCATACAGCGGCTCTGTAGACTAAAGGTGATGTGCAGAGACCCTTCGTGTGGATCCAGGTAACACGATATAATAAGACATCTGGATGAGCTTTTCTGACACCTGTATCCGGGCCCAGAACCCCCGAGGGCTCCAGACATCTCTAGGCAATAAAATACCAGCCATTCACCAAACATCACGGGAAAGTGACAGGCTGTGGCGTCCCGAAAAAATACCTCAAAATAAACATTGAGTTGTTCCAAATCTGTGCATGTCATGCATATTTATACTCCCTTTTTATTCATATTTCAGTTAAATCTGTAACATTCCTTTGTTCAGAGAAAGATATTTGAAAGAATGTGTGTGAACAATTAATGCCAGTCTTTGGAACCCATTGACTACCATAGTAGGACTATAGTTTCTAATTTTCTTTCTTTGTATAACACAAAATAAGATATTTTGAAGAATGCAAACAGATCCTTGGTACTTTTGGATACCATCGTCATCTTACACTCCAACCATTTTCATTTATGGAGAACAAGCTCTAATGTTTTTTTGTAAAGAATGTTGTTATGACCCCAGTGTAAGGTCACCGTCACGTACCTCGAAAGTTATTTTAGGTTCAGGGCTAAGATGGTATATAACATTTACATTTGTGTGCGGTTGTTTTTTAAAATGAATGATGTAAGCAGTAAAGAAAAAAAAGCAGACAACAAATTAACTTAAACGGGAACGATTTTTGATGGTGGACTGATTTGTAAAAGAGTGAAGTCCCCCAGGCAGGTCATTCAAAATCCGACATGGTTATATGCAGAAAGTATGCAATTTTAATACTATAATATGATAATGTTAAAGTACGAAACACAAACATTACGCCTGTGTACCACGAAGTCATTGTAGACAACAAACAACATTTCTATCTCGCACAATACGTGTTGACACTACTGTTTTCTTGTCACCTGTCCGTCTTATATTTCCAACAACTGCTTGTGTGTACATATGTGGTATTATTTCTAATCCAGAGTCTACAACACAGGTCATGATGGGGTTGTCAGTAAGAGTCGGACCAATAATCCCATCACAAACCCTCCAATGTGCCGGAGCTCCAACGGTGAGGATACACAGCCGACAACGACTGCACCTCTGGGTTCGACATATCAAACGCGTAAGCTGACAGCATCAGTGCCATGCTCCCGGCAACATTTTATACAAAGAAACTGTATTTCTAGGTTTCATATCAACTGATAGCAGTCAGTGAGACTTCCCTAGGCGTCTTATGAGTGTGTGAGCTGGATTTGACATTGAACAAAACCGTCCGTGCCCGTCACTTGTGTGTCGATAAAGACGACCCGAAATGTCCCAGACTGTCTCAAGTGTGTCTTTTCAAGGACGGACTTGTCTTTTCATGATCGGGTAACTATCCAGTCAATAAAAAGCGCTTGAAGTGTCTGAGTTTAGGACACTTGGGCATCCGTGAGATCCCAGGACATGACACCAAAGAGGTCAGTGTCTGGGTATGCCCTTTAAACCAGTTTTGCTTTTTTTATTTAAATATCTATTTAGAGATCATTGAACAATATTGGCGCTTACTAACAAAGACGAATTAATGGCCTTAAAGGACTTTGCTCATTGTTCGGTTATTTTAACAACGCACAATGTTAACCGTATAATAAAGTCTCTTACCGGGAAAAGGGTTTTAAGTCATCCCGCTCACTTCTAAAACCTAATTTGACTTCATCGTCTTATTGTCCGACTCTGATCCACTTAAAGTTGATGAGGTTTTGTGTGTTTGACTACATTTATATTACAAGGGTGCGAACCAATTCAATATTCATGATGGTCGCTCTAACTATAAAGTCCCACATTTCAGTAAGGAGATCCAACTGTCAATCAATAAAGATTGATGATTCCCTGGGGTAGAACTATTGTGAGGTGTTTGTCTGCTATAGGATTTTTGGGCGCAGTTCAAACGTAGTTTTATTGTAATCCGTATCTGGTTTAATAATTGATTAGATAAATGCTATTGGATTCTGAATGTTGCCAGACATTTGAGAAATATCTACCTTCCATCATTCCGAACATGGCCGGCGAGTGTCACTTCAGTTACAACAATGCACTCCAAGTGTAATACATCATTTGGGTTACATTTCTTTTGGGTTTAAAACTTCTCAAGAAATGCACAAGACCCTGCACTGTTAAAAAGATTTCTTGCGACTTATATTAACTGGACAAAATCTTACAATAGATTATTTTTAGTAAAAAAATATGGACATGATTGATTAAAAATCCAACTGTTAATTTCTCTAAAAGGTATAAAAAGCTTTTTCTGTAGGCCGAAATATACATCAATATTTTTGAGGAATTCTAATGAAAATGTTTAAGTTAATCAGATTTTATTTTCTCATACACCAAATTTAAACAGTACTATTCACTAAATGTAAAGCGTTTTTTTTAAACAGAGGAAAGGAAAGACCTTTTGGGATTTGTTTCTATTGTATTGAATTTGTTTGGTTTTGTAGGTTTTTTAACATGAAGACTTGTAAAACGGATTCTCTTGTGTGTTAAGATGCAGCCGTGTGTGTGCGTAACAAACGGCATCCCATATGGATTTCGTGAGCACTTCTGTTCAGTTTAATAAAGGATGATTGCATAATGTATGTGACAGTTGGCGACTCTTTACGATCTCTGTGGCTGTTTGTAAAAGCCAAAATATACATTTTTTTCTTTAAAACTGCAGTTCTGCTGCTTTCGAAGGGTTTAGTTAACGGTGCAGAATGTGCAGAATTGACTTTTGCACATTTGGGAATACTGAACTGTATGTGAAAAATTACTTTGATATGAAAATATAAACATTTTTTTAATTGCTGTCTTCCTCTCCCGATCTGTTTTGCAAATCTGATCAAACTTTTGTTGGATCCATCCCCACGGATCATCAATTTATTAGCATTCTTCATAATCTTTAGTGAGATTGTGTGCTATGACATATTACAATGACTGAAAACGCGCTGATTTACAGGCCACGAGTTAGCGATAACAATTCCTCAGTAAAATGTTTCATGTTCCTTTAATTACATGTGATTCATTAATTTGATATTATCACTGTGTAACTGTGATTTAAATAGCAGCTCGCAAAAAAAAGCCCCAAGAGTATGACAGATGTCACAGAAGTTGCCCAGGCAACGGGGATTTTTCTTCTGTGATTGATTCACTGCCGTCACCAGCCAGACATTACAAATGAGTCAGAGGAATCCAGGAATTATTAATACTGACAAATCTATTGACTGCTGCTCAACTGAGAGGATGGTAGGTGAGAGGCTGTGAATAGAGAAAATGGACTACATCTTCAAGAAACAAACTTCATTTTCTTAATTCTTCATTTCTTAATTCGGCCTGCTACATCTTGCTTGAGCCATTCGTACCATAACGTTATATAATAGAATCGAATCATTAAATCTATCTGATCTAATCTCTGATTGTTAAAAAGTCACTTGAGGTCCTCTACAGTGAAGCTGAATTTGTTTGTTTGCCCGCTGACAATGACACAACGTATGAATACTAATGATAGGTTTATTTTAACAGTGAGAGACGGAATAACAGCAAAGACTGTGCATGTCAAAAAAAGTTTAACTGATTTGCATTCTTATGAGTGAAAGAAGTATTTGATCACATATCAATCATGAATTTCTGTCTACCAGGTGTCTTTTATACAGATAACAAGCTGAGATATGAGAATTCTTTAAAAGGGAGAGCTGCTCATCACAATGTGATACCTGTATAAAAGACATCTGTCCAAGGATGAAATCAAACAGATTCCAAACTCTCCACCATGACCAAGACCTAAGATCTGTCCAAGGATGAAATAAAACTGATTCCAAACTCTCCACCATGACCAAGACCTAAGATCTGTCCAAGGATGAAATCAAACAGATTCCAAACTCTCTACCATGACCAAGACCTAAGATTTGTCCAAAGATCCAATAAAACTGATTCTAAACTCTCCACCATGACCAAGACCTAAGATCTGTCCAAGGATGAAATCAAACATATTCCAAACTCTCTACCATGACCAAGACCTAAGATCTGTCCAAGGATGAAATCAAACAGATTCCAAACTCTCCACCATGACCAAGACCTAAGATCTGTCCAAGGATGAAATCAAACAGATTCCAAACTCTCCACCATGACCAAGACCTAAGATCTGTCCAAGGATGAAATCAAACAGATTCCAAACTCTCTACCATGACCAAGACCTAAGATCTGTCCAAGGATGAAATCAAACAGATTCCAAACTCTCCACCATGACCAAGACCTAAGATCTGTCCAAGGATGAAATCAAACAGATTCCAAACTCTCCACCATGACCAAGACCTAAGATCTGTCCAAGGATGAAATCAAACAGATTCCAAACTCTCCACCATGACCAAGACCTAAGATCTGTCCAAGGATGAAATCAAACAGATTCCAAACTCTCTACCATGACCAAGACCTAAGATCTGTCCAAGGATGAAATCAAACAGATTCCAAACTCTCTACCATGACCAAGACCTAAGATCTGTCCAAAGATCCAATAAAACTGATTCTAAACTCTCCACCATGACCAAGACCTAAGATCTGTCCACGGATGAAATCAAACATATTCCAAACTCTCTACCATGACCAAGACCTAAGATCTGTCCAAAGATCCAATAAAACTGATTCCAAACTCTCTACCATGACCAAGACCTAAGATCTGTCCAAGGATGAAATCAAACAGATTCCAAACTCTCCACCATGACCAAGACCTAAGATCTGTCCAAAGATCCAATAAAACTGATTCTAAACTCTCCACCATGACCAAGACCTAAGATCTGTCCAAGGATGAAATCAAACAGATTCCAAACTCTCCACCATGACCAAGACCTAAGATCTGTCCAAAGATCCAATAAAACAGATTCTAAACTCTCCACCATGACCAAGACCTAAGATCTGTCCACGGAGGTCGGGACAAGTTTGTAGACCTACACAATCTGTTTGGAATGAGCTACAAGACTATCACCAGTTGATGCAACAAATGGAAGAAACACAAAACAATTCTTAATCTCTCACGGTAAGGAATCCCCCCAGAACTACACGGGAGGATCTTATCAATGATCTCAAGGTAGCTGGGATCACATTTACCAAGAAAACAATCGGTAACACACTATGCCGTCAAGGACTGAAATCCTGCAGTGCCCGCCAGGACCCTCTGCTCAAGAAAGCACATGTACAGGTCAGTCTGAAGTTTGCCACTAAACATCTGAATGATTTAGAGGAGGACTGGGACGAAAGTGTTGTGGTCAGATGAGACCAAAATCCAGCTCTTTGGAATAAGCTCAACCCGCCATGTTTGGAGAACATCAAGAACACGATCCCAACTGTCATACATGCAGGTGGAAACATTCTGCTTAGGCAATGGACAAGGCCATGTATAGTGAGAACCTTCTTTCCTCACCTAGGGCATCCAATATGGGCCGTGGGTGGGTTTTCCAGCATGAGAATTGCCCAAAACTCATGGACAAGGCAACAAAAGAATGGCTCAGGAACCAGCACAATAACGGTCTGGTCTCCAGCCCTGAATCCTTTATAAAATCTGTGGAAGACGCTGAAAGTTTGAGACGCCCAACATCAGCCTCAAAATTGCAATGACTGAGAGGAATATCTGACCTCTGGCATTGCCAACAAAGGATTTGCCACCAAGTACAAAGTCATGTTTTGTGAAGCGGTCAAATCGTTGTTTCATTCATGAGAATGCAAATCAGTTCATAACTTTTGGGACATGCATTTTTTAGAATTTTATGATATCGCTCTGTCGCTATTAAAAGAAACCTACAATTAGAATTAAAGATTGAATTATATCATTTTATATTCAGTGTGTAAACATACAAATTCAGCAGGGGTAATATATTTATTTTTACTTTTAACAAGTGACAAATATAACTTTTAGTTATTTATAAGTGTAGTGGACGATAATTTGGAAGAAAATCTGATTTTGTTTCACATTTGTACATTTATTTAAATTCCAACATCACAGACATATTGAACCCATTAAATACAATGAAATATTAAAATAACCAAGGTCTATGTTAAAATTAGTATTTATACGAGATAGAGAACACAATTATCTATTAGAATAAATGTAACATCACATTTGGTTTTAAATGCAAACGAATAAGTAATTCAAGCCGCCCTCTCACGACACATTTTAAGAGATGATACGGTTACATCTGGCAACCTGTAGTTTTATAATTTCCACAAACAAATTCTAAACACATGTATGAACATCATTCTGGTGTTAAGAGCGAGGATCTCTTTACATACAGGGAAAGCAGTGTTGTGTTTAATGGTTGATGAACATTCTTCCTGCAAACCAATCATTCTGTTACAGGATAAACTCGCTGAGCAATCAATTCCGTTCGTAACACATATCGACGTACGATACATCTTCTTAGCCCCATAATAAAAATAAACCGAATTCCACTATTTAATGGGAAGAAAAGTGAAAGGTTTTGTTGCCAGTGGGAAGCAGTGAAATTGAGTTTGGCAGTAATGAGAGACTTACTAAATGATTCAGCTCACTGGCAGCGGAGGAAATGATTTTATTGAGCTAAAAACTAGATGAAATAATATCACATTCCCTTTACGCGGCGCGCCGGGGTTCAGCTGAGACTTGTGTTTAACACTGCAAGCATAAAAGTAATTGCTCGCTAAATGGGTTTAATTGCAATATCGTGCAAAGGTTTTGACAGGTTGGGGACAACACTGTAGACATGATCAGTGCATTTCGAGATATAGTGCAAAAATGAACATTCTGGTCACATGCTCATGAATAACTTTCATACAGCGATATCACCGGTGTAAAAATTAGGTCAAACTAACACTGAGAGTGTTTATAATCCACACTATCAATATGTTATTTAATACTGTTGACTTTCCTTCGAATCTTCTGCGGAACACACAAGAAGATATTTTGAAGAATGCTGGTCATAAAACAACATTGGTCCGCATTGTATACGCATGCAAAATCACTTCCACTCTCAAAATATCTATTCAAAATGTCTTTGCTGGAAAGTGCAAATATGCGTGATGACATTATGAATATGCATATTACATTTACATTTATATTGAATCATTTGGCAGACGCTTTTACTCAAAGTGACTTACAGTATCACACAGTGGTCAATCATCCCTGCAGAGTGAACAGAGGTAAGATGTCCTTCTCAAGGACACTTCAGTCATTGTCTGCAATGACCTTCTTATGATGTTATGATATTAAGCAAATAGGTCACCAAACAATTAAAAATTTAGTGATGAATTATTCATTTATATGTCACAAACCCGCTTTGTTTGGTTGAACTCAGAGATGGATTTTTGGACAAAAGCTCATTCACTTTTTCGGTCGTACATTCTTCAAAATATGTGTAACAAAAAACTGTTAGCTAATGGGATCCACAAATGTTTGGTTATACTCATTCTTTCAAATATCTTTCTAAAAAACAGCAGACTGGACATTTGCATTTATTTGATTTATATTAATTTAGTACCTAATCTCATGTTTCATGTTTTTTTTTTTGTTCTTTAAGACATAAACCAACCGTTTAAAAAATAGATGGATTTATAGTGTTTTGGAAAAAAATAATGTTTGAATTTACATTCTAAAATATTGTTGTCTTATTTAACAATCATTGTTAAAAATGTTCAGACTAAGCCAACAGACAATTTTAAGAAGATACATTGAATATTAACAAAATGCATTGGTCTAGGTAAAAAAACGTCGTGTTCAGAAAACTATTCAAATGGATCTCATTTTGGAAAATAGCTCTTTATTTGTAAAAGTTGAAAGAAAGTTTATGTATAAGAAAACATTAACTTATATCATAGCCATACTGCAGGTAGACAGTTGAAAAGGAAAGAAAGGATATGTCTTCAGGGGATTTCCAAAGTCTTAAGTTCTTGTTGCTCAAAGGATTCTGTGTCATTTTGAATAAAACGGTGAAAGTTTTTTTAAACTAATTTTTGTGTCTTACATCAAACCATATGAAATAGAATCATCTTCATAGGAATCGAAGAACGGCTCCAAGATCCTTCTTTGCACAGGCCCCTAAAATGGCTAAACACCCTACATACAATGTATTTTTATATGAAATTGTTTAAACATTAACATTATACATTTACATCATGGTACAAAAAATCTTTTTGTTGTATAATTTCGTTTCCATAGCGGACCAGAATTAAATAGATTTTCCAAAACATTGCATGCAAATGATAAAAATGTTTAAACTTAAGCATTCTGTTTCATATATTCATATTTCAGCCACAAAACTTGTATATATGTATTTTTTTATTTAATATTGGGCCCACCACATAATAAGTGCTCATTACACATCAATGACTTGATTGACTTGACATGATTGCTTTAAAAAGCTAGAAAAACATTGAAATAGAGATAAAAACTGTTTTAACATCCTAATCTTCATATTAAGACATAAGACATATGTTGCATAACCATGGTCATATTTTCCAAGAGCACAATCCCTAGAGGCCATAACCAGACTTTAATATTAATGTCACTCTTTCAGAACAAGATTCTATAGCCAAGAAACATCTCCTATTACTATCTAATGCCTGTCACATGATTCAGAGAGTTATAGTGAGGAATATGCAGATTAGTTTAATGTAACAGCATACAGTTACTTGATGATGATGACCCAGATTCCCTTTTATTCCAGACGGAGAAGATGATCACCTTTATCTGTCTGCTTCATTTCAGACAGAGCTATGCAGATTAAATGCTGGAGACTACACCTTTCGAAATATGTCGCACAATATGCTCTTCCATATCCAATGCAGCTAAACGGGCACAAAACTAATTCTGCCATAAGGCCCTTACCATATATACAATATTACACGTCTATGATAGTAAATATATCCCTGAAAATATCTGTTGCTAACATTTTTCCAAATATCTTTCTTTGTGTTCAACACAAGAAAGAAATACGTGCACTGACTTTCTTCTGTCTGCAAAATACTAAATAATGTATTTTGACGAATATTGGTAACAGGAATCCGTTTGTTCCCATTGACTTGCATTGGTTTGCAATGGGGACTACCTTTTTTTACTAAGTAACATTCTTCTAAATATACTTCTTTCAGGGGAAAGAAAGATATGCCGGTGTCAAGGGGGTGATTTAATTTTTTACAATCTGTATATATTTATTATACATACAGATATTTGGAAGAATGCTTGAAAACAAACAGTTCTCTGACTCCATTGACTACCACAGTAGGCAAAATAACTTAAATACAAAATAATCTTTTTTGAAGAATGAAGGATAGCAAAATCCTCACCGGCACTTTTGACAACCATCGTCGTTGTTCCCTAATGGGGTCCAGGAACTGTTTGGCTACAAGCATTCTATCAACTATCTTTGGTGTTCAACGAAACAATGACATATATACAGGTTAAGAATAAAAGGAGATAGCTCAAGCTGCAAATGAAAGAAATCAATGTAGAATCATTATACAGTATATCAGATGACACGTTTGTGTTGAACTTTGAGTGTTTGGAGAGTCTGGAGTGGTGTTCGGCATTGACTTCTACCAACAGTTTATGCACAGAGAATAGAAGCATGACTTGAATTTGGAGGAACACTTAAACTCTTCCCACCCACCGAGACTAACTCAATTAAAACCGTTTCTGTTTATGCAAATAAGACCTAGAACGTTTTAATAAATGCAGGTTCATGCGGGTGCCGTTGCCCCAAGGACACTCGTTCTAAAGGCCACGCTTGAGTGAAACTTTAGGAGAAAGCGTAGGATTCGAGCGCAGATCCCAGGAGGAGAGTTACACATTTGCCATCCCTTCGAGTACCCCCGACTGTATTAACAAAATATTTATGATCATAATACCATAAAATGTGTTTTAATAAAGCAAATAGAATAAAAAAAAGCATTCTGTAAGAAATGAAACTCGCTCTGTGTATAGCGCACAGGCCATGTACAGTATTTATTAGGAAACTCAATGGGAAAGTTTAAGCCATCTGATTTGTGTTTCTTTCATTTTTGCTGCCGTATTGACTTCCGTAACTGTATCATAAGGGAAATATAGTTTCACTAATGCTCAACAAAAGACGTTCTGAGAAGCAACAGAACCCATTTAGACTTTTCAAGTCCAGCTCCGCTTTTATCTCATTAGGATATTATCTGCGTATTGATATGATCGATATCTCCGGATCCAATTTGACGGCTTTAGGTCATGTTTACTGTCAGAGACAGAAACCTTTTCCATACGCCGCAATGCGAAGCTGCATCCGCGCTATTATTTGTGTTTCAGAGGAGACCACATCCCATAATGACAGAAAATCTTTCTAATCTGTGATGTATAATTCACATTACAGGAAATGAAAAATGAAGGAATTTCTTGAAAGGCTTGTACAGTAAACTGATTAGAGTTATGAGGTCATGATGTGGAGTCACATCCTTCTTGACAAATCTTTAAAACATGCCATCAAAACCATTTTCATATCTCAAATCCTTAAAGAAGAAAATCACTCAAAAATACAATTCTGTTATAATTTATTAACGTATGGTCATTTCAAAACTGTATGACTGTTTCTTGGCAGAACACAAAATTACATATTTTGAAGAATGTTGGTAACAGGAAATTATCGTTGATTGCCCATACGGTTTAAGGCAACGGGGACTACCAGTTTATCTTCAAACTATCTTCTTTTTGGCAGGCAAGCAGTGACAAATACGTCCATTTTTTGATAAACTGTGATCCACTTGTATTCAGAAAGATAACAATTCTGTTATCATTTACCCATATTTGAGTTCTGTATCAAATCTGTTTCAATTTCTTTGTTCCGATTAAAAACAGAAAGAGATATTTAGAAGAATGAGACTAACCAAACAGTTATTGAATACCAAAGTAGGAAAAATAACTTGAATACAAAATCACACATTTATAAGTTTAAAAGACCGCAAAAAGTTCTGGGAAACGTCTTTACACCAGTCAATGAGATCCAAGAACTGCTTGTTACGAGCATTTGTCCGAATATCTTTTTCTGTGTCCAACCAAACAATGAAATATATACAGGTTTAGGACCAGAACAGTGGAGAGAGAGAGTCATTCATGACAGAATGAAGAAGATGTCATATATTCTCAAATACCTGCACTTAAAGTACACATGAATATTAAAATGGAAATATTAAAAGTGCAAAGTGCATAAACAGAAGAGAGACATCAATCGTGGCACACACTTATGCATAAGAAGATCTGGAAAAACTTACAACAGTTTGATGAGACGTCATACAAACTCTCCCAAAACCTCATCGTCTGTTTTAGCTTTTTCAAAAGAATTCGATGTGAATAGTATGAAAATGTAAGATTAGAAGAAGTAACCTTTAAAGTTCCCTTTTTCTTCACCCCTAAATCTAATATGGTTGATGTTAAAATAGATGTGAATTCTCATGAGATTGTGTTGGTCTTCCCTTAACGTTTCCATAAGATCACTCTGTGTCTTTTAATTCCTCCTACACAGTTGTTTCTCTTTCACCTAATGCTTGGTTTTAAACATATGTATTATATTGTTGATCATAAGCATCTGTTGGGTATAATTGTTGTGTAATTATATTATTATATGTTATTATAGAATTGTGCACTTGATTATGAACAACACCTTTGCTGCACTCCTGCTGTGCAATCTGTGTGCACAACAAACATTCTTTTGATTCATGTTATATTTTTATAAAATTCCGAAATAATTTAACAATCCTCTATCAACCTGACCCGTTTTATTCAGAATACAAATGGAGATACTTTGAAAAATGTTATTAATAGGAAACCATTGGTCCCCCATTGACTTGATATTGTGTCTACACAGTAAGAGGAATATAGAATACAAATAATAATGACAAATATGTTTATTAATTTCACATGAAATGTTCATGTTTTAAACAGGGTCGATGTTTGGCAAATGCAAATTACAAGTTAAGTCATTTTTAAGTTATTGAAAGAATTTTTTGTGAGGTCCACAACTGGTCATAAATACAACAATATGGTTTACAGTGTGCCATAACATATATTGTAATTTTATTAGAATTTTTATTAAGATAATAGATAAATATCATGTTTCAGGAAGGTTTAAATCACTACTGTAAATGTATCAAAACTTCAAATGTGAACGTCTACAAACTTTTTTTGACAAGTTTGGTACGTAAAGCTTTCAGTTCATCTCCACATTGTCGTTACAATGGTAAGCCAGTTATTTTTTTAAGGCTGTCAGAGTTATTCAGAACAAAACTTGAGAATATAATATTATATATAATATATGTAGATTGTGCATGATCATATTGTACTTTTAAACAAATTTTGAATTTTTTTATATAATTTACTTAATTTAAATATAAAAATACACAAAAAAGTGTTCATTTGTAAGTTTTGAAATTACGTAAATATACCTGTATTTTGTGTATAAGTAAAACAAAGTCAAAGTAATTTTTAAAGTCACACATGTGCCTTGGTGGGTGAAATTCTTGGGAGCTTGCTCCAGAAATTGCAGCAACAGTTATCATTTAATAAACAAATAATTAAATCTGATAAACTCGAATATTTCTTTAGAACTCAGCAAAAATGTCAGTGTATAATACAAGTATATAACTATTAAATAAATACATTAATTACATAAACTTAAAACATATTTGTATATTTTCCACCAATAAAATATATTAACTTTTTTAAAAGAATTTATTTAGTTAATAAAGTTAATATAAACTGTGTTTTTTTCTGATTTGTACAATCCACATAAAATATTTTAACAGCGTACACCTTTGCACAGTTTACATATATCATGTAAAAACTTTCATTTTGGATATGATGAAAAGGGATAGATTGACCGCCATATTTATTGTGTATCATTTAGCAGATTCTCTTTTTTTTTGCGTCATTAGATTCCAGATTTTCCAATAGTTATAAATAAGACAAATGTTGTCAAACCACACATTAATGGAATGCGTATAAGCATTAGATATTAGCATCAACTAAACATCTTTGATCATCCATTCTAAATAATAGACATCCTACAGACATGTAGAAATCTATATGATCGTATGACGTCAGAGATGGAGCTACAGTGGACACAAGCAGATGTCTGTCAGATGTATGTGTTGGACTTATTAAATGATGATATTTTTGGGCATTATTTATCAAATCTTAACTTCTCTAACTATAGTCATATATACCAAATTTCTAGACTCACACAACTCATTCAGGAATCTTTCAGCTTATATGTCCTCCGTCATCCCCTCACTCACTCTCTGTCGTCGGCTCGAGCTGTTACCTTAGCAACAGGTTTCAGAGCATCACAAGCAACAGTCGGCCTCCCCGCATCCCCGCGTCATGAAGCGAACGTCTGGAGAGAAAGTCACATTCACTTGTAACGTGCCATTGATCCGAAGCTTTTCTGAGTGTTCTGCATAAGGACAGATCGAAGACGCCGTTTACACGTCCGTCTTCAAGTATTTCTAAAGCAGCAGTTCCTTAAGACAATCTCGCCGGCTTTAATCTTCCTAAAAGGAGAAGGAACCTTGATGTGATGGTCCACATCCCTCTGAATGAAACCTGCCGGCCAACGAATGGATTATAAAAAGACACGGTGGAGAGCAAACTTTAATGTGAGGAATATAATATTTAGATATCGATGATAAATTAAGCGGTCTCACAAAAACACATCTTACAAAATATTCGCAGTTTTACATGACATTATACATACACTTTATTTACACAATATTGTGAATTTGTTTATTAAGCAGAACATATGAACCCTGATTCTAAAAAAGAATTAATGAAATGTTACTCCCAAGAAACAGCCGAGTTGATACATTTGTGCACTTCAACACTTCTTTAAGGCTCCTTAAAGTTTGAGTCTTTCCTGATGACAACAAGTGAACGAGAAACTCCCTTTTGCACAGGAAACCATTCTTGCACGTCATCACTGGTGTGCCCTGTGATGTAATTCCATAGGGTAGATTTACTTAAATAAATTCTTGGTTCACTGCTGCCCTCCATCATCAGTGTTGAGTCAGTGCAGGTATACGTGGAACGCCGCGCAGGGTTTTATTATAGAATGTAGGATGACGTCAAAAGTTTCGTGACACTAATTCGTGTTGTTCATCAAAATAATCAAACAAAGCAAAGGGAATTATATTAGAATGAAAGAAATGAAAAATAATATATTATATATTTGATAATGTTCAGAAATATTTTCTTGTTAAGGTTTCCACCTGAGATGCTTTTTAAAAACTTAAAGGACTATTTTTTGGAATGCATAATCTGTCATCACATACATGCAGGTTTGCCAAATGATATTCTGTCAATTAAAATCCTAAAATTTAGTCGCACATGTTCACGTCACTATAAAATATTGAGAAACATTTGACTCAAGTGTCTCCCAACTTCTTATAAGAATATGTCTGATTTGCTAACTGCCTTCTGCAGGTGATTTATTCCCTATCGTGGGTTAAATTTAAGATAAGTTGGCATTGGCGTTGGGTGCGATGTAACATACAGTATTTTGTGTGCATGTTTCGGCTTTACCTGTCCAGCAGGTAGCCTTAAATATCCTGAGAGTCTCAACGTATGGAATATTTACAGCTTGTCTTTTCCACCAGAGTCATGACATATTAAACATTGCATTGAAAAACCTGACATCAAGTGTGTGGGTATGAAAAACAATGGCACAAAAAACCTTTTCACAAGCAGTCCTATAGGGCATTATCAGTAGAATGCTACAGAAATATAGATTGATTTAAAGAAATATCCGAGCAGTGTTAAAGTGCTGAGTGGCGCTTGAAAGATGAACACATCCTTAAGACACGGGGAAGGAAACGCAGCATCTCTCATCTGCTAAGATGACTTTTAAATAGAGATTGTGGAAGCTGTTTTCCGTACTCATACATTGTTGATAGGAGGTGATGTAAAGCTCGGTTGTGCATTTTCTTTCAAAGATTTAAAGCACAAAAAGTGTTTGGATTTGACATAAATATACCCAGGAGACATTACAATTCCGAAATGACAAATTAAAAAAACATATTGTTTTACTAAATAACAGTTTTTGCAGGTTGGGGAGAACTGGATGTAATAAATACAGAATTTCAATCTATTTAAAAAGAAATCTGACTATATTTTTCCAGGATCGACGAACATAAAATATAAACAGACTTTATGGTTGTGTTAAACTCAGAGCCCTTGGCCTTGCCTGATTTAAATTAATAGTTAATTATGAGTTGGAACGCAAACTGAAATATGTTTGGTTAGTTTGTGTGACATTCACCGCTTCTATTGTAGAAAGATCCCAGGTCCAGTGTTCAAGGTTTTCCTCCGAAGAAGTCGCTTCGGGCGACATCCAGTGTGATGTCATACGACACCCGTATGAGCGGTACAGGGAATGATTCGGAGAGATGGAATGACGGATGAATCAGCAGAAAAATATGTCTCCATCCACTGAAGGCTCGGTCAGGGGCAAAAGGTGTGATGCTGGAAAAAACGACATTATTTAGACAAATATAGAAACATTGATTTGATCAAATTTTATTTTCAAGTTACAGTTCTGACCGGCCTTGAAAAACAGAAAAGAGCTTTCTGTGCAGGAATGTTTTAACATTAGAATAAAAATGTGGGAACGCAACATTCTTCAGCAAAGAACTTCGGCTTCGATATGAACCTTTGTTAAGCTTTGTAGAACAGAAGCATTTCTGTTTATTGAAATCAAGTAAAATATTGCATTAAACACTTGTGCAATCCTACAAAATTAAAAGTTGGAAATAACTAAAAAACGAATCTAAAAGAAAATTAAATCTAAAAAACTCTACCTGTCAGAAATCATATCACTTTTCCACTTATGCATTCATATTTTTTGCACATTTTAGAATAATGATAACCTCAACAAAATTCTGAAATGAAACAAATGTATTCATGTTGTTGTTTTTTTAAATGAGAAAACGACACAGTATATTTGATTATGTCATTTTCTCAAGCAGTTTCTTAAGGTCTTCCCGGGGGTGCTTTTTTAAAAGATTTTTAAAAGAGTCTCCTTCCTAAGTACATAATGTAAGAAAAATTAACATTAAAATGTAAAAACTAAACCATAATAACTTTATCACAGTAGTGGATTCAAACCTTTTATATCTTCTTCTGAGTCTCATTCCTCACCTGCTTCCTGAGGTTCCAGGTTCTTGTTCTTCTTCTTCTTCTTGTCTTTCTTCTCCTTGGAAGTGGCGAGCCTAAGCAGACGGCTTGGGATCTGGTTCTGGCTGTCAGAGCTCTGAGTTTTACCGCCCAGCGAGAAGAGGCCGCGAGCCTTCTGTCTGGAGTCCATCCTGGAGAGCGAGTTCTTTCTGGGACTGGAGGACAGCTCGCCCTCCCACATCTCTTTCTCCACGGATCCGCTGCTCTGGAACTTTAAGGAGTCCTCTGAGGTGCTGGAAGAGGTGCGCTGAAGCCGTGCCTGTGGGTCGAGATGCGGGTCAGCCTTTTTTCAATAATCGCTTAAACCAATGGACTTAAACATTCGGTCTCACCTCCACCTGCCGCACATGCTCCACTCTCTCCACCTCCCTGTGCACCTGCTCCTTCTCTCTCTCCAGCCTCCTCTGAGCGTCCCGCAGTCTCTCCAGATCCTTCTGATAATCCTCTTTCCTGGCCTGCAGCTCCCGCTGAGCCTCCCCCAGTTCAGTGTGCCTCCTCCGCACCTCCTCCTCCCTCACGTGGATCAGCACCTCGCGGTCGGTGAGCTCGCGCTCCCTGACGTCCCATTCCCTCTCCCTGCGGCGTCTCTCATCGGCGTGGGCGGTCTGCTGGCGCTGCAGGGCTGCGGCCTCCTGCCGGTGGCGTTCAAGGCTGCGCTGTTTCTCCTGCTCCACCAGCGAGGGAGGGCGTGACGAGGGACGGGAGGGGGCGCGCTCGTTCAGGGCCTGGCGCTGGTCCTCAATGAAGGTGTCCTGCTGCAGGACCACGGCCTAAGAAAAACATGCAGAATTACAATATGTATTTCATGTGTCGGGTTTAAATATACATTTATTTCAAAAATCTGTTAATATATAATGTGTATGTACTCATATCTGTGGATTTTGCATATGTTTACATCAAAAGTACTGAGGGTTTAAATAACATCGTAATGCATGTTACTGAATCTATTATAATCTATAAAACTATGTAAGAGAATCTATTTAAACATTCTGTTTTCTACATAACACCATATGACATTGGTCTCATATATTGCATGCTTTTAATATGTTTCATATACATTATAGCACTTCTTTACACTACTATACAATCTAGATTAGGAAGCAAATCTTTTGGAATTTTAAAACATAGATGTTTGTGAACCTTCATTTTCCATTTTTAAATTCCACAAAACAATGTATGTATTTTAGCACTATTTTATCTGTTTAAGAAAACACACCTGCAGTGAGGACAAAAGGTCGTGCAAGTGGGTGACGCTCGACAGGACCTGCTGCCGGGAAACAGAAAACAGGACAAACGTTCAAATATTAGAAATCTTTTATAAATACCCAATGAAACATCCTGTAGGAAAGCTATTACATATGATAATGTGCATGGGAAATAACATGAATGTAAAACGTTGAGCACGCCTTTTATATAAATATCTAAAAAATAATTATTATGATAAATAATTATAAACTAATGAATAGAACGCAACAAAATGAAACAATACTTTGGAATGACCGACATAAATGCAGCTACACAATCCATAAAATAGGAGACAATGCAATGTGTTAACCCTAAGTAATTATTCATATTAAGATTTTGAGCTGCATTAATTCACGGTGAATTATTAACAGAAATGGCCATAAATAAAATAGTGAATTGTACATTTTACAGGAATTGTACAGTGTATATGAAGTTTTCATTTGTATTATTTTTTGTACAGTAACACTAGGCCTTAAATTTTGTAAAATATTTTTGTATCGCTATTATTATCATTCAGTCATGAGAAACACTTGGGGAAGTGACCAAACATTTTAAAACGTTATTTAAAAATAATTGAGATTAAGCATAACATTATCCAAGCCCACTTGTTAAGTTTTTGAAGAGTAACCTCAAGACAGTGAGACTCCTCAGCTGCGTCTTACCTCACTGTTTCTCTTCAGCAGGAGGAGCAGGTTGGCATTACCTCCCTGTGGAGAAAGCAAGCAGAGAGTATAGCTGAGAGTGTTTAATCAGCCCAGCAGGTCCCATCGCCCAGCACGCCAACGTTCATTACACACATTACCGAGTCAGGCAACGCTGGGTCCTGCTAATGGACCCTTATTCATTTTCCATCCTCCACCGAGCCCCGCTTCTCTAATAACGCCCATTAGCCATCCAATCTGACAGGAAATATTAAATAATAACTTTGTGTAATAAAGACCACTGGACAAAAGAGGGCAGTCTGGGTAACAATCCAAACTCTTAATAGAAATAAGAAAATAAAAATCATTTTTGGTTGTGCATACAACACATTTCAGGGAGGTGTAGTCCTCAGACACCCTGAGGTTTGTTGACCCCACGGATAATGAGAACAATTGTAAATCTGCACTACAAAATTGTTCTTCATAAAAGAAAAAAAGTTTCCTATTTAGTTGCATGTATATAAAATATTATATTTGTTTACGTTTAGTTTTTGTTAACATTTTAGTAGATTTTTGGTTTAAATTCTAATTTAATGGAAAAAAGACATTTTGATATAATATTCCTGCCTCTCTTTTTCTGAACGGTATTATGGCATGAAATTGATTTTTTTAATGATATTTTGGTATCAACTTTTGTCATTTTTAATTTTATTTTCAAAATGTTAAAAAAATGTTATTCATTTATTTATTTATTCTAGTTTAAATAATTTTCATTTTAATTTTAGTAGTTATATTTTATTTCCTTCAGTTTATGGCCAAGAAAACATTTCACTTACACCTACATTTGAACAATATCATTGGTTTTAATAAACGATAAAAAACATATTAATAGAGATTAAGCTTAAGTTATAAACCAACAGAGAATAACTATTAGAATCTTAGTAGAAGTATATTGTTTATATTTGTTCTTGATGTAAATGGGCATCACAGGGTCATCACTGTATGTTTAAATTTGTTCTTCATGGCTCAATATTAAAAAAAGTGTCTGTTACTTCATCATTTTACACAAAATGATGAATTCATGTCAGGGTTGTGTGGATTAAATCTATTATGTTACCTTCTTTAAAACACTGTCAGATTCTGTTCTCCTCAGATCTTCATTCTCTTCTTTTTCACTATCTGCACAGACACAAAATAAGAGACACAGTTTATCAATTGCACTTTACACACCTTCTATGTATAATTGTATATGTATAAAAAAGAGTTATAAAAGTTGAAATGTTGCATTAAAAATATAGTTCTATATTAATTTGTGACTGCGTGGTTATAAAATACTACATATTTACTTATTTAGTTATAAATGAAGAGTTAATTTGCAAGAACACAGACCTACAAGGTGCCATTAATAGTTCTGAAAGCCTTAATTTATTTTATCTTAACTTTAGCAAAAATTGATTGAGGTGGAAAATAATGATTACGAAAAAGGGAAGAATAGTTTGTAGAATTAACTACAGTAAAGGGCATTATTTAATCATTTCAAATTATATTATAAAAACATATCAAAAATTAATATCAAACTCTATTTAATAATGGTTAAATCTTCAATATTTAAATAAACATTTCCCAAATTTATTATTTCACAACAAATATCAAATAATTTAAACTTAATTGAATTAACCCCCCCACAAACTGAACATAAAAGTGGAGTATTTATAAAGAATTTGTGTACTTGTGTTAAGTAAAAAAAACGAAAATAATAATAATTATTTTAATAAAATAAACCTCATTTCCTTTAAACATGACATGTGTGTCACAGATCTGCATGTCAACATGTAAAAACTGTAATTATCTCACGTTTGCACGTGTTCATCTGATGGCTATCAAACCCCCCGAAGGTCTCGGCTCTGCGTGGTAGACACACGGGCCCCACGTTCCCCTGAGCACAGGCCACCTGCTGACCCATCGCCCCTCCCAGACTACTGTTGACCAGCGCCTGCAACATCTCCACTGACACACACACACACACACACACACACACACAAATGTCACTAACCGCATTACAGAAAGTGAGTTACTAAAGACTCCTGGAAGAACATTACAGCTGGAAATGAGCCGTTGCCACAGCTGCCGCTATACACAAAGAACTGCAGGATAAGAGAACAGAGCTGTGAAGATGACGGGGGGGTGGGGGGGTCTTACCTTCTTGAAGAGCGTCCATCATGATGGGTTCCCCTTTGGGCACTTCCTCGTTGTTCGCCCTGAAGAGCATCTTAACAGATTCATCAGGTGAGCCGCACATCTCCCGGAAGAGCTTCATCTTCTCCAGGAGGAGCGAGACGATCTGTTCATCTTTTCTCTGCAGAATATCTGGAAGAAAAAGTGTCATGTTGTGTGACGGAGTACACTTTAGTATAATGAATACATGGTAAGGTCAAGATAAAAGGACATCCCAATATATATTCAACAATTATCATGAAATACGATTCAAATTGTATGATAAAATCCTGTTTGAAGTTATTTATGACAGTCGTAATGCAGTTACACATGACAGTAATGAGATTTGAGGGCTAATTGTGTTATTATCATTTTTTATCTAATAGTCTGTGTTTTTGAGGGATGATGTGCACTAAACATGCTTTGCACATGAAAATGAACGGGAGTTTTTTGCTCACCTCTCATTTCTTTGGTTTTGGTTTCGAGAAGTTTCTTGTCTTCCTCTGTTTCACTCGGGATGCCCTCGTCCTCGTCCTTTTCTCTGTGAAAAAGATTATAAAACTATATCAACTATAAAACATTTTATATGTAACATCTACAATCTATTTCCATGTCATTTCATCACATTAACACCTGTAATAAAAGTACCTTAAATTAAACTGAATTATAATATTAAATTGATTTAAATTATTGCATCGTATTACAATAAAATAACATGAATTAATACAATATTAATTTTAATACCTTTTGAACTTCAAGTTAAAAAGCTTTTACAATATTTAAAAAAAACACACTTTATGTAGCACATTTCATGGGTGATCTTTTGAGAAAAAAGCACAGATTTACTACATGGTATTCTTTTTTTAAGTTTGAGGTCAAGCTGACATTAATAAAGTATAAAACCTAAACCTCATTCAATACGATTAAGACGGTGTGTTATGAAGACTCACATAGAATGCATGGCGTCCTGTATGAGTTGCATCCAGGTGTTGCGTTCCTCACGGGAGCTGGTGCGAACCTCCACCATCTCTGGCTTCTCAATGCCGGCAGTGATGAGGAAGAGACCTCGCTCCTCATGAGCCACCTCACGCACAATCAGCTTCTGTAATGAGATGACAGTGGCTCGCTGGTCCTGGTAAGGAGGAGACCAGAGAGAGAGAGAGAGAGAGAGAGAGAGAGAGAGAGAGAGAGAGAGAGAGAGAGAGAGAGAGAGAGAGAGAGAGAGAGAGAGAGAGAGAGAGAGAGAGAGAGAAGGAGAGAGAGAGAGAGAGAGAGAGAGAGAGAGAGAGAGAGAGGGAGAGAGAGAGAGAGAGAGAAAGAAAGTTTCTTGACGTTATTATTAAATATTTTATAAAAAATGTTAAATGCATGAGCGACTGAAAATTAAAGGAAGAACAGGCAATAAAAAAAAACAGAGACTCCTTTTAATTTCTATATAAAGCATTTCGGGATCTCTCTGTCTGTCTTTCCGTCTGTCCATCCATCCATCAATCCATCCTTCCTTCAGACCATCCATTAACCCATCCACCCATCCTTCCTTCCATCCATCCATCCATCCATCCATCCATCCATCCATACGTCCATCCTTCCATCCATCGACCCATCCTTCCATCCATCCATACATCCATCCTTCCATCCATCTATCCATCCATCCATCCATCCATCCATCCATCCATCCATCCATCCATCTATCCCTCCATTGATCCATCCATCCTTCCATCCATCTATCCATCTATCCTTCCATCCATCAACCCATCCATCCATCCATCCATCCATCTACCCATCTACCCATCTATCCATCCATCCATCTATCCATCCATCCATCCATCCATCCATCCATCCATCTATCCCTCCATTGATCCATCCATCCTTCCATCCATCTATCCATCTATCCTTCCATCCATCAACCCATCCATCCATCCATCCATCCATCCATCCAGCCATCTTTCCATCCATCCTACCATCTTTCCATCCATCCTACCATCCATGGATCCATCAATCAATCCATCCTTCCATCCTTCTATCCATCCTTCCATCCATCCTTCCATCCATCCATCCATCCATCCATCCATCCATCCATCCATCCATCCATCCATCCATCCATCCATCCATCCATCTACCCATCTACCCATCTATCCATCCATCCATCCATCCTTCCATCCATCCTTCCATCCATCCATCCATCCATCCTTCCATCCATCCATCCATCCATCCATCCATCCATCAATCCATCCATTCATCCATCCATCTATTTATACCCATAAAACTTTTTGCCTGTTTTCTAACATTCACCCCGCTTAAAGAATAAAGATAGAAAAGTCGACTACCAATGTTGACTTCAAACTTAGTAAAGTTATTATGATGCAAATAAAGAGAACTCCAGTCACTCACCAAAGAAGCAAAGATATATTTCTGGTCTTTTTCCTGAAGGAACACCAAAACATCAGATAGAAGAAGTGCATGAACATCTAAAGACACAGATTCTTGAGTTAGACATTTCATTCTTCAATGTTGCAATATTGAGGTTTACAGTAAAATATGATGTTAACCCTTCAGTCGTCCAGCAGTGTTCTTCAGCTGTAAAGAACCATCGTGAAGAAGCTTTCCACTGCGCAGGAGATCTTCTCGAGCGAACATCTGACCGCTCTTCATGCGGGTGATGGATTTGCTGTCCGTGCGGCCGTAGATCTCCTTCAAGCGTCTCTTCTTCTCATGTTCATTGACTTTACCGTCCACAGACGATATGATGTTTTTCAGCTGCTGTAAGGCCTGTGTCAGGTCTTCAAAATCTCCCTCGTTTTCTGCAGGCACACACAGTTTTTATTACAGTTTTAGACTCATACGATATGACGGTGGACAGTATTGTGTGCTGTATAATGTGTTTTCTGACTTTCTGACCTCTGGTGTGCTGGAGGATCCTCTGTAACAGCACGGGATACTTTGTTATTCGTTGAGTAACCAGTAACAAACACTCGGGGATGCCCAGACGCCGGACGATACTGCAGCTCATTTTTTTCTACAGACAGGACCACAGACCTGTGAGATGTTTTCACACACAGGAAGAAATATGCAGATATTGAAGTAAAGATTTACTCTGATGAAAGCTTGGAAGCGTTTGTCTCTAGCGTGCAGCTCTTTGTAGGCGCTCGCTGCTTCCGTGTGGCGACCGCAAAATTTGCCGTACACTTTTCTCATGCTTTCTGCATTGGACTCTGAAAACTGAAGAAAACAGAGCAAGATCATTCTAGAGTCTTATCATGTTTTATAAATCATCATTTAAAACATCATTTAATTGTACATTTTACTGTTATATATCGTCTTTTTGCAATTAACTGCATCCAGAATTAAAGTATATATATATATATATATAAAAGAAAAACTAATTTATTTAAAATATTTTATACATTATGAATTATACAATTATCAAATGAATTTTAATTCATCTAAACATTTTCTTGATAACATGTGTATGCCTTTGTGTTATAAATTCTAATTAATACACACAGTGCACAGAAGTTTATTATAAGGACTTTGTAGTTGTTTCCGATTTCTATATGTTCATTGCAATATTTTAATTAAAAATATAAATATAATTTCATATAGTATTATGAGTATTTTTTTATAAAGACTAAGTTAAAAAAGACTCGATTTAGAAATCCTACCGTTGGTAGAAAATGGATTAATTTGTTGAAAAAAATTCACATTAGTTTTTTTCATTTGTTGAACCTTAAAGTTGATTATGTGGATGTAAAAATAATAATCATTGTGTATAAATTATTTTTTTATTTGAAACAAGAATAAAATAAAATAAAATAAAATAAAATAAAATAAAATAAAATAAAATAAAATAAAATAAAATAAAATAAAATAAAATAAAATTAAATTAAATTAAATTAAATTAAATTAAAATAAATTAAAAGAATACAACAAAATAAAATGAAAAGTAAAGTAAAGTAAAGTAAAGTAAAGTAAAGTAAAGTAAAGTAAAGTAAATTAAATTAAAGTAAATTAAGTAAAGTAAAGTAAAGTAAAGTAAAGTAAAGTTAAGTAAAGTAAAAGGAAATGAAACAGAACACAACTGAAATGAAACCGTTTACAGTGTCCTCACCTGGTTGAGCAGCACATCTCCGATCCTGCTGATCACGACCCCTCCGTCCAAACCTTCCAACCGGGACTCCCTCCTCCTCTCCAGCAGTGCGCTGAGGAAAGCCGTGTGAAGGTCCAACAGATCGTCTAACATGGGGAACATCTTCTCTACCGTCTGAACCTCCAGCTGCAGTTCAGTCAGAAGACCCTTACTGTAGACATCAGACATGATCCTCAACGTCCGCACGTGATGCATCTCCGTTTGAATCAGTTCTGAACGAAGAAAGGAAGAGGATGTTCACATGCAAACATCTTGCCTTCATTAAATCAATAATTTAATTTTTTTGTGACCATGTAGAACGGGTATGTATTCTGTGATCTTACCATAGATGACATCTTGTCTCTTAATGATGTCTTTCTTGAGTTGTCTCAAACATGTTTTATCCACAGTCAGACTCCAGGAGTCGGCCTCAAATTCTTTAACATCCGCCTCGAATTCTCCCATCAGATGCCCGTCAATGATCTCTGTTCCTGTATAGACATACAGTTTTTATATTATCCTCAAAAGAGTTCAGAAGTCATAAAATACACATTACTCTTCATTACATGACCACAAAGATAGATCAACAACATTTTGCTGACCCATTATTTTCAGAATGTTTATTCTTTCTTATTTAATTCAGAGGAAAACAGTGCGGCTCACCTTCATCCAAAGACTCTGTAGATTCGGTGACTTTGTTGGGTTTGTGCAGAGAGTCGGTGGATTGGGACAAATACCGCAAACCTTTCATCGGCATTTCATCAAACCTGTAGATAAGATGTGAGGTCATCTGATTGGGTGTGCTTCTAGTAATAAACATAACAAACAGTGACAAACCAACACCAAGGTCATATGTGTTCTATTAGAGGGATTGCACATACTCAGAAATAAATGTATTGAATAATGCAGTTAAAGTCGCTTTGGGTAAAGGGGATGAATAACTGTCAGATTGCACAAAAAATTTGCACTAAAGTTTTATATGAATTAATACTTTAAGATTTTTAAGTGTTATCATATTGCCGTAGGTTATGTTGCATATGCGCATCAAGTTTTACTTACACACTTTACATTAAATGTTAAGGAACTTGTGTACTGTATTTTACAAACAAAATCAATGGATAGAGCAAAATTATAGCAGGCGATTCAATTAACGTTAATTAAGCACGATTCGCTATAACTGGACACTTTAAGAAACATCATTGTAATTGTTTTTGGTGCGAAAATAAACCCTGAATGCAGTGCATCGCTATGTTCCAGTCTTAAATGAATCCGTAAAAACTCACTTTTTGAACATTGGTTTTAACGGTGAACTTATTTCGTTAAAAAACTGCTTCCATCTAATGGCCATTTTCGTATTACATTTAAAAACAAGCTAACCTTCAACCAACTTTTTATTTAGGTCTAAAAATGTTCTAGTGTACTTTTCTGCGTTTTCAAGTTTCCGTATTTGCAATAGTAATTTTCGTTAATTCTCAGCATTTTTTTTCAACAAAAATATGTTTATGCCATTTTTACTATCTTAGTTACAACAATTCTACCACATTCTAAATAAAAAAGTAATGACAAATTTCTACCAGCAAGTAAAAACGAGCATGGAACGCATTGTGCGCATTCGGTGTGAAAGCGGCATTAGTTCTATTATTGGGTGACATTAATGAGTGTTTCAGTTGAAACTCGTTTTGGGATGCTATACTCATGCATTGCATACTTTAGTGCTTGGTTTTAAAATACTTGTCAGTATTCTACATTGCTGGTGGAGCCGTAGGTGCTTACATTGCTATATTATTGATGGACATGCTCTTGGACAGGTTGGTGCTGTGAAAGGGCATAATACTGGTGGATCTTCTGGATGCTGCATGAAAATAGTGCTCATCCGGAGACATGATGGCAGACCAAGGTCTCTCCCGCATTGTGGACGCTACATGCAAAATCAAACGTGAAACATTATTGCTATGTTGAAACAATCAGAAATTCAAGTATGGTTTTGTGTCATTGGATACAAACTAGGAGGAAAGCGTACATTTGGTTCGCAGGGTGACCACCGGTACGGTGCTTGACTCCGGGAAAGCAAACGACTGTTTCTGAAACTGAAAAGAAGGAAGAACAATGTTTTTCACAGAAGGCAATGGAAAGTTTTTTTTTTGGGTAACAACTAACGAACTAACCTTCGTTTTTGCTTTTGAACAGCTGGGGACGTTTTCTCTGCAGCTCTTGTGAACTCTCACATTGCAATCTGCAAAAAAATTTGAAACTATTTTACACGAAACATTAAAACTTACACTTCGCAACTACTATAACAATGAACAAAGAATTTCGCTTTTAACCGAAGACAGTTTTACAGCTTTGCTTGTGGTCAAAGTGGTTAAGAAGTTGACATGGGGTTCAAATTTCTTCCAACGCCAAGAACACAAATATTAGGTCAAATACCAACCAACAAAATCTAGAAATACAGGGAGTGAATTTCTTTAGATTTTGAGTTCAACCTTAAAGCTTCTAGACGTTTGTATGAACGCTGTTTAAAACATGATACAAGCTTCTCTCAGAATAAAGACGAGTTTCTCCTTAGCAGCTCTGTAAGGAAGTGAATGATGTTACCAGAAAAGCTTCCTGTTTTTGAGCAACACCACTCTTTAGTCTTTTGAAATACGTGACACAGTTTGTCATCACTTTGCAACATGTTTGTCTTGTTTTGTAACAGAAGAACATGCTGATATGAACTATGAAAGTTCATCCATAAATAAAAAAAATATGGGAACATTTCAAAGAATACGTTACTTTGCTCTTCCGCAAAACATAATAGAATATACATTTACATTTACATTTAGGCATTTAGCAGACGCTTTTATCCAAAGCGACTTACAATAGTCGAGGAGACAATGAAGCGGTACATAGCCGATACATATATATTCAAACTAAAGTTGGCAACTGAACACCAGTGCCGATTCACT
This sequence comes from Triplophysa yarkandensis, assembly GCA_033220385.1. Lineage (NCBI taxonomy): Eukaryota > Metazoa > Chordata > Actinopteri > Cypriniformes > Nemacheilidae > Triplophysa > Triplophysa yarkandensis. The sequence goes on from CM065654.1 coordinate 8,748,353, forward strand.
GCATGGGTGCCAGTTACCAACATTCTTCCAAATTTCTTCCTTTGTGTTCCACGAAGGTTAATGGAAAGTAAATGATGACAGGGTTTTCTTTTTCAGGTGAATTATCACTTTATCATGTTCTTTTTTTCTACTGTGATCATCATGATCATGGTTCTGATTGGCTGGTCTTACTTGTGCAGTTAACAGCATCTTTAGTGTTGAGCGCTTTGTTGCATTGCTGACATAACGCTGGATGCAGCGTGTTGGATGCGCAGAACTGATGTCCATTCACTGTTTTCTTATCTTTGTCTTTGCCGTCTCTCTCCCGACTTTTGTCTTTTTCCTGTGCCGAAAACAACAAAGGACAATGACTGTTAAGATCGTTAGAATACTGTTCAAATCGATTGGTCCTCATTTTCTTTGCTTTAAAACTGTTTTAGCTTATCTATCTTCACCTCATTAATCTCGTCACAGAGGGCAGATGGCATTTCAGTTCAGTTTGGGGGAACAAACATCCTCTCAATTGTTTTTAAGTTCTCCTGCAACCAAGTGCAGCTTCCCACTTGTAAAAATAGACTTAACTGCATGGAATTTAAAGTTTTCTGCCATAAGAGCGAGGAACAAATATAGCAAGCTTTATCTTATTACATTTGTTAAAAATATTGAAGCAAAAGAAAGAAACAATCCAACGTGTATACAAAAGCTTCTGGCAGAACACCAGGCAGTCTGGCAGAAATAAAGTTAAGAGGATCAACCCTCTCTCATAGACCTAGACACAGATTTGAAAGCCTACCTCTTCTCCATTCCAAGTCTTTATCTTGTGATATCGACCCTGCACCTCACAAAACTTTCTGTATAACATCACACCATGAGGTAGAGTCCCAGCGAGATCCTCTGGATTCAGAACAGACATTCAGCATCACCTCCCGTACAGGAGGAAGTGATCAGCTCACAATGGGAGGTGCTGGGCCCTTTATATTTCCTCTTTTCATTACCCTGCCATACTGATCTCAGAGCAGTGAAGTACTGATCAAATGTGAGCATTCTGTGCAACTGTATAAGCACTCATGGATGATCTTAAAGGCCTCGATATGTTGAGAGGAAAGTGCAGAGAAAGTTTACATGGGAACATGACATCACTCAGGAGTTTTCATACACTGGGAATGTTTATAGTGTATATATACGTACATATGGAGTGGTGCCAACATGTACATTTAAAATATATTGATCAAATATAAAATTTAAAAAAATTCCTTTAAGACACTGTTAGTGGACAGGTGAATTCAGTTTTCAGACCTATCAAAGTCATAACAGGTTTAATGTATACTGAAAAAAAGGGTATTGTTGGAATAACTTAATAATTCAAAACATTGAAATGGCAACCTATTCATATCTGACATCGTAACGTCCTAAAGCATTCCATTTATTTCCAGGGTTGCCAGATTTTGTAGTGTGAGACGTTCATTACGGTATATCTTTACTGTATGTAAATCAAGTAACCTTTAAGGGTGCAAAATGCTTAGGTAACAGTACACGATGAAACAGCTTCCGGTTTTATTTCCTCAAGCATTCAGCAAGACCCAGCCTACCTCAAAACAAACTTCTTCATTCGCTTGAGTAAGATTGTAAAATCCTGTGTCGGACTGGACTTTCACATACAGTCATTAATGAATCTGAATCAGGAAACGAAATATGAACCCAAATGTTGACTCACTCTGGTTTTCTTGTACATTTTGCTCTTCAGGTAGCTGAAGGTTCGGCCCACTTTGGTGGTGCTTTTTTCCAAATCTTCTCGCAAAGCTCCAGGTTCTTCCTCCGTGATGCTGAAATGAAGTCAAATATGAGTATTAGTGTGCTGAAAGATACACACTATGGCTTCAGTGTTCAATAAGAAGTCCTATTTTAACTTCTGTATAACAAATATCTGAAATATGAAAACATTCCTTTTAGGATTAAGCTTTCTTGATTCCATTTTGTAACTGAAAATGGAATCACAAAATGTATTATGGGGTAAAACCTTTCACTTCCTCTTAAAACACAATAAAACTTAATTTACAGCTCTATTACCTTCTATTAAAAGATATGTTTGTAGTTTTCTTGCCACATCCCACTAGTTGAATTCACCACATACAAGTGGACTACAAATAGAATTAAAACCAATACTAAACCAATGCTATAATTACATTTTCCATTGTGTTTGGAAAGGCTTTCTCAAGCATGGATTTTAATCATTTACATACAGTAAACCTTAAGCAAAATCTTGTCTGTTATAAAATCTATAAACTTCATCTACTGTGTATTGTAAGGAACATCAAATTATCCAAGATACACAGTGTACACCATTATAAATGATGGAGACTAACAATAAACTGTCGACAGGGGTCTCACCTGTATCCCATTGAACTGGTTGTGCTGGTGAATGACCTCACGCCTACAGAGATGAAGTCAAATTAGAAATACCAACAACAAACAACATCCAGGCTTTATGTAGGAGCCTTATTTACACATGCAAACCTGTCTTTTTACTAAAAGTGTGTGTGGGTGAGACATCTGTCCTGGTTACACCATGTAGTGTCTCAACTACAGGACAGGGATCGCAAGTAAGAGATACACATTTCCGTATTTAAAGGTGAAGAGGATCTTCTCTACATCTAATGTATATCACAGCGTGGCGTCTCGGGACAGCTACTGGAACACACTTCACATATATTACTTCACACAGCGTCCTGTAACTTACTGATGCTGTCCTCCTCATCACTGGATGAAGAGCTCAGAGTTAAGACCCTTTTAGATTTAGAAACTATAGGGGAGAGATTGAAGGAAAACGAGATCCGTCTCCTTCGCCGAATCCTTCCCACCGCTGGGCGGTCGCATTAGGAACAGAAAAGTCACAGAATGTGCTTGTTTAAGCGCTGTGTTCGGCCTGAGAAGCAGGTGGAGGACGACTAACACACAATTTCAATTATGATTTACTGCATGCGACACAAGACGAACACAAAAGGATGAATGATGGATCGGGTTGTGTTAACTTCATAGGAAACAATTCAAACTCACCATCTATATCCCTCTGGCTGATGGAAAACATTGAGACTGATTTGGTGAGAGGAAGCCCAACGGATGGATTGTTGTGCATCAGCGGAGGAAATCTCCTTGATTTCTAAAGGGAACGTATTTTAGATCAGTGTGAAAAACACAAAAAAAGAGCCTTTCTGCATATTTTGGAATACTTCTTATACCCTAGAGCACCATATACCATGGCACACAGAAGGTCGGTGTCATTCATTATAGATTCATTGCACATAAGTAAAACCATCACAAAATTTGGGACACTTATTCGCTTAAACATTTATGCGTTTTCTACACTTTATAATAATAATATATGAATCAAATTGAGAAATAAACAAAGAAAACTAGTAAATTGCGTTACAGTTAAAAATAATTTGCTCGAAGAGTATTTGGTGGTGTTGGTGTAAAATTTCTCATTTTCATTTTCTCGAGCAGCCTCTTAAGATCTCACCTTGAGATGCTTTATTAAGAAGGAACATTCTGTGCTTTTATTGGCTGTTCTTTCTTTGTTATTCAGTCGACGTCATTTATTTCAAAAACATTCTTAAATAAATATTAAATTATGTTTTATCATGAAAAAACATGTATGTTTGCTCAATTGTAGTTTTGTCTATTTAAACTAATTTCAGGTATTTAAGCATACACCTTCAGATCAAAAGTTCAAAATTATGAGGAATATTTCAGCGCTCAAAACTTTTGACACATAGTATACCGTTCAAAACTCGAATCCTTTGCGATCTGACTCAATTGTGTTTATTTGGCACAAGATTCCGTTTTACAGTTTATAGTAAAGTCACGAAGGTGTCATTTAAGGATGAATGTCAGTGAATTTTTTACTAATGTGTGTGTATCTTTTTAAGTCAAAGTATTCGAAATCTGTTGTTATACAATGTTTAGGTTAAAATCACATTTTAAAATGAATGAGGATTCTATAATGCAATAAGTCCATAGGTCCATAATTCTTTGAACAATGCAGATCATGGATCTCCCCCATATACATTGTTATGGTCAGGTTTGGAATGATGTTTATTCATAAGACAGATAACATAAGATACATCTGACCAAGTAAACCAGGCCTCACCTGACCCGCCGCACTGCTAAAGTCTCCCAGATCCGGCTGTGGACCTTCTTCTGTGAGGGACATCAGTGAGCCCCTCTCGTCACTATTCTGTCTCAGGACCCCTCGCTGATCCTTAAACGGACCTCCGGACTGCGGCATCCTGCGTTGTCCATCGTCCGACTCAGCTGCCAGTCCCTCCAAACTATAACTACATCAAACATCCAAATTAACCAAACAATACCAAAATTATATTTATATACATCGGCAACAGCGTCAACCCTTCCTACAGCACACAATGAATGTGTATAACTACACTGTTTCATTTAAATAAAGGTGCTGAAAGGGTTCTTCAAAGTGATGCCAGAGAAGAACCACGTTAAGATCCTAGAGGAGCATTCTTTGGAGATCCATCTCTTTCTTAGCTTTCGTAACCTGAAGGACCTTTATTCTTCAAAGAATATTTGGTGAAACAGAAAGGTTCTTTGGACGTTAGAGGTTCTCCTATGACATCGTGAAGAACCTTTATTTGTGGTCTAGCTCGTCTTTTTTATTTTACATGGAAAAATGCACAGTGCACTACTGACCCACCTGATGCAAAGCATGCAAATGGATGTTCATATTACAATACACCCAACATACAAGTGTCCAACAACATTTACTCGTATAATAAGACACCTTAAATAAATTGTAAAAATAAAATGTAGAAAACTAACCATGAATATTAATCAACATAATTTTAACAAAATTTAATATTATTTAATATTTTAATAAATCAATTTAAAATAATCAAACTAAACATGAAGTGCCAAATAAAGCTAGAGTTTTCAATTTTACACAATGCAAAACAAACCAGTGCTTTTTTATCTTTGGTGGAAAATGTTGTTCACAAGACGAGATAGTCAATAGCTGTGTAAATGTCAAGTTACACTTTAAAGCTTAAAAACATAGCAGACAAAGTATGAAAGATAAAAGCAGCACATCAGAGGTCACAAAGTCGAACCTGATGCTTCCAGCTATAATAATGACAAAATAAAACTCAAATCAAATAAGCTACCTTGTAAAAAAAATATATGTTTGGCATTTGTTTTTATATTAATACCACATACAAAAATTATGATTTCGAGTATGTAGTATAAAGTGAGGTTATTTAATCACGATAGCCAGTATTTGACATGAATACAACTTGTTATTTCAAATGGAACCACATTTGCAGGTGACCTCATTGTGGTGCCACAATTCGAACAAGTTTCCTCTTACCTTACACTCGGCTCAAATGTGAGAATATCGATATTAGTCATCGTGGAAAAACAATCTTATTCTACACTAAATTTCTTTAAGCATCATTTATGTAAGACGTGAAGCTGAATCAGCATCAAATGAAGGTGAACGTTGTGTCATTCTGAGCTCCTCTGTGCTCTCAGACGAACAGGTAATGCAAATGATGATGCAAAAGCTCTTTGTGTTAGTTAAAGGGGACGGACTCTGGCTCTGCAGGAAGCTTGAACATGACGTGGTTACACACTTTCAGTACCTGATGAGAGCTCTCATGTGTTCCAGGCCTGGATGGATGGGGGGGTCACAGGGGCACCAACTCAAACTGGGTGAAATACAGGGGATGCCAATGAGCACAAACCAGTGGGAGGGCGATACAGTAAAAAAGTAGTAATTACTTTAAAAATTTATGAAAAATTAAAAATCCATTTTAATAGAAATAGTTAATTTTTTTACTTAAATAAACACAGCATATTAACCTAATTAAGGCGTTTGACACGCTAGATTTTAGGGTTTTAAATTCAAGATTGCTTCATGTCTAAAAATGTAATTTTTTTTCTAGAGTGGATCAGTGGATGTGAAATATATTTTTATGAAACCGTTAAAACCAAAAAGATTCTTCAACACGGTAACAAAATATTTGGAATATCTTGCATAAATACATAATATTTTACTTCATTTTGTAATAATTATGAATTTATAAGCAATTCCAACAACTCTTTTTAAGGTATTTTGAATAGAAAACACCCTAACACACTTTCACACTACAAATAATATTATGAAAATGAATAAAGCAAAATGGAATGGTTTGAATCAAAGCCAGGCGGTTGTGGCTGTTGTGAATTAAAAAATAAATTTGATTTAATCAGAATACAAAGAAAACGAAATACCTTCTTCTGTAAAACACAGGCTTTTCCTCTCCTGAGCTTCGTACTGAACTACAAATAGACAGATGAGATCAAAAAGAAGAGAAACATGGAGATACAGAATGAGTTCATGTATGGACGTCCCACTAGTGTTAGTTCTGAGGGAGAATAGTAAGAAGAATGTGAAGATTTGAAATAAAAAGAGCAGGCAAGGGATGTCACATGTTCCTCAAGCAAATCATGTTGGTTAAGGTGAGAACACATTATCATTCAGATTGTATTTAAAGTATTAAACCACACTGCTCTATTACCAAACATGATGATCATGGAATAATGCTTAAAAATTAATTTATAAAATAAATATATTGATGAGAGGGAATTTTCCTGTTTACCTGCGTCGGTTCATCTCGTCTCCCCCTCCCTGGTTCTTCCCAGGACCCCAGCTGTGTCTGCGGAAGGGAGAGAGCGAGCGTACGGTGGATCTGAGGAGAGCGGAGCGCAGGGGAACCTCCGTCAGCCGGTCTTTGGCCTCCTCCACCGCCTCGCCTCCGTGCCTCACCTCCTCCGAGCTCTCGGCCGATGAGCTGGGTTGTCCCACGCTGGTGGTGTCGTCTGTGGAGGAACAGGAGATGGAGACCTCGCTCGTGCTGTCACCTCCTCCTACTGTCTCCTGACCCTGCACAACAAACGCCAGTCAATCCATAAAACACTTCTGCATTTACAGAGTAAACTATTAAAGAATACAACTAGTCAAAGATAAACTAAATGGATTACATGACCTTTTATATTTATAACTTGTTAAACATGATGACAGGACATTTTGCCATTGGCAATAATGGGGTTAATTCAGTCCATCCCAAAATAAACTATTCTGTTATCACTTACTAACCCAATTGACCTTTTTAAGCCCGTATGACTTTCTTCAAAATATATTCTTTTGTGTTTTCAGTAGAATGTTGGTAAGCGACCAATGGTGGCATCCAATGACTTCCATTGTAAGAACACATAACCAATGCCAGTCGATGGGCACCAACGATTGGCTTTAACCAACATCTTTCTAAATATCTTTTCCGCGATTTGCAAAAGAAGGAAAATAAAAGGGTTTAAATATTAAAGAAGGTAATTTAATAACAACACAATTTTCATCTAAGGGTGAAGTGTCATTTTAAGAATCAACACCAAGGATTGTTAAAATTTGAGTTAAAATGATAAAACAGAAGATATTTTGAAGAATGTTGGACAGCATTGACTTCTATTGTATAGGCACCTAACTTATTCCAGTCAATGGGCACCAACGATATTCTTTTATCAACATTCTTTAGAATAGCTTTTTGTGTTTTGTAGAACAGAGAACATCACACAGTGAGAATGAGTAAAAAACTAACATAAATTTAAATTTGGGGTGAATTATCCCTTATACCCTTGTAAATTGTGAGTTTAAATGATAAAAAAAGAATATACTAAGAAGAATGATGGTAACCATTGACTTAATGAATGATGAAACAAAAGATATTTTGAAGAATGTTGCCTAACCATTGACTTATACTGTTAAGACACTAAGCTAATGCCAGTCAATGGCGCCAATGATCGTCTTCAATCTACATTTTTCTAAATATTTGCGTTTTGCAAAATAAGTACATGATGACTCTTTTTTATTTTGGGTAAACTTTGAAGAATATTGATATTTGGAAGATTGTCAGTAACCTTTTACTCCCATGCTGTAGACACAAAACCAATGCCAGTCGATGGGCACCAATGTTTTCCTTTACCACCATTATCAAAATATCTTCTTTTAAGTTTTGCAGAAGAGCGAACATCACACAGGGAGGATGAATAAATGATGCCACAATTTTCATTTTGGAGTGATTTATCACTTTAAGACACAACACTAAGGTCTGTTGAAATGCTAGATGAAAAGACTTGTGAATCCCATCTGATGTAAGAGAAATATTGTACAGTAAATGTATGGAGTTGTGTTTTTTTAGGAAAACAAAGCATCACACCTGAATCATGAATCACACCCATGATCGAATGAATCTGTCGAGCCAGCTGACGCCGAGACATCAACACTCAAACCTGACACACACTGTATGTTTATACAATGAGTACATCTGCCCCCCCCCACCCCCAAAACTCTCTCCCGACACAAACACCTTCTTAACATACACTAACAGAGCATACACACCAGCTTCACTTTTAATGGTCTATAGTGCGGGGTGTTGAGAGAAGAGGCGAAGAGGAGGGTTTGATGGGAGTGTAAAAACCCTTTTTAATGCATGTTTAAGATTTCATTCATTGAGCATTTGTGTGAGGAATAAGAGGGGGTGGTTTCTACGCATATATGAGGTTTGAAAGAGTTCTAGCGAACCATCATGACCACATGATCTTTCGGGGGAAAACCAACATTCAGGTGCCCTAAAAACTGAAGGTGACGTGAAAGTACATACTAAATGTTTTTGGGCTCAAAATATTTCTTTCTTTCTTCTTAATATTATCTAGTTCCATCTGCTGGGTTTGACAATTACGAACTTTAGGTATAAACTATTCTTGTGATTCAAACGAGAGATCCTGATTCTGAATTTATTCCAATTTTTTTGTACCAAAGAAGTATTAGAAGTTCAATTGTTACATGTATTTGTGCAGAATGCCATATCTCAAGAAGATTCTTTTTTTCTTAAATTATAAAGACAAATGTATTTATGCATAATATTTTGATCGTAAAAGATCATTCTAAATGTAGGAAGTTCGCTTTAGTTTCAGAAGTACTTCGTTGTTTCAAATGTGACGCACAATGTGTGGCATTGTAGTGAGAATTGGAATTTTGAGTAGTGTTGATGATTTTCTATATTAATAAATATAAGAAAACAGATTTAACATATATTCCAGGACAAAGTTAATCAGAATCGATAGGATCACAATTATTATGTTATAACCCACAACAAAAGTTTCATGATTACGTAAGGCAATAATAATAATAATGTACAGTAAAAATATAAAGTAACATAACATAAACCAATAACATGTTAGCTTTTCATGAGAAACTTATTTTCAAGAACTTCCTTTATCTTAAGACTAGTCATATATTCTGTCTTAAAGACGTTTCGAGAATACAACCCCCAGAATAGTAAGTAAGTAGGTCCCTATAAACCAAAGCACCCTAGCAACTACTCATTAAACCCTAGCAACAGCGTACCAACCCAGAACACTTCAGCATTACTTTGAGATGTAAGAAATTAAGTATTTCTATGTATCATGCGATGGTTTGCACGATTAAAAGTGGATGAAAAGACATTGAATGTGAAGCATTTTTGTGGTTACATCATTTTAGTTTGTAAATATATTTTCATGTTCCAAACTTCAATCCTTTATAGTTCATAAACTGGTTTAATAATGCAGTCATAACTCTTTTTTGTGATGTCACTCAGCACTTGAAGATGTTCCTCTCCGTCTCACCTTTCTGAAGACGTTGTCCTCACCAACATCTGGACTGAGTAATCCATCC
>CM065654.1:8760597-8768097 GCA_033220385.1 Triplophysa yarkandensis
ACACCCTTCCGAATAAATATTTGTGATGATATCACGCCAGGCCCACACTGATCTTACCTGTGCAAGCTATGCTGTGTCTCTTCTGCTGAACGCTGGAACACAGAGCGTCTTTGTCTCGATGAATCTGGAGACAGAAAGAGGAAGATGTGGTCTCACACTTCTGCATGTGACTCTGTCTAAATGGAAAGAATGAATTGACGGGCCACCGACACATTTAAAGGGTCAGATTACACATCATCTCGGATCAGATCTGGTTGTTTGACATTTTCTTCTATTGACTGATGAGGGCAATAATTCAAAGCCTATTATTTGGTGAAAATTCGGCTCATCGCAGACCAAACGCCACCTCGAACCAGCCTGATAATATCGAATAAACCAACAATGCCAACTGTATGTCAGCTTTGATGTGATGTAGTGAAAGAGGGATTACATGTTTACACAGATCTCATGTTACACACAGCAATCTACACAAAGCGTCCACAATAGAAGGCCTGTGTTAAAGTGACCTGCGGTGCTGATGGTTATTCAGCCAGCTGGAGAACTCCCCTGCCTTTGTTATAACCCGGCTACACTTTGTCACTGGGTCTCACAGGTGATATGGGATTGGACAAGAAGAAAGACGGTCAACAAAGGACACAGGTGAGAGAGGTACACTTTAGAACACAAAAGTACACTTGAAAAAAAACTTTGTAAATATCACAATAAATGAACTTCTAAAATATTTTAAAAACATTGTTCATTGGAAAGTATCAAAAGAATTGTTTGAAAAGGTCAAGAGTTAATTTCTCTAAAATTAACAAATATTGTTTTGAGTTTATGTATTGAAAGAGAGTATTTATGTACAAAAAAAAAACACCAATATTTTCGGTGAATTCTAATAGTATTGTCCAAGTTAATAAGTGTAAACAATTTTACTTGCATGTACAGAATATTCTAACCGATATTTGATTTATTGTAAAACTTTACAATTTACTCCTTCTTTGGTGCAAATTGTTTTACATAAAATGAAATAAAATTGGAGAGCTCTTTCCTGAACGAGATACATCCATTTGAATAGTTTTAAGAAAATAACTTTTTTTATTTTACTTGGACCCATACATTTTGTAATATTCAATTTACCATGTTAACATTTTTCGATGTTCAAATGATTTAGTAAGAAAACAATATTAATCAATTTTTTTTTAAAAAGAGTGAATTTTTTGTCTTAAACAAAACAGGATAACATAAAACATAAAGTATGAAATCCTGGACTCATACTATAATATAATGCAAATAAAAAAATTCTAATATTTATTTAGACTTTTTTTTTACCCCCAGATGTAGATCACACCGTCTTATCCAGGCCATAAAAAGTGTTAAAGAACCCATTCTGAGAGGCAAACAAATGCTTTTAAACATTGCAATGTTGTGTTGCATTGAACACATTATAGGACATATCGCATTTAACAGTATATTTAGGTAATTCCAAAACTTTAAAATCCAAGTAAGTTGATAGTTTCTTTGGGTGCATCCTATTTTATCTTACTTAAAATAAACATTCTATGGAGGACCCAAGAATTTCCCTTAAAGATTACATTTTCCTTAAAGATTCCTTTTTGTTCCTTTGTCGCCATACAATGGAATTGTATTGGTTCCTTTTATGGGTACATTATTGTACCCTAAGGACCAAATTGTAACTATTAAATATCATTGGTATAAAACATGTAACTGTGCCTTTGAGGATAAACAAAAGGTCCTTAATGTTCCCAAAAAGGTACAACATTGTTATATGTTTAACACATTTACCTGTAGAGTATAAATCAGACCCATGCAATGAATACCACCCCATTGACGACATTGTGTGTATTTTTTGTGTTTATGACAATCATGACATAGATCGTTTTATCGTGCGATGGCCATCATCTTTCTACAATGCATAATAGTACTTTAATCATCACTCCTATTCAAATCCATGTTATCAGACATAGAGAGATGGCATGGAAATCAACAGAGACTCAACTTTCGGTTTGTCTTTGGGCACGTGAGGTTTGGCAAGCAGTTTATATTTCCATCCTGGCTGGGGACCGACTATGTGTACACCCACCAAAAATCAAGTGGACACACACAGTTTGATAGCAACACACAACACTCTATTGATGAGATGGCATACAGGAGCACTGGGCCGCCACTGTGTGCTTCTGTACACCAGAACACTGATGCCTGTTGTACTGCCTCCAGACCGGCACGTTGGGTTATTCCCAACGCTTCCCACCAGACTGTGTGACCGTATCAAAATCTGCGGCCTCAGAAAAACAAATAATGTGATGATAAAACGATTAAGCTGGCGTGGGATGGCTGAAAAGAGCTCTATTGTTTTACTGAGAGGATGTGCTGTATATGTGGAGAACAGCTGTGAAATTCCAACCGCTTCGCAGGTTTGTCGCATTAGTCGACACGTTGCATTCATTGGATGTCTGGTTTTATTTTCGCTCTTTCACATGACGGGCAATACGGAGCTGGTTGGCAATATGTCAGATTGACTTATTTTGCGAAAGATGAAATCGCACCTGTTTGTCCGGACTGTGTGGCCTGTATCAGGTTTATCGACATCAGTTGCCATTGACACCGAAGCATCAACGTGTCAATACCTGCGTCAGTGTGATGTCAGAACACATGGTCATTATCAAAGAGAAGGATGGAAAACTGATAACAATCTTGCAATACCGGTCAAAAGTTTTGGGACACTTGAGTGGAATATTTCTCATTATTAAAAAATCATCCTAATGTTCCGTCACAAAGTCTCAATCAAACTAGGATCTTCAGCCATTGTGCTGTCTAGGAGTGCTGGAAACCTAGGAGTAATCATCAAAGATCAGCTTAACTTCACCGATCATGTTGCCAGCACAACCAGATCCTGCAGATTCATGCCCTACACACCAAGAAGATCAGAACTTTCTCTCCGAACATGCTACACAAATCCTGGTCCAGGCTCTGGTCCTGTCAAGGCTGGACTACTGCAATGCTCTGATGGCTGGGAGTCCAATTTGGACAACCAAACCTCTGCGGATGATTCAGAATTTAGTTACAAGAGGAACCGAAAAGAACCCATGTCACACCTCTCTTCATGAAACCACATTGGCTCCCCATAGCAGCTCACGTTGAATTAAAATCTCTCCTTATCACTTACAGTACCAGCACAGGTTCAGCAGCCAGCTATCTTCACCCACTGATTAAAAGGTATACACCCACCAGACCTCTGCTTTCCGCTAAAGAGTAACGTCTTGTGGTGTAATCTCAAAAGGGTAAGAAATCACTCTCTCGGACCTTCTCTGCATCGGTTCCTCGATGGTGGAACGATCTGCTCTTTTTTATCTATACCTAACCCACTAAAACCTCTTTCCTTACATACTCACTCTTTATTAAAAAATCTTCCCTCATACAAGTTTTATCCCGGCTTGTGTAACTTAGTAAACTGGTTTTAGCACTTTTCACTTTTCACCAGCTATTTACCGCATCATTGTCTCCACAATTCTTTGTAAGTCGCTTTGGAAGAACGCGCCTGTTAAATGTAAATGTTTAAAACTGCTTGAGACTTAGTTTGTTCCTTTTCATAAGTTTCTTCTTTTTTGCTTATGTTTTTTAATTATTTTATCTGTCATTAAATTCAGTTATCAATTAATCCTCCTATAAGTCCATCAAAAATAGAGATGTGAAGCTGACACAGGATAAATCATTTACGATAAACATGATGTGGAGCTGATGCAGGATTTCCCGTTTAAGATGAATGCGATATGTTGTGAAACAGGACTAAATGTTCACTACGCATACAATGTGGAGCCGACGCAGGATTTAACGTTCACGATGCATGCAATGTGGAGCTGACGCAGGATTTAACGTTCACGATGCATGCAGCGTGGAGCTGACGCAGGATTAAACGTTTACGATGCATGCAGCGTGGAACTGACGCAGGATTAAACGTTCACGATGCATGCAATGTGGAGGTGACGCAGGATTAAACGTTTACGATGCATGCAATGTGGAGCTGACTCAGGATTAAACGTTCACGATGCATGCAATGTGGAGCTGACGCAGGATTAAACGTTCACGATGCATGCAATGTGGAGGTGACGCAGGATTAAACGTTCACGACGCATGCAATGTGGAGGTGACGCAGGATTAAACGTTTACGATGCATGCAATGTGGAGCTAACGCAGGATTAAATGTTCACTATGCATGCAACGTGGAGCTGACACAGGATTTCACGTTTAAGATAAATGCGATATGGTGTGACACAGGATTAAATGTTCACGATGTATGTGACATGGAGCTGAAGCAGGATTTCACGTTTACGATGAATGCGATGTGGTGGGACACAGGATTAAATTATCACGATGCCGTGACATGAAACTGACGAATGATTTACCGTTCACATTGCATGCGATGTGGAGCTGATGCACGATTAAACCTCCACATTCATGCAATTTTGAGTTACGGAGCTGACGCAGGAATACATTTTCGCGATGCATGCGACGTAGAGCTAACGCAGGAAAATTGTTCATGATGCATGCGGTCTGGAGTTGCGCAGGATTAAGCCTTCACGATTCATGCATGTAGTATGGAGCTGATGCAGGATTATTTGGATTAATAAAGTATTAACAAAGTCGTTGTTATTGTTTGTGCACGCAGAAAAAGCATCACAGTTGCAATGCAAATGTGTTTTTTGGAGATGCCAACATCCAATTGAGTCTTGGCTACAGTACATCCTGTACCACTTTGCTCTAAGTAACAGGCCCAAACAAAGAGCCCAACCCTAAAGTCTGTTCCAGAGCCAAACATGGTCCAGTATTGCTCTCCCCAGATTCTGGCACTGATGTCGTTCTCACTGCATATTTGTGGAGTCAGGGGAGAAACCAAAAAGGCCATGCCAGCAGACTCTGTTGAACGCAGGCTTTTCAAACGTGTACCCAATAAAAACACATCTGGTTTGAAAACACACAGGCTGAGCTGTTGTTTGTGATACTTGACAGCAAAAAGTCTTCAAGATGATGCCTGGCACCATATCTTTGTGTCAGTAGGATCTGATTGTTGCTATGCCCCTGCAGGAACGTTATAGTGGTTGTTTCCAAGCTTTGGCTTGAGAAAGTGTGCAATGCTCCAGAATCTCGGGTCTGTGCTGATTGTAAAGATGGTGATTTTGTGTTACAGTACACTGCTATGAAGTCACTTGGCCAAGAGCCCATTTCCATCATTCTCTCCAGGCTCAGGGCCAAAGGAAACCGTTAGGATTTGAGCAGCGGCTCCCAGACTGACACCAAATTCATCCGCCCTTTCGACTCGCCCGGTTCTCGACCTCCACGGATGCACGCACACTCGCGCGCGGACTCCATTTACAGTCAAAACATTGTATGCCAGTCGTCCCGGAGGCATTGCTCTCAGACAACAGCCGTCTATTCTTTAAGAGTCATTAAGAAAGTCCAGCTCACAAAGCCATCTTAAGCAATGCACAGATACACAAAAGAGAACCAAGTTGAGAACCAACCAACAGCAAACCACTTGTGTAATGCGAAAAAGGATTTTAAGTCAAAGACATAATGCAGGCGTTTTATACATCCAATTGAATGGATTATATATGGAGCATTTCAATTCATTACAATGACCGGAGGGGAGGGGCTAAACGGAGAGGTTTTGATGATGACAAAGGTACAAGGGAAAGTGTTTAAGAGGCAGATCAATTACTGCTTTTTGACTTAGTGAATACTGTTTACTTATTAATTTACAACGAATAATTCCAATATATCTGATCATAATCTGTTCGAAAAAGCTGTTTTACATCTATATCTTTAGCCAGGCCGATAATAATAGTTATAATATGAATTCATATCTTTTGAGCTGATAAATATAATTTTTTACCTTTAAGCTATTAAGTTAATTAACATAATTCCAATTATTGTTACCACCAAACTATTGGTATCAGCATCGGCACACGTCGGCAAATATTCCGAAATTTAGTATCGATGCATCTCTAATACACTTATTACTAAATCAATAACTTTTATTTACAATATACCTGATAAATAATATACTTCATCAATGACTAAATCAAATGATTAACGTTCCCCACAGGTACTACAATTTAAAAAAGTAAACTGAGTCATGAATTTCAACGTGGAAAAATTAATTTCAATCACAAATATGATGGCTATACGTTAATTCTGAACAGTTTAACAGCTCTTATAAAGATTCAACCTACATCCAGACAAAATCCTTCAGCGTGTTCATTTGGTTTGGAGAATGGTGCTATCTGAACCGACAACTTTAAAGACCAATCATGTCTGTTTTTCAGCACATGATGAAACTGGTAGAACAGTGCTTCGGGGTATCTGTCAGTTAAACCACATGAAACATCCAAAAACAAACCCCACCTTGTGCTCATACACGCGTACACACACACACACACACACACACACACACACACACACACACACACACACACACACACACACACACACACACACACACACACACACACACACACACACACACACACACACACACACACACACACACACACACACACACACACACACTCATTCAACAGACTGACATGATGTGTGCCATTAAGCTGTCTACACCCAACACAAAACTATGATTCATCTTTTAATTCAGCAGACAATACCATGTGATGCTCTGAAAGAACAGTTGACTGCCGTACATCCATCATGTCAAGCAGGAAACGATTTTCGGTGTTAACTTGAAAAAACGTTGTCAGACAACTTCATTTATTTAAGTTGTTCTTACTTATTTTTATGAAAATGCCTTTTTATGATCAATCATAAATTGCTTTTGTGTATGACACAACCAACTTGTACACTATGTCTCATTTACTTTTATTATAATGATGACACAGTTGATGAATAAATGAAAATACAGTTCATCCATATCAAGCAGGATCCCAGTATTGTTTATACTGTACATTGCAAACAAAAATACATAAATCCTCAGACAAGTGCTGGATGTACAGCTACTGAGAACTACATCTAAACCCTGAAAATGAAAGTAAAGAAGAGTTTACAATTAGTTTGCAAGGTCACACTGAATGTCAACATATCATTCTTACCTTGATCAAAACTACATCAACAGCTCTCTCTCCTTTGGCACACAAACTGTACCTCCGTTTATGTCTCTCGTACATCTTTCCAACACACATACGGAGAAACTGTGCTTATTTCCCACATGAGGTCCTGACAGACACAATCTCCAAGGCTGAGGCTTTTGGAAAAATGAGAGGATCCTAATCTTTCACATCTGTGTGAAGGGCCAACCCCTTTCCCTCGCTCATCCCCCACACTCCACTCTCTCTCTCTCTCTCTCTTTCTCACACACACACACACACACACACACACACACACACACACACACACACACACACACACACACACACACACACACACACACACACACACACACACACACACACACACACACACACACACAGACACACACACACACACAGACACACA
>CM065654.1:8773097-8785095 GCA_033220385.1 Triplophysa yarkandensis
GATGACGTTGGAGGGAGTAGCAATGAGGTGTTCCTTTCGCATAGTAGTGTAGTTTTGTCGCCCATTTATATAACAACCGTGTTAGAAATTTGGTTACCCAGCCTTTAATTTTACTTAATGTAAAAAGCAAAAAAATGAAATTTATAAAAAAATATTACAAATACATGATAGTATAACTATGCTCCCATAATGCAGGCTAAACCCCAATGCAACATTTAACAAAAAAGACAAAATTCTTATTCTTGAACTCACTTTTCAGCAGGTCTTCTGTTCTCAATGGTTTTGTTTCAACCTCAGGCTCTTGGACTTCTTCAGGGCATTCTTGTGCTAATTCCTCTTCATTTGGAGATTCTCGGATTTGTAATGCACCACCTACATGGTCGTGCATCAAAAAACTTGACCGATTGTCTTCCGTGTCTCTTGGATCCTCTTCAGAGATCTCTGCGTTTTTCAACACAGCAGGTAACTCGTCCAGTATGATACCTCGACCCTCACATTTATCTGCATGTAGAAACATTTGATCTTTAGTTTGTGTTGCCGTCTGTGTGATCTCATCGTTTGAGGTCATATCCTGAAGACAGTCATCTTGAAGATTCACAATCTCCATATCTTCATGCATGGATGGCTCGAGAGAAAGTGTGTTTACTTGAACGTTCTCATTACTCATTTGAAAACTGTCTGAGGACAACAGCTTGACCTCCTCACTGACCGGCGTGTGGAAATCCGGTTCAGTTTGTAAGATATCGATACATCTCTCGTCTTTCTTCTCGCCTCCTTCCAACAGTGAATCCGGAATTTGTTTTTCAATAGGAACATCTTCTTGGTTAAATGAACATGGTTGAAGTAACGGTTCCTTATCATTATTAACTGCATCCGTTTCTTGACTACCATCCATCTTGGAGAGTAGATATTCTTGGGATCCTTCAAAACTTTCATGAGCATCGGTAAATAGTTTGATCTCATCCTCACAGTCTTCCTGATCTTGAACGTCTTCTACATAATGGAAGATATCACAAACACCTTTCTTTTCTCTACATTCAGTTTCTTCCAGCTCGTGAGTGCCTGGTTCACAGATGTGATCAACTTCATCCCGAAAGTCTCGGCAAGCATGCATTCGGTCCAAACTTGGTTCCAAGCAGTCCGGATCGATATTCTGTTCCAGGTTTGAGAATAAACACCCGTTTTCCTCTACAAAAGTATATTCTGAGTGCAAATCCAGCGATTCATCTTGCACCTTCTCTGGTCCCAACGCGTCTTCAAACCCATCTTCTCCTTCATCCTCGGTCTGAGAACAAGATTCTACATCTGAGCTTTCTGGTGTCTCTATAGACTGCGTGATTCCCATTTCTCCTTTGGTGTAACTAGACCCAGACACTTGCTTCTCTTCTGGATTTTTCTGATTTCCCTCCTCGGGGCCCTCAGCCCTGCCCCATGTGTCGCAGATGAAGTCGTCAGCTTTATCAGTTTCCTCTCGCTGTCGTCCGCAGGAAGGTGCTTTGCAGTTTATACCCTCACCCTCAGGTCTGTTCTGTGAACCATCACAACTATCTCCGGCGTCCCCGGCTCCGACCACACCAACATCTAGACTCTTCTCTCGCTCTGGGTAATCTCTTGGAGTGTTCTCACGAGCACACGCCCGCTGATCTTCACTGCTGCCGTTATGTAAGGGAGACGCCGTAGATTCACAGCCAAGTGTGGGACCTCCGTCACCCTCCCTGTTGTGTAACGGATCCAGCCGGTCAATACCTTCTGCTTTGTTTTCTTTTGTACTAAAAGTGAACTCCAGCTCTCTTATATCAAGGGAGTCGCACTGCGGCTCTTCCAGGCGGCGATCTCTGGTCTCCAGGCTGTCGACACATTCTTGAGAAGCGTGCGGAGACCCAGAGCTCCGCTGAAACACAACTCCTCCCTGATCATGGACAAAGAACAACAGATTTAGTATTTCTCTCCTTCAACAAGCTCTCTGTCTGCTGTTAACATTGGACTTGTGTTGTACATGCTATCCGGATAGAGGGAGCGTGGTAAGAAGCCTTCCAAGAAATGTCTTGGCACATTGGATAGTTATATGTTAGCCTCTAGGCCTTAAGTGATTCTTTAGTTCGGCCCCAAATTTTTTACATTGGAACGCAAAAGAGATATTTTGAGGAACGTGTTCTGTGTAGGTTGTGTTCTTATCCCTTAAAGAAGATTTGAGTGTTGAAGAGGACTGCACTCACTTGCTGTTGATGGCAGATGATGAGTCTACGTAGCTGCAGGACATCAGTCTGCAGGTCGGGTGTAGCGCCGCCTGGATCTCTGCCCACAGAGAGGGTGTAGGTGTTTAGAGAGGGGTGGTGTTGTACCGCAAGTGTGCCGGAAGAGATCTGTCTGAGCGTCTCGATGCCGACTGATGCGTCCAAATCCTCCCTTTATTAAAACATTCTCTGATTAACACAATATGTCCATTTTCTCTTAAAGCAGTTTCTTTTCTGAAAGATCCAGATGTAAATGCAATACTCTTCTGACAATGTGTTAATAATAAGAATAAAAGATGAAGATTGGGCCTATTGTGGTGAGTAACTGTGGGTGGAGTGATTCTGTAAAATGAGATCACATAACAAAGTAACATCCAAGTGTTTGCTCACTTACAAATCTGTGTGTAAAACAATCAACTTGAAATATTTTTGAATTTAGTAACGCACATAAAAAAATCATTACCCCCACAACAGAAAGTCATCATTTATTCAACCCAATGTCATGGCAAAACATTTCTTCTATGGAACACAAAAGAAGATATTTTGAGAAATGTTCCGGTGGTAGTCAGTGAGTTGGGCCAGTGATGTCTGGTTACTAACGGTCATAAATAAGTATCATCTTTTGTGTTTTGCAGGAGAAAGAAAGTCAAACAGTTAAGAAAGGACATCAGTGTTAGTTAAACCATAGTCTGCTTCTGTGTGAACAGCCTAAAACAAGATCATATCTCAACACATGGCTGATTTAACAGGGACAAACCAGTGATTTTAAGCTTGAGGATATGTGTTAGGGTCTTGCAGGAGTCATCAGATGATTAAAAAGTAAAGATATATAATGTATAAAATATAATACAGATGAGTCATTTAAGTTGCAATGATAGTGAGTCCACACCTGTTAGGGGTTAAATAATGTTTTTGTTAACAGTTAATAATATAAAATTTTAATTTGCTCTAAAGGGTTTGATTATGCGTGAAAAGAAAGTTGGACTTTGTTAGACTTTTAATACCATTTAATTTAGACACCACAACATGAAATATAGTTTCATGATGCAATGAAATTTAAAAAGAGGACAAAGCATTGTACTAGTTATTAATTTCAAACTGTGACCAGTAATAGAAGCTAAATGTGCGATATAACAATGTTTTCTTTATACAAAGATTTATATTTGTTATTCTATTATTTTTAGGTTATTGGAATCTTTAGAAGTCAACACAATGCAGCTCTTGCATTAGACACTTTGAGAATCTGTTGCAAATATTCACATCAATTGTCTAAACAACAGAAAATAAGAGATCCATTAAAGAAAAATATATAATAAATTATTATGCCAAAACACATCCAGAATAAAGGTTTGTGTTTACAAAATGTATGATTGTGTATTGTTAATATATACAAATTAAATGCATAACATTTAAGAAATATATAAGGTAATATATATTTAAATAAATATTTTAATAAAAATGATATATATATATATATATATATATATATATATATATATATATATATATATATATATATAAAGTCATTATGCACAATACACAAACAGATGTTATATAAACACAAACTTTTATTCTTTATGTGATCAATGATTTTGACAATCCTATTGAAATTCTTTCAGGGGGTCAGTTGAACTTATATTTAGACTCACTGTCTAAAAAGGTCCAGCAGGGTTGTGTGTCCTCGCCTCTGAGCGATGGCGGTCGGTGTGTCTCCGTCTTTGTTGCACAGGTTAAGGGCCGCTCGGGCCCCCGGCTGCTTTAGGAGAAAAGCGGCCACTTTGAAGAGCCCACGTCGAGCTGCGAAGTGAAGAAGGGTCTCTTGAGGTTCAACTGAAACAATGAAGACAATTGATTGGATGTTAGTTATAATTGACCGGTGAAAACAAGTCATGCGTTTAAACAAACACACAACGCAAACACACACCTTTATTCTCCGTCACAGCTGACATATCGAAACCTGAATGCTCAATCACTCGACAAGCACACAATGTTTTAAAAGCCACGCGAGCTGAATTTAATGAAAGGATTTGATTATGTAAAGGACAGAACAAGACTTGCAATGAATGAGGCTTATGTTAAATTAGTTAAGCCTATAACATGTTGAATGAGCGGCTTTAATTCCGACTGTTATCTCTCACACGTGTCCTCAACACACCCTGAACTGTCCCGGAAGGCCGCTGTACTATATATATATATATATATAAATATATAACTTTATGTTCTTAGTATACTCCAAAAAGTGTGTAGTCTGAATAGTGGTCAATTATTCATCCTTCATATACGGTTTTAAAATATTGAATACATTAATTATCATTTAAATATTACTCAGGTCAAAATTACTATTCACTACATTATATAATTTTACTGGAATAGACATAATTACATAAAGTCCGATCTTTCATAAACGCATGTTGATATTTTTTCCAGTAATATTAAAATAAATAAATCTAGTATAGTACACAAAGGGATAATATGAAAAAAATCTTCATGAATGACATCCTCTAGTTGGTTTAAACCTGTATAAAATCTTTGTTTGGTTAAAGACAGAAAAAGATATTTGGAGAAGTGCTTGTAACCAAACAGTTCTTGGATCCAATTGACTACCACAATAGGGAAAATGGCAATAATGACAATAACACCATGTCCAACTTTCTTCAAAATATGTTTTAAGTCAACATAACGACAAAGTAACTTAAATGGAAACGGGGTCCAAGAACTGTTTGGATACCAGCATTCTTCCTAATATCTTTCTCTGTGTTCATCAGAACTAAGAAATTCCCAGAGATCAAAGTTAAATTGATGACAGAATCTTTACTTTTGGATAACTTTGGCTTTAAATGTTTTTATTCAAAATATGTACTTAAATGCAAGAAAGGAGTACAGTATTTTAATAAAGCTTTAATGAAATGTTAAAAGTAGAAAACATGAAAAATGTACATGTGTAAAAACACTTCAATACTATCAACCTCTGTTTTATGTAAATTATGCTGAACTTTATTTTTTAAAATATGTGACACCAATTTATATCGAGAAGAAAAAATAATGTTATTAATAAGCAGCAATTTTAGAATCATGAGAATTATTAAACCTTTTTTGTCTGCTGTAAATAACTACTTAATGTTTCGAACCCAACATTTATAAATATGAATAATAACCAAGTAAGCTTCAGTATTAGGTGAATTGGCAAAATATGGGTTTTTTAAGTTATAAAATACAACGATAATAATTAATGCACAAGAGGGTTAAACAAGTAAGTGTTATTACTGTTGAGCTATAATAAACCTTCTTGATCTGAACCCAGAATAACTTCAGATTGCTTGATACCGGATTTGGACTTCTTTAAGGATGTTTATAACTGGCTGAAAATACTTGCACTATCATAAAGAACATTCTGTTCTAAATCTGTAATCATGACCAAAAAGAATCAAAAAATGTTAAATAAGGTCAAGCCAAGAATGACGTTTTTCACAGACTATTATAAATCAAAAAAGAATACAAACACAATGTACAACACACTGTACGGGGCTATGAAGTGTTTGTTGTTGTCTTAATAAATAGAAATAGATATATAACCAATGGAAATTTTGAAAAACACATTAATAGACCAATCCCTCCTTTATCAGTTTAGTTTTTAAGATAAACCTGCAAAATCAATCTGTTTGAAGCTATATCATTAAGTAAATTGTGTTTCAGATCGTCTTATTTAGGGCTGAAGCTACATCATATTGTTTCTCAGAGAATAGAACACTCACTTGTGTTATCTCCCAACAGGCTCCAGCCAGGCGGCAGTGTGAGATGTCCTAGGGCCAGGCCCAAACTCCGGTCCAGCCTCTCGCACTCCTTCATCGGGATGTGATGGTCATCCAGCAGCAGAGCTTCCTCCAGCATGTCTGTCCGGCCCACCGCGCTCACCAGAAACTGGGCCATGTCGAAGGCCAGGTCCTGCGTGAAGACCAGGGGTCTGGTTGCCAGAGTCCGAATGAAACCATCAGGTCCCTGCGAACACAGCGTCACCGGCACAGACTCACAGCAGTTATGGGCTGTGAAGAGAGAACAGATCGTGAGATCAGTCAAAGGAAAAGATTAAAAACTTTTGAAAAGTTTCATTTCATTTGAATTGTCAGATGTATTGTGGTCTTTTCAGTTCAGGGTTTGAAGAATTTCACCCAAAAAAACCTCAGGAGTGATGTAAATGTGAATGACAGAAAGCATGGCATCACATTAAAATATTTTTTAATGTTGTAATAATTTGTATTCCTTAAATGATCGGCACGTGTGTGTCACGCCACATATGTGATGAATAAAACACTGGTAACCACCTCGATGCTCCGGCCCTTAAAGTGATAATTTACCCAAAATTAATGTCTCACTCTCTAGTTGTTTAAAATATTTCAATATTTCTTTGTTTAGTTAAAGATAGAGACATATATTTGGAAGAAAGCTGGTAACCGAACAGTTCTTCGACCCAACTGACTCTCATGGTAGAATAAAATTACAATGGTTGTCAAAGGTGCCACAAATTTTTTGCTGTCCTGCATTCTTCAAACTATCTTATTTTTTGTTCAATAGAACATAAACAAAGTAACCTTTCCTACTAGAGTATTCAGTGGAGTCTTAAAATTGTTTGGTTACTTGCATTCTTCGAAATATCTTCTCTATGTTCATCAAAACGAAAACATGACACAAATTTGGAACAACTTTAATGTGGGTAATTGGTGGCAGTTTATTTTGGATGAACTATTCCTTTAATGTTATAAAAATGCTTTTTTGTGGATATTTGATATGCGAGTATATTTTTAGAACACTGTGAATGTGTAGAAGTGGATCCTTGAATAAAGTAAAATAAGCATAATTGCATCTAAACGCATGTTTGCTTCGTCTTTTTAACATCTAACTGTTTCTGTAACCTAAGCATAGTATAATGAGAAAAAAAACACTTGCTAAGAGAACCGAAAACGCAATTCAAAATAAAACAAGGTACCAACAGCTTATCATCAAATATGATATGTGATTCAACCATTTATAATTATATTTAACCTTGCTAACACATGTCCATCGAGTTCAAGGAGATCCTCCATAATCTATTCATTTATTTATTTTTCATTTCATTTTATTTTATTTATTTATTTTTATTTATCTCTGGCAAAATACACTAACATAATGCAAGTAAGGGCAGGACATGAAATGTACCTAAATATATTTTTCGGAAACCTGACAATGATAAAGCATGAAAACAAACCCACAAGATTAAAAGCTGGACCTCATTCATTCAGACTGGAAGACAATCAGGAGTCCAAATAGACAGAAGTGAATATCAAACCACATTCAGAAACATCACTGTGGTCTTATGATGAGATAAGAACACGATAATGCAGACAGATATGAACTACGCTGGTTCATATCCGTCTCGAATCGGACTCTATGAGTCTCAACAGGCCTGAGAAACAGCGTGTTCTGTGTGACTCGATCCATCTGAACCCATAACCGGATCACCAGGCGAACATGTTTTATTTACAGGGTCTGAAACTAGTATGCAGCCCCGAGCCTGTACATATTTGACATCATATGGGCAAACATTTTACTTTAACTGCAAACAAACACTGGGAAAAAAGAAATAACCCACTTAAATAACCTGGCACAAAACCTACGTGCATGATACGTTTATAATTCTATAATGTGATGGTCCACCCAAAAATGACTCTCTCGTCATTTCCATCCATATGACTTTCTTTTTTTTTTAAATCACAAAAAAGGTATTTTGAAGAATGGTGTTAACTGGCACCCTTTCACTTGCATGGTTTTTTTGTCCATGCAATTGAAGGGAAAAGATGACGCTGCTGTTCAATAACAACATTCTTCAAAATATCTCACGTTGTGTTCTGCAAAAGAAAGAAAATAATACAGGTCTGAATTGACCACAAGGGGAAATCAAAATGTTGAAACTGTCAAGTTTGAGTGTTCCAAGTCTGCCTTTAATTTAATTTAATTTAATTTAATTTAATTTAATTTAATTTAATTTAATTTAATTTAATTTAATTTAATTTAATTTTAATTCAATTTAATTATTTTTTTTTACAATTTAATTTATTTGATTTTATTGGAATCAATGCAAAAACCACCTCATGGGCTGCCAAAATTGATCCATCTATAAAGAACACAGTGCGGCTGTGTTTGATTAACGCTGTATGTCTGGTTAAGTGTGTAAATCGCAAACCTCTCAGAGTAAACATGGTGATCATCCTAAATACACACTCAGAGGAACATGGCCAAAAGTTAAATAATCGCTTTCACGAAATGTTTCTTTGTAAAACTCTTGCATCAAGAGTGCCATCAAATGAAATGTCCCAGACTATCAATGTTCCAACTAAGGTTTGAAAGCAGTTTCGGCTGACCTGGACACACGGCCTGAAGGGTGGTCCGGTCGACCCTCAGCGTGCTGGTGAGATGTCTTTGAGAAGAGCCAGTGAACAATAGGAAGAGCTCCATCTCGCTCTGTTCTCCCTCGCCGAGCAGCTCATCGCCAACATGAACTGTAAGAACGCAATTGCCCTGTTTCAAAAAAGAGAGGTTTAAAATACATACGACGCTGAAAACCCTTTTATGCATATTTACATTTACATTTACATTTAGTCATTTAGCAGACGCTTTTATCCAAAGCGACTTCGAATAATGCATATAGCGTCTGTCCATATCTACATGCATTTAATGAATACATGAACTGTGAGATGAAACCAGATAAATATTCGGCTGACCGAATAACCAAGTGCCTATACATTCCCAAAGGACGCAACGATCCATCAATCAGCGGTTTAAAAATCTGAATTTCAGTTTTTTGTTTGCCTGCACGGTTGGCTGTCATGTTGTCAAATGCAATGAGGTGAAAGAGGTTAGAAATAAGAGAAGTTGTGGTTTTGACAGGACATAGCGCTGGTATCGGTCAAAACGGTTGCATTAAAACCATCGGAGAGAAAGTTTAACCCATCACAGCAAGTCAATGAGTCTAACATTTAATAATCCTGCATGAGTGCCAAATTGTCAAATAAAACTTACAACCAAAGCACAAAACATTACCATTTAAAGCTTTTTAAATGTCATAAATCCCACAGAAATTCTTAATCGTTATTTTAACAAACCACTAATGCCAAGCATTGTATGCCGCAACAGATTCTTCGGGTTTCGACGGGACCTTGTCGTTAAATTTCAGAAACCTGAGCCTTGTATGTTTGGCAAATGATTTCAGGAGATTTCTATGAGAATAAAGAGATAATAAGGGGTGGCATAGACATCTTGTTGCTCAACGCCTATAACCAAACCCCCCAATCCATCCTTCACGACTATAATCATTGTATCCTCTGTTCTTTGAAATATCTAATATGGTTTCACCGGTTCATTACAGCACATTAACACAAAGATGCTTGGTCTTTTGAACCTTTATCATATTTCACAGCAGTAAAGGGGAAATCCCTTCTCATTGTTGAGTGTGCGTGAGCTGGGCTTCGACTGGTAGTAACATAACACTAATCACACTTGGGTTCCTGTAAGGCGCTATAGTCCAGACCCCTTGGGATCCAGCAGCCATATTCGCATTGAGAAGTCAAGAGGGGTCATTCTTTTTCAGAATGGGAAATGTGTTTATTTTTTACTACATAAATGCCAGTTTAGTCATCCTTTACTCATTCTCTTGTCAAACATGTATGACGTTCTTTCTTCTGCAGAATACATGAGAAGATATTTTAAAGAATGTCGGTAACCCAACAACTCTGATACCGATTAAGATCAAGTCAATGGGTACTGTCGGTGTTGGGATGCCGAGCTTCTTCAAAATATCTCCTATACTGAAGAAGAAAGAACAAAATGAGGGTCGATAAATGTTAAAAAAATGTGTTTTGGGGTGAACTAAACCTTTAAGAGTTATTGACGGAGGATACTTACATATACTGGAGCTTGACAAGGAATCAGTTCCATGACTCTGAAATTTAAAACAACAAGAGTATGAGAAAGATGCACCTTAACAGTCATGACACAAAATAATGTAGGATACTTATTTCCATATCTGTAGTTGCTTTAATCCCAGTGATAAAAAGAGTTTTATGACTCAATGACTTTAAACATAAAAAATTCGAAATGATCAGCTTTCTGCCCCCGACCCTGAAAGAGATCAAGTCAAGTTAAACTTTTTAATAGAACATTAATGGATATTACTTATTTGAATAAAACTGTCTCTTAAATACATTATTTATTGATTTTATATCATTTATACACAATCGTTATCGGCCAATAAAGCAATTGTTTTTCACTATCAGCAACTCGCCGATAGTTTAAAGCCAGCCGATAGTCAGAGGTGATATATAACAGTTAATTCGTAAATTAATCTTTAGTAGGTATTGAAAGATCTTTAGCAGTTTATTTAATATCTGTGCATTTCTACTTACTGGGAATGGAACCCATGACCTTTGCCCTGTGAGAGTAATGCCCTACCACCCGAAGAACAGAAATATCATCAAATAATTCTTCTGTATAGGATCAATGAAGCATTTCAAACTCGATGACTATATTTACATTTACATTACATTTACATTTAGTCATTTAGCAGACGCTTTTATCCAAAGCGACTTACAATAGTCGAGGAGACAATGAAGCGGTAAATAGCCGATACAACAATAGGTGAACAAGTGCTACAACAATGTTACCGAGTTACACAGAGAGAGAAGTTACAAAAGTTTTTTTTTTGATAGAGTGAGTAGTTAGAAAAGAAGTGAGTTGGTGAGTTAGGTGTAGCCGGAAAAGATGAGTTTTTAGGTGTTTTTTGAAGATAAAGCAGTAAGCTTTATAATATTTCTATCAGTCCATCCATTCCCTCGCTATATATTCAGTGCACACTTGTAAAAAAGGAGTGATGTTCGATTTAAGGAGGATCAGGCGAAGGATAATCAAGCAGCTCTAATAATACACGTCTCTAATCCTCTGTCCTGCTGTCGGTCTCTGTGCCACCTTTACTCTTTATTGAAGCCTCAAAATCTACACTGCAAACTATTACGGTGTGTATTTCCAAAAAAATGCAATGAATCCAATGTATAATAACTCCAAAAAGTATGATTTTTATTGTGTTTTATTCTTTTATTCTTTCAATAACTATAACTAAATCATTACAAAGTTTTATTAATATTACTTACATTTTTCTCTTCATATACTTCAAACACTTTGTATTCCTATCTGAAGCCCCTGGTCCAAACATCAGAAAATGTAGAACCAAACCTTCAGGCTTGACAAATCTGTTATGGGTTCCTTTCATGGCGTACTATTGCATAAACAAACGCACAAAAGCAACAATTTATAAACGAGAGATTGTGTCATCGTGTTTCATTTCAATAGACACTGACACATCTCTTTGCAGCTGGATCAAATAAAGATGAGGAAATTATTATAAAAACCTTTCTCTTTTTCTGACACCTGCTCGTTCACAGAAATAAATAATGGTCTACATGACAGATTTCATGGGCACGGAAGGAAGGAAGCAAAGTGTACGCCTGCATATCTGTCAAACTGCCGTTTCAATGTTTCAGGACTTTATGAACACTTGTATCATGACAAACACAGCAGAGAGAGAGAGAGAGAGAGAGAGAGAGAGAGAGAGAGAGAGAGAGAGAGAGAGAGGGAGAGAGAGAGAGAGAGAGAGGGAGAGAGAGAGAGAGAGAGAGAGAGAGAGAGAGAGAGAGACAGAGAGAGAGACAGAGAGAGACAGAGAGAGAGAGAGAGACAAAGAG
>CM065654.1:8785595-8893095 GCA_033220385.1 Triplophysa yarkandensis
TTCATATTCATATTAAACTTCATATTCATATTAAACTTCATATTCATATTAAACTTCTTATTAAACTTCTTATTCATATTAAACTTCATATTAAACTTCATATTAAACTTCATATTAAACTTCTTATTCATATTACACTTCTTATTAAACTTCATATTAAACTTCTTATTCATATTACACTTCATATTAAACTTCATATTCATATTAAACTTCATATTCTTATTAAACTTCTTATTAAACTTCTTATTAAACTTCATATTAAACTTCTTATTCATATTACACTTCTTATTAAACTTCATATTAAACTTCATATTCATATTAAACTTCATATTAAACTTCATATTCATATTAAACTTCATATTAAACTTCATATTCATATTAAACTTCATATTCATATTAAACTTCTTATTAAACTTCATATTAAACTTCATATTAAACTTCATATTCATATTAAACTTCATATTCATATTAAACTTCTTATTAAACTTCATATTCATATTAAACTTCATATTCATATTAAACTTCTTATTCATATTAAACTTCATATTCATATTAAACTTCATATTCATATTAAACTTCATATTCATATTAAACTTCTTATTAAACTTCTTATTCATATTAAACTTCATATTAAACTTCATATTAAACTTCATATTCATATTAAACTTCATATTAAACTTCATATTCATATTAAACTTCATATTAAACTTCATATTCATATTAAACTTCATATTCATATTAAACTTCATATTAAACTTCATATTCATATTAAACTTCATATTCATATTAAACTTCATATTAAACTTCATATTCATATTAAACTTCATATTCATATTAAACTTCATATTAAACTTCATATTAAACTTCATATTAAACTTCATATTCATATTAAAATTCATATTCATATTAAACTTCTTATTCATATTAAACTTCATATTCATATTAAACTTCTTATTCATATTAAACTTCATATTCATATTAAACTTCATATTCATATTAAACTTCATATTAAACTTCATATTCATATTAAACTTCATATTCATATTAAACTTCATATTCATATTAAACTTCATATTCATATTAAACTTCATATTAAACTTCATATTCATATTAAACTTCATATTAAACTTCATATTAAACTTCATATTCATATTAAACTTCATATTAAACTTCATATTCATATTAAACTTCATATTACACTTCATATTCATATTAAACTTCATATTAAACTTCATATTCATATTAAACTTCATATTACACTTCATATTCATATTAAACTTCATATTACACTTCATATTCATATTAAACTTCATATTACACTTCATATTCATATTAAACTTCATATTCATATTAAACTTCATATTAAACTTCATATTAAACTTCTTATTAAACTTCATATTCATATTAAACTTCATATTAAACTTCATATTCATATTAAACTTCATATTAAACTTCATATTCATATTAAACTTCATATTAAACTTCATATTCATATTAAACTTCATATTACACTTCATATTCATATTAAACTTCATATTACACTTCATATTCATATTAAACTTCATATTCATATTAAACTTCATATTAAACTTCATATTCATATTAAACTTCATATTACACTTCATATTAAACTTCATATTCATATTAAACTTCATATTAAACTTCATATTCATATTAAACTTCATATTCATATTAAACTTCATATTAAACTTCATATTCATATTAAACTTCATATTCATATTAAACTTCTTATTCATATTAAACTTCTTATTAAACTTCTTATTAAACTTCTTATTAAACTTCATATTAAACTTCATATTAAACTTCATATTCATATTAAACTTCATATTAAACTTCTTATTAAACTTCATATTCATATTAAACTTCTTATTAAACTTCATATTCATTTTAAACTTCTTATTAAACTTCATATTAAACTTCTTATTAAACTTCTTATTAAACTTCATATTCATATTAAACTTCATATTAAACTTCATATTAAACTTCATATTAAACTTCATATTCATATTAAACTTCTTATTAAACTTCATATTCATATTAAACTTCTTATTAAACTTCATATTCATATTAAACTTCTTATTAAACTTCATATTCATATTAAACTTCTTATTAAACTTCTTATTAAACTTCATATTCATATTAAACTTCATATTAAACTTCTTATTAAACTTCTTATTAAACTTCTTATTAAACTTCATATTAAACTTCTTATTAAACTTCTTATTAAACTTCTTATTAAACTTCATATTAAACTTCATATTAAACTTCTTATTAAACTTCTTATTAAACTTCTTATTAAACTTCATATTAAACTTCTTATTAAACTTCATATTAAACTTCTTATTAAACTTCTTATTAAACTTCATATTCATATTAAACTTCTTATTAAACTTCATATTCATATTAAACTTCTTATTAAACTTCTTATTAAACTTCATATTCATATTAAACTTCATATTAAACTTCTTATTAAACTTCATATTAAACTTCATATTAAACTTCTTATTAAACTTCATATTAAACTTCTTATTAAACTTCATATTAAACTTCATATTAAACTTCTTATTAAACTTCTTATTAAACTTCTTATTAAACTTCTTATTAAACTTCATATTAAACTTCTTAATAAACTTCATATTAAACTTCTTATTAAACTTCTTATTAAACTTCATATTAAACTTCATATTAAACTTCTTATTAAACTTCTTATTAAACTTCTTATTAAACTTCATATTAAACTTCATATTAAACTTCTTATTAAACTTCTTATTAAACTTCTTATTAAACTTCATATTAAACTTCTTATTAAACTTCTTATTAAACTTCTTATTAAACTTCTTATTAAACTTCATATTAAACTTCATATTAAACTTCATATTAAACTTCATATTAAACTTCTTATTAAACTTCTTATTAAACTTCATATTAAACTTCATATTCATATTAAACTTCATATTAAACTTCTTATTAAACTTCATATTCATATTAAACTTCTTATTAAACTTCTTATTAAACTTCATATTCATATTAAACTTCATATTAAACTTCATATTCATATTACACTTCATATTAAACTTCATATTCATATTAAACTTCATATTAAACTTCTTATTAAACTTCATATTCATATTAAACTTCATATTAATATTAAACTTCATATTAAACTTCATATTCATATTAAACTTCATATTAAACTTCTTATTAAACTTCATATTAAACTTCTTATTAAACTTCATATTCATATTAAACTTCTTATTAAACTTCATATTAAACTTCTTATTAAACTTCATATTAAACTTCTTATTAAACTTCATATTCATATTAAACTTCTTATTAAACTTCATATTAAACTTCTTATTAAACTTCATATTAAACTTCATATTAAACTTCATATTCATATTAAACTTCATATTAAACTTCATATTAAACTTCATATTAAACTTCTTATTAAACTTCATATTAAACTTCATATTAAACTTCTTATTAAACTTCATATTCACATTAAACTTCATATTAAACTTCTTATTAAACTTCTTATTAAACTTCATATTCATATTAAACTTCATATTAAACTTCATATTAAACTTCTTATTAAACTTCATATTCACATTAAACTTCTTATTAAACTTCATATTAAACTTCTTATTAAACTTCATATTCATATTAAACTTCTTATTAAACTTCTTATTAAACTTCATATTCATATTAAACTTCATATTAAACTTCATATTCATATTACACTTCATATTAAACTTCATATTCATATTAAACTTCATATTAAACTTCTTATTAAACTTCATATTCATATTAAACTTCATATTAATATTAAACTTCATATTAAACTTCATATTCATATTAAACTTCATATTAAACTTCTTATTAAACTTCATATTAAACTTCTTATTAAACTTCATATTCATATTGAACTTCATATTAAACTTCATATTAAACTTCATATTAAACTTCTTATTAAACTTCATATTAAACTTCATATTAAACTTCTTATTAAACTTCATATTCATATTAAACTTCATATTAAACTTCTTATTAAACTTCTTATTAAACTTCATATTCATATTAAACTTCATATTAAACTTCATATTAAACTTCTTATTAAACTTCATATTCATTTTAAACTTCTTATTAAACTTCATATTAAACTTCTTATTAAACTTCTTATTAAACTTCATATTCATATTAAACTTCATATTAAACTTCATATTCATATTAAACTTCTTATTAAACTTCTTATTAAACTTCATATTCATATTAAACTTCATATTAAACTTCATATTCATATTACACTTCATATTAAACTTCATATTCATATTAAACTTCATATTAAACTTCATATTCATATTAAACTTCATATTAATATTAAACTTCATATTAAACTTCATATTCATATTACACTTCATATTAAACTTCATATTAAACTTCTTATTAAACTTCATATTCATATTACACTTCATATTAAACTTCATATTCATATTAAACTTCATATTAAACTTCTTATTCATATTACACTTCATATTCATATTAAACTTCTTATTCATATTAAACTTCATATTAAACTTCATATTCATATTACACTTCATATTAAACTTCATATTAAACTTCTTATTAAACTTCATATTCATATTACACTTCATATTAAACTTCATATTCATATTAAACTTCATATTAAACTTCATATTAAACTTCATATTCATATTAAACTTCATATTAATATTAAACTTCATATTAAACTTCATATTCATATTACACTTCATATTAAACTTCATATTAAACTTCTTATTAAACTTCATATTCATATTACACTTCATATTAAACTTCATATTCATATTAAACTTCATATTAAACTTCATATTCATATTAAACTTCTTATTCATATTAAACTTCATATTAAACTTCATATTCATATTAAACTTCTTATTCATATTAAACTTCATATTCATATTAAACTTCATATTCATATTAAACTTCATATTAAACTTCATATTCATATTAAACTTCATATTAAACTTCATATTCATATTAAACTTCATATTAAACTTCATATTCATATTAAACTTCATATTAAACTTCATATTAAACTTCTTATTCATATTAAACTTCATATTAAACTTCATATTCATATTAAACTTCATATTCATATTAAACTTCATATTAAACTTCATATTCATATTAAACTTCATATTAAACTTCATATTAAACTTCATATTCATATTAAACTTCATATTACACTTCATATTAAACTTCATATTCATATTAAACTTCTTATTCATATTAAACTTCATATTCATATTAAACTTCATATTCATATTAAACTTCATATTACACTTCATATTAAACTTCATATTCATATTAAACTTCATATTCATATTAAACTTCATATTCATATTAAACTTCATATTACACTTCATATTAAACTTCATATTCATATTAAACTTCTTATTCATATTAAACTTCATATTAAACTTCTTATTAAACTTCATATTCATATTAAACTTCATATTACACTTCATATTAAACTTCATATTCATATTAAACTTCTTATTCATATTACACTTCATATTCATATTAAACTTCATATTCATATTAAACTTCATATTAAACTTCATATTAAACTTCATATTCATATTAAACTTCATATTAAACTTCATATTCATATTAAACTTCTTATTCATATTAAACTTCATATTCATATTAAACTTCATATTCATATTAAACTTCATATTCATATTAAACTTCTTATTCATATTAAACTTCATATTAAACTTCATATTCATATTAAACTTCATATTACACTTCATATTCATATTAAACTTCATATTCATATTAAACTTCATATTAAACTTCATATTCATATTAAACTTCATATTCATATTAAACTTCATATTCATATTAAACTTCTTATTCATATTAAACTTCATATTAAACTTCATATTCATATTAAACTTCATATTCATATTAAACTTCATATTAAACTTCATATTCATATTAAACTTCATATTCATATTAAACTTCATATTCATATTAAACTTCATATTAAACTTCTTATTCATATTAAACTTCATATTAAACTTCATATTCATATTAAACTTCATATTCATATTAAACTTCATATTAAACTTCATATTCATATTAAACTTCATATTCATATTAAACTTCATATTAAACTTCATATTCATATTAAACTTCATATTCATATTAAACTTCATATTCATATTAAACTTCATATTAAACTTCATATTCATATTAAACTTCATATTCATATTAAACTTCATATTAAACTTCATATTAAACTTCATATTAAACTTCATATTCATATTAAAATTCATATTCATATTAAACTTCTTATTCATATTAAACTTCATATTCACATTAAACTTCATATTAAACTTCATATTCATATTAAACTTCATATTAAACTTCATATTAAACTTCATATTCATATTAAACTTCATATTAAACTTCATATTCATATTAAACTTCATATTAAACTTCATATTCATATTAAACTTCATATTCATATTAAACTTCATATTAAACTTCATATTCATATTAGACTTCTTATTCGTATTAAACTTCATATTAAACTTCATATTAAACTTCATATTCATATTAAACTTCATATTAAACTTCATATTCATATTAAACTTCATATTCATATTAAACTTCTTATTCATATTAAACTTCATATTAAACTTCATATTAAACTTCATATTCATATTAAACTTCATATTCATATTAAACTTCATATTAAACTTCATATTCATATTAAACTTCATATTACACTTCTTATTCATATTAAACTTCATATTAAACTTCATATTAAACTTCATATTCATATTAAACTTCATATTCATATTAAACTTCATATTCATATTAAACTTCATATTCATATTAAACTTCTTATTCATATTAAACTTCATATTAAACTTCATATTCATATTAAACTTCATATTCATATTAAACTTCATATTCATATTAAACTTCATATTAAACTTCATATTCATATTAAACTTCATATTACACTTCTTATTCATATTAAACTTCATATTAAACTTCATATTAAACTTCATATTCATATTAAACTTCATATTCATATTAAACTTCATATTCATATTAAACTTCATATTCATATTAAACTTCTTATTCATATTAAACTTCATATTAAACTTCATATTCATATTAAACTTCATATTAAACTTCTTATTCATATTAAACTTCATATTAAACTTCATATTCATATTAAACTTCATATTCATATTAAACTTCATATTAAACTTCATATTCATATTAAACTTCATATTCATATTAAACTTCATATTAAACTTCATATTCATATTAAACTTCATATTCATATTAAACTTCATATTAAACTTCATATTAAACTTCATATTAAACTTCATATTCATATTAAAATTCATATTCATATTAAACTTCTTATTCATATTAAACTTCATATTCATATTAAACTTCTTATTCATATTAAACTTCATATTCATATTAAACTTCATATTCATATTAAACTTCATATTAAACTTCATATTCATATTAAACTTCATATTCATATTAAACTTCATATTCATATTAAACTTCATATTCATATTAAACTTCATATTAAACTTCATATTCATATTAAACTTCATATTCATATTAAACTTCATATTAAACTTCATATTAAACTTCATATTCATATTAAACTTCATATTAAACTTCATATTCATATTAAACTTCATATTACACTTCATATTCATATTAAACTTCATATTAAACTTCATATTCATATTAAACTTCATATTACACTTCATATTCATATTAAACTTCATATTACACTTCATATTCATATTAAACTTCATATTACACTTCATATTCATATTAAACTTCATATTCATATTAAACTTCATATTAAACTTCATATTAAACTTCTTATTAAACTTCATATTCATATTAAACTTCATATTAAACTTCATATTCATATTAAACTTCATATTAAACTTCATATTCATATTAAACTTCATATTAAACTTCATATTCATATTAAACTTCATATTACACTTCATATTCATATTAAACTTCATATTACACTTCATATTCATATTAAACTTCATATTCATATTAAACTTCATATTAAACTTCATATTCATATTAAACTTCATATTACACTTCATATTAAACTTCATATTCATATTAAACTTCATATTAAACTTCATATTCATATTAAACTTCATATTCATATTAAACTTCATATTAAACTTCATATTCATATTAAACTTCATATTCATATTAAACTTCTTATTCATATTAAACTTCTTATTAAACTTCTTATTAAACTTCTTATTAAACTTCATATTAAACTTCATATTAAACTTCATATTCATATTAAACTTCATATTAAACTTCTTATTAAACTTCATATTCATATTAAACTTCTTATTAAACTTCATATTCATTTTAAACTTCTTATTAAACTTCATATTAAACTTCTTATTAAACTTCTTATTAAACTTCATATTCATATTAAACTTCATATTAAACTTCATATTAAACTTCATATTAAACTTCATATTCATATTAAACTTCTTATTAAACTTCATATTCATATTAAACTTCTTATTAAACTTCATATTCATATTAAACTTCTTATTAAACTTCATATTCATATTAAACTTCTTATTAAACTTCTTATTAAACTTCATATTCATATTAAACTTCATATTAAACTTCTTATTAAACTTCTTATTAAACTTCTTATTAAACTTCATATTAAACTTCTTATTAAACTTCTTATTAAACTTCTTATTAAACTTCATATTAAACTTCATATTAAACTTCTTATTAAACTTCTTATTAAACTTCTTATTAAACTTCATATTAAACTTCTTATTAAACTTCATATTAAACTTCTTATTAAACTTCTTATTAAACTTCATATTCATATTAAACTTCTTATTAAACTTCATATTCATATTAAACTTCTTATTAAACTTCTTATTAAACTTCATATTCATATTAAACTTCATATTAAACTTCTTATTAAACTTCATATTAAACTTCATATTAAACTTCTTATTAAACTTCATATTAAACTTCTTATTAAACTTCATATTAAACTTCATATTAAACTTCTTATTAAACTTCTTATTAAACTTCTTATTAAACTTCTTATTAAACTTCATATTAAACTTCTTAATAAACTTCATATTAAACTTCTTATTAAACTTCTTATTAAACTTCATATTAAACTTCATATTAAACTTCTTATTAAACTTCTTATTAAACTTCTTATTAAACTTCATATTAAACTTCATATTAAACTTCTTATTAAACTTCTTATTAAACTTCTTATTAAACTTCATATTAAACTTCTTATTAAACTTCTTATTAAACTTCTTATTAAACTTCTTATTAAACTTCATATTAAACTTCATATTAAACTTCATATTAAACTTCATATTAAACTTCTTATTAAACTTCTTATTAAACTTCATATTAAACTTCATATTCATATTAAACTTCATATTAAACTTCTTATTAAACTTCATATTCATATTAAACTTCTTATTAAACTTCTTATTAAACTTCATATTCATATTAAACTTCATATTAAACTTCATATTCATATTACACTTCATATTAAACTTCATATTCATATTAAACTTCATATTAAACTTCTTATTAAACTTCATATTCATATTAAACTTCATATTAATATTAAACTTCATATTAAACTTCATATTCATATTAAACTTCATATTAAACTTCTTATTAAACTTCATATTAAACTTCTTATTAAACTTCATATTCATATTAAACTTCTTATTAAACTTCATATTAAACTTCTTATTAAACTTCATATTAAACTTCTTATTAAACTTCATATTCATATTAAACTTCTTATTAAACTTCATATTAAACTTCTTATTAAACTTCATATTAAACTTCATATTAAACTTCATATTCATATTAAACTTCATATTAAACTTCATATTAAACTTCATATTAAACTTCTTATTAAACTTCATATTAAACTTCATATTAAACTTCTTATTAAACTTCATATTCACATTAAACTTCATATTAAACTTCTTATTAAACTTCTTATTAAACTTCATATTCATATTAAACTTCATATTAAACTTCATATTAAACTTCTTATTAAACTTCATATTCACATTAAACTTCTTATTAAACTTCATATTAAACTTCTTATTAAACTTCATATTCATATTAAACTTCTTATTAAACTTCTTATTAAACTTCATATTCATATTAAACTTCATATTAAACTTCATATTCATATTACACTTCATATTAAACTTCATATTCATATTAAACTTCATATTAAACTTCTTATTAAACTTCATATTCATATTAAACTTCATATTAATATTAAACTTCATATTAAACTTCATATTCATATTAAACTTCATATTAAACTTCTTATTAAACTTCATATTAAACTTCTTATTAAACTTCATATTCATATTGAACTTCATATTAAACTTCATATTAAACTTCATATTAAACTTCTTATTAAACTTCATATTAAACTTCATATTAAACTTCTTATTAAACTTCATATTCATATTAAACTTCATATTAAACTTCTTATTAAACTTCTTATTAAACTTCATATTCATATTAAACTTCATATTAAACTTCATATTAAACTTCTTATTAAACTTCATATTCATTTTAAACTTCTTATTAAACTTCATATTAAACTTCTTATTAAACTTCTTATTAAACTTCATATTCATATTAAACTTCATATTAAACTTCATATTCATATTAAACTTCTTATTAAACTTCTTATTAAACTTCATATTCATATTAAACTTCATATTAAACTTCATATTCATATTACACTTCATATTAAACTTCATATTCATATTAAACTTCATATTAAACTTCATATTCATATTAAACTTCATATTAATATTAAACTTCATATTAAACTTCATATTCATATTACACTTCATATTAAACTTCATATTAAACTTCTTATTAAACTTCATATTCATATTACACTTCATATTAAACTTCATATTCATATTAAACTTCATATTAAACTTCTTATTCATATTACACTTCATATTCATATTAAACTTCTTATTCATATTAAACTTCATATTAAACTTCATATTCATATTACACTTCATATTAAACTTCATATTAAACTTCTTATTAAACTTCATATTCATATTACACTTCATATTAAACTTCATATTCATATTAAACTTCATATTAAACTTCATATTAAACTTCATATTCATATTAAACTTCATATTAATATTAAACTTCATATTAAACTTCATATTCATATTACACTTCATATTAAACTTCATATTAAACTTCTTATTAAACTTCATATTCATATTACACTTCATATTAAACTTCATATTCATATTAAACTTCATATTAAACTTCATATTCATATTAAACTTCTTATTCATATTAAACTTCATATTAAACTTCATATTCATATTAAACTTCTTATTCATATTAAACTTCATATTCATATTAAACTTCATATTCATATTAAACTTCATATTAAACTTCATATTCATATTAAACTTCATATTAAACTTCATATTCATATTAAACTTCATATTAAACTTCATATTCATATTAAACTTCATATTAAACTTCATATTAAACTTCTTATTCATATTAAACTTCATATTAAACTTCATATTCATATTAAACTTCATATTCATATTAAACTTCATATTAAACTTCATATTCATATTAAACTTCATATTAAACTTCATATTAAACTTCATATTCATATTAAACTTCATATTACACTTCATATTAAACTTCATATTCATATTAAACTTCTTATTCATATTAAACTTCATATTCATATTAAACTTCATATTCATATTAAACTTCATATTACACTTCATATTAAACTTCATATTCATATTAAACTTCATATTCATATTAAACTTCATATTCATATTAAACTTCATATTACACTTCATATTAAACTTCATATTCATATTAAACTTCTTATTCATATTAAACTTCATATTAAACTTCTTATTAAACTTCATATTCATATTAAACTTCATATTACACTTCATATTAAACTTCATATTCATATTAAACTTCTTATTCATATTACACTTCATATTCATATTAAACTTCATATTCATATTAAACTTCATATTAAACTTCATATTAAACTTCATATTCATATTAAACTTCATATTAAACTTCATATTCATATTAAACTTCTTATTCATATTAAACTTCATATTCATATTAAACTTCATATTCATATTAAACTTCATATTCATATTAAACTTCTTATTCATATTAAACTTCATATTAAACTTCATATTCATATTAAACTTCATATTACACTTCATATTCATATTAAACTTCATATTCATATTAAACTTCATATTAAACTTCATATTCATATTAAACTTCATATTCATATTAAACTTCATATTCATATTAAACTTCTTATTCATATTAAACTTCATATTAAACTTCATATTCATATTAAACTTCATATTCATATTAAACTTCATATTAAACTTCATATTCATATTAAACTTCATATTCATATTAAACTTCATATTCATATTAAACTTCATATTAAACTTCTTATTCATATTAAACTTCATATTAAACTTCATATTCATATTAAACTTCATATTCATATTAAACTTCATATTAAACTTCATATTCATATTAAACTTCATATTCATATTAAACTTCATATTAAACTTCATATTCATATTAAACTTCATATTCATATTAAACTTCATATTCATATTAAACTTCATATTAAACTTCATATTCATATTAAACTTCATATTCATATTAAACTTCATATTAAACTTCATATTAAACTTCATATTAAACTTCATATTCATATTAAAATTCATATTCATATTAAACTTCTTATTCATATTAAACTTCATATTCACATTAAACTTCATATTAAACTTCATATTCATATTAAACTTCATATTAAACTTCATATTAAACTTCATATTCATATTAAACTTCATATTAAACTTCATATTCATATTAAACTTCATATTAAACTTCATATTCATATTAAACTTCATATTCATATTAAACTTCATATTAAACTTCATATTCATATTAGACTTCTTATTCGTATTAAACTTCATATTAAACTTCATATTAAACTTCATATTCATATTAAACTTCATATTAAACTTCATATTCATATTAAACTTCATATTCATATTAAACTTCTTATTCATATTAAACTTCATATTAAACTTCATATTAAACTTCATATTCATATTAAACTTCATATTCATATTAAACTTCATATTAAACTTCATATTCATATTAAACTTCATATTACACTTCTTATTCATATTAAACTTCATATTAAACTTCATATTAAACTTCATATTCATATTAAACTTCATATTCATATTAAACTTCATATTCATATTAAACTTCATATTCATATTAAACTTCTTATTCATATTAAACTTCATATTAAACTTCATATTCATATTAAACTTCATATTCATATTAAACTTCATATTCATATTAAACTTCATATTAAACTTCATATTCATATTAAACTTCATATTACACTTCTTATTCATATTAAACTTCATATTAAACTTCATATTAAACTTCATATTCATATTAAACTTCATATTCATATTAAACTTCATATTCATATTAAACTTCATATTCATATTAAACTTCTTATTCATATTAAACTTCATATTAAACTTCATATTCATATTAAACTTCATATTAAACTTCTTATTCATATTAAACTTCATATTAAACTTCATATTAAACTTCATATTCATATTAAACTTCATATTCATATTAAACTTCATATTCATATTAAACTTCATATTCATATTAAACTTCTTATTCATATTAAACTTCATATTAAACTTCATATTCATATTAAACTTCATATTCATATTAAACTTCATATTCATATTAAACTTCATATTAAACTTCATATTAAACTTCATATTAAACTTCATATTCATATTAAACTTCATATTAAACTTCATATTC
The DNA here is from genome assembly GCA_033220385.1 of Triplophysa yarkandensis. Taxonomy (NCBI): domain Eukaryota; kingdom Metazoa; phylum Chordata; class Actinopteri; order Cypriniformes; family Nemacheilidae; genus Triplophysa; species Triplophysa yarkandensis. Next base: position 8,799,681 of record CM065654.1, read on the forward strand.
ATATTAAACTTCATATTAAACTTCATATTAAACTTCATATTCATATTAAACTTCTTATTCATATTAAACTTCATATTAAACTTCTTATTCATATTAAACTTCATATTCATATTAAACTTCATATTAAACTTCTTATTCATATTAAACTTCATATTCATATTAAACTTCTTATTCATATTAAACTTCATATTAAACTTCATATTCATATTAAACTTCTTATTCATATTAAACTTCATATTCATATTAAACTTCATATTAAACTTCATATTAAACTTCATATTCATATTAAACTTCATATTAAACTTCATATTAAACTTCATATTCATATTAAACTTCATATTCATATTAAACTTCATATTCATATTAAACTTCATATTAAACTTCATATTCATATTAAACTTCTTATTCATATTAAACTTCATATTCATATTAAACTTCATATTCATATTAAACTTCATATTACACTTCATATTCATATTAAACTTCATATTCATATTAAACTTCATATTCATATTAAACTTCTTATTCATATTAAACTTCATATTCATATTACACTTCATATTCATATTAAACTTAATATTCATATTAAACTTCATATTCATATTAAACTTCATATTACACTTCATATTCATCAGTTTGTGAAGTTTGTAAATGTGTTCTTTAAGTATTGATATTTAAAGGTTCACTGAGCCTAAAAACAATGGAATTTAATTTAGAGATGTAAAAAGAATGTTGTATTATATATTTAATAATGAGACAGTAATCCTCAAATGGATTTATAAAACTGGCTGGAAGTATTGTCATGAGTTTATTTCTGTGTTCTTAAAGAAAGTTTGAAATGTTTTCAGATAGACTTTACTATAACAAACATGACATTTTGCAGAACTAACACCGAATAAGACGAGTGTGTTTGGTGGATTGAGGAACCAAGCTTTGTTTGTTCCTCACACACCGATGAAGATCTCAACACTGAGTGAAAGCGAGCCAATAAAGGACGCTGTGACTCCAGGCCCGGATCATCTATCAAACTTCACAGTGAATCCAAAATCACCGCATTCTTCAGATCAAGAGAAACCGAAAGAACAGCCGGCACAACACAGCAGGCAAAGCCCAACGGCAGTTCTGATGAAGATCTTCCCTCGTGTGGAACCCCAAGTTCTTCAGGCAGCTCTTCACAGCTGTTCAGAAGACGTGGTGAAGGCTGTTGATCTGGTGCTCTGTTATCAGCAGGGTCAGCGTGTCTATGGTGATGTGGTGTCCGCATCTGAAAATGTTTCACTGAGACCCTTCAGCTCCACATCGGCTTTTTCTCCCATCCAGTCTTCATCCACAAACTGCTTTAGCAGCGCAGGCCTGTTGGGGTTAAACAATCCTTTTGCTTTGGGTTCACTGCGACTTGCCTATTCAACACCAAACTTTATTCCGCCATACTTGACTTCTGAATTTCTCCCGACGATGTCTCTGCGGCCCACGGCAGGATATCCATTCAGCAGCCTTCTGCGAGATCTGCCATACCCCAAACACATCTCATTCAACCCCACCAGCCTCAACTCCAGTCATGACAAATAACACAGATACATTTACATAACACCTCTTAAAATAATCATACTGTACTGATTACTACTATTTTATGTTCAAACTGTATCTGTCTATGAACATTTTAATTGTTATTTTGTCAATAAATCTCAACTTAAATAAACTGTTTAAGTTATTGACTATAGAAAAGTCAAAGAGTGGAAATTCCATCTCAATGGATAGTTAAATGCTTTAAACATTTCTAAGTTTCTATTTAATTAATCATGATTATTTTAAATCAGTCGTGGTTGTGGGTTAAAGGTGAAGGTCAGCAATATCATGACTTAGGTGCGCTTGAGCAAGGCACCAAATCCCCATCTACTCCCAGCGTGCCACAGCAACAATGACTGCCCACTGCTGTGTGGTGTGTGTGGGTGTGTGTGTGTGTGTGTGTGTCCATTACTGTGTGTGTGTGTGTGTGTGTGTGTTTGTGTGTTTGTGTGTGTCCATTACTGTGTGTGTGTGTGTGTGTGTGTGTGTGTTTGTGTGTGTGTGTGTGTGTGTTCACGGCTGTGTGTTTGTGTGTGTGTCCATTACTGTGTGCGGTGTGTGTGTTCACGGCTGTGTGTTTGTGTGTGTGTCCATTACTGTGTGTGTGTGTGTGTGTGTTCACAGTTTTGTGTGTGTGTGTGTGTTCATGGCTGTGTGTTTGTGTGTGTGTCCATTACTGTGTGTGTGTGTGTGTGTGTGTGTTCACGGCTGTGTGTTTGTGTGTTTGTGTCCATTACTGTGTGTGGGTGTGTGCTCACAGTTTTGTGTGTGTGTGTGTGTGTTCAATACTGTATGTGTGTGTGTGTGTGTGTGTGTGTGTGTGTGTGTTCACTTCTGTGTGTGTGTGTGTGTGTTTACAGTTTGTGTGTGTGTGTGTGTGTGTGTGTGTGTGTGTTTGTGTGTGTTCAATACTGTATGTGTGTGTGTTCACTTCTGTGTGTATGGGTGTGTGTGTGTGTGTTCACAGTTTTGTGTGTGTGTGTGTGTGTGTGTGTTTACTACTGTGTGTATGTATGTGTGTGTGTTTTCAATACTGTGTGTGCGTGTGTTCACAGCTGTGTGCTTGTTCACTACTCTGTGTGTGTGTGTGTGTGTTCAATATTGTGTATGTGTGTGTGTTCACTACTGTGTGTGTGTGTGTGTGTGTGTGTGTGTGTGTGTGTGTGTGTGTGTGTGTGTGTGTGTTCAATACTGTATGTGTGTGTGTTCACTTCTGTGTGTATGGGTGTGTGTGTGTGTGTGTGTGTGTGTTTACTACTGTGTGTATGTATGTGTGTGTGTGTGTGTTTTCAATACTGTGTGTGTGTGTGTGTTCACAGCTGTGTGCTTGTTCACTACTCTGTGTGTGTGTGTGTGTGTGTGTGTGTGTGTGTGTGTGTGTGTGTGTGTGTGTGTGTTTACTACTGTGTGCATGTATGTATGTGTGTGTGTTCACTACTGTGTGTGTGTGTGTCTTCACAGCTGTGTGCTTGTTCACTACTCTGTGTGTGTGTGTGTGTGTGTGTGTGTTCACGGCTGTATGTGTCTGTTCACTGTTATGTTGTGTGTGTGTGTGTGTGTGTGTGTACACTTTGGATGGGTTAAATGCAGAGCATGAATTCTGAGTGTGGGTCACCATACTCGGCTCTTCACTTTGAATACTGATTTTTCTCACACAGCCACTGGATGGCTCAGCTGCGGATTTTATGAATTATATTTAGGTAAAATAAAACGTCTAAGAGAGGATGAATGTGTATTTTCTCTCCAAAGTTCTACTTCTATATACTTTGGTGGGTCTGAAGAAAGATTAAATATCTAGGAAGTTTGGGGATTGCTGTTCCTTAACTATTCAAGTTGCCATATTGCTTAATAGAAGACTCAACACTCTCAGCCTTATGTTTAATCTCATTAAAAACAATGTTTATTAAAATAAGCAATTAATGTGAAGAAAAATGTTAAACCATGTGAAACAATTTTTTTCAGGGCTGTAACCAACATGAAACCTCCAGAAATACAAGGTTCTCAGGCGCAGCGATTCACACATGCGAGCACATGAACAAACATGAATAGTTACACACAGAACCATTATGACATTCTGTTATACAACTGATAATAGAATCTGAGAGTAAGTTTTAGAAATGTAATTTTAGTCCATCTCCTCCTGTTAACAGTCAGTCTTGCTCAGGGTTAAGTTGCAGCTCAAAACATAACCCCCCCCCCCCCCCACCAAAGAAACTTTACTCGCAAGGATATGAATGTGAAAGGTGATATTTATAAACAAAATATCCCAAGATTTTGCTGCCCATGGGTTATTTCTCAATGTTACAATGTCTAGTATTGCATTCATATAATGGGCATTCAATATTTTTCACCATCAAAATGTTTAAACCATTTAAAAACGAATATACCGAAAAAACACACTAAAACTAAAAATGTGTATTGGTTTGGTCTAAGTTCTACTAATTTAACTCTACTTGATGATATGCAGCAAGGGATTAAAACAAAAATCTTGGTTTCAATTGAAAGTTACTTTTAGAATCATATTTTTTTCTACAATAACGTATTTCATATGGCTGACCGTAATTTTGAAGCATTATAATGATACCAACTAACCCGAACATATGAATGTCCAAACAGCATAGAGAAAATAAGTTTGTGTGGACAGAGCTTTTCCTTAAGGATTCAAGGTCTGTTCACGTGTCCGACCAACCGAGCTTTCACGTGCGAAACAATTTTGACACCAGCTTTTCCTCTCCGGTAAGCCAGGTGACGCTAAATGGACCCCGATGCTTTCCAGCAGTTTTTTGATAATATGCTTGTGAGCCAAAGCCGGAGCACACTGGTTATTATAGAAACAAATATGGATTGAGATAATGTCAATGTGTGCTAATCTGGCTGATTAGGACTGCGGTGATTTTAGAACTTTGTAAACACTTTGTAAAAATTTGTTTAAGTTCATTCATATATTATATACCATAATTTGTTACTGAAAAAGCTAATCTTTATAATAAAGGTTGACATATTAACTTTGGTCATTTTAAGATAACCAAGGACTAAACAGAGTTCGCACAGGCGATGTCATGAATTGGTCGTTTAATGGTAATTGGATTAGGTTTCTAGGACGTGCCAGCTACGTTGGCAGCTTGTAAGTCAGGATTGTTACCAAAAATTACCCATAAATATTTAACCAATACTTCATGTGTTAGCTGGGTACCTATGTAATATTTTACTGATGAATTTAAATGAAGAAATATTACCCAATTTGCAGCTTGACAATGAACTGTTGGACAGTTTGCAGTCAGTTTACAATGAATATTGACACCACGTTTACCTTTTGTGTAACAGCAGTTGCTTCTTGTACATGAGTTAATGCTTGCTTCTTATTGGACGGCCTGTTTCTTCACTTTAAGAACTGGGGAAGATTCATCGCACTTAATGAAAAAAAAACGTCCCTTTTTGGTGGACACAAGTTCGTGTTCTATGTGGAGGTCATTATAAGAATGTATTGTTTTAATGCCAAAACTCCCATCTATCAGTGTTCCTATGTGCAGGAAATATCTGATTCAGTGTTTAATTCAAAGATCCCACTAACTATAATTGTTCTTTAAACCAGTGGTTTTAGTCCTGGCTCTGGAGACATTTTCTACATCTGCTCTATCTGAAACACTTTCCAAGCACTCTCGTTATGAGCTGATGAAGGGAGTCAGGGGTGTGAGACTCTATGGAGCAGTGGCTACCCAGGAACAAGTTTGAAAGCCACTATTTTAAATCAACCTGAAACTAAAAGTTGAAGATCAAAAGTCTACATCACAATTCAGTTCTTTAAATGGGAAAGATAAAAGCCTTATACTCCAAATAATTCAAGTGAAAGTTCTTAACACTTAATGCATTTACATTAACTCACTTAATGCAAGTTTGAGACTTCGGCAATATTGTAATTAAACTTTTTCCCTTGTAACCAATAATTCAATTTAAATAATGCGATTAAGCTCATAATCGCAGCAAGCATAATCATATAGAAATGGGCGATGCAGGCTTGTTATAATAAACTATACAGGCATGTAAACACATTTATCACATTAATTCTGCTCCGACCAAGGTGCACATATACTTCTGTCATGTATCTTTAGCACAAATTCATGGTAAACACGACTGTGTGACGATTAACCGTGCACACAACTTGTATCAACAGTCTTCTTACCTTCAATTAGAAACAACGCAAACAGAATAGTAGTGTTCATTAATTGGAATCTATTTCTTTGTTCATCACTGTGCCGTACAACCAAAACATATGCCCAAGTGTATGACGCAAACACTGTATACATTAAAAATAGCTAGTAACACATACCTTCTGTTTCTAAAATGATTATTTTTGTTGTATTTTATAGAAAATAATCGGACCAATGAAACATTCTTTTAAACAAGATCAAAGAGGTGTTATCATGTCATGTAAACATGTTACTGCAAGAAACTTAATCTTGATTATTGGAAGTAGTCGCATCATAAGTGCACATGTTAACATTGCCAGACATGATGCAGTAACATGCGATAAAAGTACCTTAACTTTAAAAACCTTTCCATCACCTTTAATCACAACCTGCTACAGTAGACCAAGATGAAAAAGATTTCCATCACTGCACATTAAAAGAGACCTAAGAATGGTGATCATAAATGGGATTATTTGTAATGCCATTTTTAACTATACATACATGTGATTGAATCTCAGGGATGCAAACTAAGCCGTGTAGGTAACAATGACATTTTTATTCAGTTGCATGAAAAATGTGAACCCTTTTAGATTCCTCAGATTTCTGCAGAAATCAATAGAATATGTGTTCTGATCCTCACTAAAGTCATAACAATAGACAAACAGAGCGTGCTTAAAGTAATACCAAACAGACATTATATTTACAATTGATTGAATACAACATGTAAACATTCAGTGCTGAGCAGAAAAAGTATGTGAAAATCTAGGCTAATTATTTCTTCAAGAGCAAACTGGAGCTAGGAGTCTGCCAACCTGAACTGCAGTCAATGTGATGACATTGAATTTGTTAAAGCTAGTTCTCGACATAATTGTCATAATGGTATTGACAGTGACCCAGTTAAAGGATTGACATGCCTATGTGGGAATTGTGATGATGATCATATTCGAGTTTTGGTTACTACATCACCACCAGTGACAGGCAGATGACATGTGCTCACGACACTTCTTGGCAACACATCACTGAAGTAATTGAATGACATGAATCCATGGTCTGATGAAGGCAAGTGTGTGATTTCTTTTAAAAAACTCCAACTGGCTGTATCGTGAACATTTACATTTACATTTAGTCATTTAGCAGACGCTTTTATCCAAAGCGACTTACAATAGTCGAGGAGACAATGAAGCGATAAATAGCCGATACAACAATAGGTGAACAAGTGCTACAACAATGTTACCGAGTTACACAGAGAGCGAAGTTACAAAAGAAGTTTTTTTTTTTTTTTTTGATAGAGTGAGTAGTTAGAAAAGAAGTGAGTTAGTGAGTTAGGTGTAGCCGGAAAAGATGAGTTTTTAGGAGTTTTTTGAAGATAGAGACCGAGTCTGACAAGCGTGAAGCCAGAGGCAGATCGTTCCACCATCGAGGAACTGAAGCAGAGAACGTTCCAGAGAGAGAGAGAGAGAGATTTCTTACCCTTTTGAGCTGGCACCACAAGTCTCAGCTCATTTGCGGAGCGCAGAGATCTTGAGGGCCTATATCTTTGCATTAGTGAGTTAAGGTAAGTGGGTGCTGAACCGGTGGTGGTCTTGTAGGCAATGAGAAGACATTTAAATTCAATGCGGGCTGCTACAGGAAGCCAATGCAGTTTTATGAAGAGAGGCGTTACATGGGTCCTTTTTGGTTCCTTGAACACCACTCTTGCCGCTGCATTCTGAATCATCTGCAGAGGTTTAGTTGTGCACATCGGGAGTCCAGCAAGCAGCGCATTGCAGTAGTCTAGCCTGGACAGGACCAAAGCTTGAACCAGGATTTGTGTGGAGTGTTCTGTGAGAAACTGTCTGATCTTCCTGATGTTGTAGAGCATGAAACTGCAGGATCTGACAGTCGCGGCAACATGATCTGTGAAGTTGAGCTGATCATCGATGATTACTCCCAAGTTTCTCGCAGACCTGGAGGGCACAATGGTTGATGCTCCTAGTTGGATCGAGAGATCGTGACGAGTCTTCGAGTCGGCAGGGATGACAAGAAGTTCCGTTTTCGCAAGGTTAAGTTGTAGGTGGTGTTGCTTCATCCAGAGGGAGATGTCGCTCAGACATGCTGAGACTCGGGTCGAAATCGTCTGATCTTCGGGATGAAACGCAAGGTGGAGTTGCGTGTCATCCGCATAACAGTGGTAGGAGAAGCCATGCTTACGAATGACTGATCCCAGTGATGTCATGTAGATCGAGAAGAGCAACGGTCCAAGAACTGAGCCCTGAGGTACACCGGTGTCAAGATGTTGCGGTTCTGAGACTTCACCTCCCCACGAAACCTTGAAGGATCTATCCGAGAGGTAGGATACGAACCATTGGAGAGCCTTGTCTGAGACGCCCATTTCCTTGAGAGTCGAAAAGAGAATACTGTGGTTAACGGTGTCAAAAGCAGCGGATAAGTCTAGCAGGATGAGAACGGATGACATGGAGGCCGCCCTTGCCAGTCGTAGGTCTTCAACAACTGAGAGCAGAGCTGTCTCAGTAGAGTGTCCTTTCTTGAAGCCTGACTGGTTGCTGTCCAAGAGGTTGTGTAGAGTAAGATAGGCCGAGAGTTGATCTGAGACGACACGTTCCAGGGTCTTTCCGATGAAGGGCAGTAGAGAGACTGGTCTGTAGTTCTCTAGAAGTGCGGAATTCAGCAAAGGTTTCTTCAACAGCGGGGTGATCCGGGCTTCTTTGAAAGCAGTAGGAAATGTGCCAGAGTTGAGCGATGAGTTGATGATGTGAGTAATTGCAGGAATGACCGAAGGAGAGATGTCTTGCAGGAGATGGGTGGGGATGGGGTCCAGCGAGCAGGTAGTCGGGTGATTCGATACGATGATTCTCGCAGCGTCGTTTTCAGTCAATGGAGAGAAAGAGTGGAGGGAGGGGGTCAAAGGAGCCGGAATATGGTCCAGCGGTGGTGGAGCGGAGAACTGATTGCTGATAGCGGTGGTCTTCTTCACAAAGAATGATGCAAAGTCATCAGCTGTTAGGTCCGACGAGGAAGGTGGTGTGGGAGGACAGAGTAGAGCAGAGAAGGTCTTAAAGAGAGCGCGAGAGTCAGTTGAGCTGTTTATTTTCGCCTGGTAGAACTGAGTCTTAGCGACCGAGACATCCTCAGAGAAAGAAGAGAGAAGAGTTTGATAGAGAGAGAGATCTGCAGGGTCATTAGATTTGCGCCATTTTCTCTCAGCTGCCCTGAGCTTGGTTCTGTGTTCCCGGAGGACATCAGAGAGCCAAGGTGTTGAAGGATTGGCACGGGCTGGTCGAGATGTAAGCGGGCATAAATTGTCCAAGCAGGATGTTAGTGTAGAGCATAGGAGGTGAGTGGCATTGTCAGTGCTAAGTAGAGCAAACTGATCGGGAGGAGGGAGCATAGAGGAAACAGCAGAGGATAGAGTGAGAGGAGAGAGCGTGCGTAGGTTACGCCTGAAGGTAACAAGAGAGGAAGGGGAAGGAGTATCGGATGTTGTCACGTCAAGGTGAAGTGTGACGAGAAAATGATCGGATGTGTGCAGTGGTGTTACTTGAGTGTGATATGTGGAGCAGTAGCGTGTGAAGACAAGATCAAGTGTGTTACCGGAATTGTGGGTCGGCCATATTGCCATATTGAACATTGCGTGTATGTGATTAAGTACTTGTAACCAATCTCTGAAGTTTTCAAAGGAAATGTAAAATGAGGAAAAGGATCCAAGCATTTTTTTTAAAAACAGATTTGTAATAAAACTTCAACAAAACTTACAAGTGCCTGACCCAGAAATAATACATCACAACAGATACAAAATTCAGTGAGCTTTAGCATCTCCACATTTATTGATGTACTTAACATAAAAAAACATTTCAAAAACAAAACAACATGTACATCCCATATTACTTGTATTTTTAACATAAGATACTCAGTAGCAAAAAGAAAGAAAGAAGTCATGCTTTACAAGTTTAAATAAACATTCATTCACACTTTATGCAATGGATCACACTGCAGACTTTCTTAAACATTCACTCAGTTTTAACATTCATGGTTAAACCAAATGAAACTGAAAATGAAACAAACAAAAATCTTAGAGCCCTTTAAATATGATGCACCTATGATATCACTACATCAACAAACAAAAGAAGCTTCTAACCTTAAACACAAAACAAAACATGTGGCACATCTATTAACCACAAAAATAGATTTAGTCTGAAATCCCAAAAATTTATCTCTACATTACTCTTAATACAAGACATTTCCATCTCTGCTACACAATAGGAAATGCCTCTTGAAAATTATAAAAATATATATGGCCAAAAAACCTCAACATTGAACATATTTAAATTCTTGTACCAAGTCTTCCTGTAAGAAAATCTGGTAAAATAAAAAAATACCCGCATGAACAATAAAATCTGAGTTTCTTTACATGTTTCTAAAAAAAAAAAAAAAAATAAAAAAACTAAACTCAGTATATCGTGTAAAACACGCCCATCCTTAAATCCTGATACAAACACTTCTAAAGATTTTGACAATATTATCATTTAACAAACACCATGCATTTCTAACTTTCTGTTAAAGTTTCAAAAGCTCATGAGGCATCATGTACTTACACTACAGCGTCTATAGTAAAACCACCACAAATGCTTCTTTTTTTTATAAAAAATAGATGCTTCTAACTTCAGAGGTTTGCAGCCATGTGGCAATTTTGTATTAAGATTTGTAATTTGCCTTTATTTGAACAATAATCCAATCACAAAAACAAAACTTAACTGGCAACTTTAAAGCATCTTAACTAAAAGCCAACTGAATACCAAACAAATGTTTTTAAAAGTAACTTATTAAGAAAAAAAGTAAACAATAGCTGAACATGAAGTCTTTTCTGTCATGATGTTCACTGTCATTCAAGCTTTGTGTGTTTTGTTAGTTTTAAAAGACACCTGTAAAACGCGGTCGCCAAGTCGATATCCGTTTAGACTGGCGATGGCAACGGCGGCTTCGTCATAGTTCGTCATGGTAACAAAGCCAAAGCCTTTGCACTTGTTGGTGTTGAAGTCTCGTATGACCTTTACATTAGTCACAGCACCGAACGGACCAAACATCTGCCAGAGAACACTCTCATCTGCATCTGGAGCCAGATTATATACAAATATACACCAACCCGCACCGGCATGACCCGGAATATTGATGCCCGCCAGGCTCGTGACCCCATCAATGTTCACTGGCGAAAACCTACTGGCAAATCAAACAAGACATCACTTTATTACTTCAGTTAAAAAGATGGAGACCATTACTGAAGAGAGAGAGAGAATTGACTGGTCTTATGATGAACAAAAAAATTTGAACATGTTGATATTGCAAACACTTAAACATAGAGGTGTCTTGTCCTAGTCAAACAATCATCAAATACAGTTGAATCAGCTCATCTAGTAACTTCTAAACAGATGTGTTGAGCCATAGTAAATCTAAACTGCAGCTTTATACAATGTTACAGTCCAAAAATTTGATTTTGTTTAGCTGTTATTAGTACAATAACTGGCGAATTTGAATTTCCAAAGAACCATCAAAACACATTTAACAAAACCTTAACAACCCGAATGATTCCACATACATAACAGATTTCCACATCACACCCTGTGAAAGAAATAAACACCTTTGCTACACAAAGTACAGAAGCATTCTCACGTGTGAAACTAGCCAGTTGCTCTTCTTTGTTTTTACATACGTAATGTAATGACAATTAAAAATTACTGCATAATTCTTGTGAAAACTATCAATTATCATAATAGGCAAACATTCTGCAAACTGTTTGTCTAATTGATTTATAATTTTGCTTGAATTACAAAAACAAGTTCAAGACTGCAACTTCATAAGTAATGAATATAATAAAAATACAATCCTTGGTCAAAGCAATGCATGGGTTGACTACCCTTTACACAAACATACCTCTTAACTCCATATGCCATATTGAGCAGATTATCCAGCCTGAAACACATATCACATTATTCTCAATTTAAACTCAAAATGAGGTGAAGCGAACAGAAGAGGAGCGTGAGCTACCTGAATCTCTGTGCTTGTTGTGCCAAGGGTCCGGGGTATCGTCTGCTGGGAGACTGGTACAGATGAGAGAGTAACGCCTGACTGCTCTTCTGACTGGGATTGTTGGCAAACTTCACTGTGATCGGTTCTGTAGCGCCTGGCGGCTTCTGCCCATTTAGACCTTTAATAGCCTCCTCAGCTTCAACACGCCGATCAAAACGAATGAACCCAACACCTCTGGACACACCTTAACATGTTAACAAACATCATATGCATAATAAACCCAACACCTCTGAACACCCATTCAAATTATGAAACACGCACCAATTAACATTCTCATTTCATGAAAGATTAATAAAAAACACTATTAAGCAAAAACGTGTTTAAAACTACCTTACACCAGCCGTCAAAATTAGAAAACTGTGATGAGAATATCGGGATTGATGGATGAAGTCATTTTTTGACCACTAGAGTCATATGCACAATTTTAAGAGTGTATTTACTCTTTTGACAAACTTTTGAGATTGTTACATTACTGTCTATGGACAAATAAGAAAATTAATCTAAACCTCAACCACACAATCTTAATTGGTGTTCCAAAGATAAACCAAATCCAGAGTAGTGTTGCATGACACACAGGTGCTAAAAAGGTAGAGCTAAACCCTGCTTCAATAAACTTTATGACAGCTCCAGTTTTGTGTGAGACAGCAGAGTGTAGTGTGGGCAGTGCCATTGTTCTATGTCATTAAACATGTGAGCAGAAGCTCTCCGCTGATGAAACAAGGAAAAAACTTGATGGCTATAAATGATAGCTTCAAAGTCCATTTATTTCCTTTCTGTTACATGATATCATTGATTTCTGATTCAACTCTTTGATTGCAGCTTTCCGTAACCTGCAGCTCCTGCATTTGTCCCCTTCTCGCAAAAAAGCATCGAGTGCCTCAACAGCTTTGATAGCAAAAGAGGTAAATATCACCCTATACATCTTCACCATACTCCTCCTGCTTTTAACTTCAAAAGCTCAGAAATAATTCAGTCCCACACAAGGGAATGAATGGTGGGTCATCTGCAACTATTCTGCCATGTGACAAAACTGCCATTTGCTAATAGACTGGTAGAGAATTTAAACTGACAGGAATTTCAAGATGGTCACACTCATGCCAGTAATCCAGTACTTTTCCCTCTACTTACACAACATGTGGTTACGTCTCCATGTCCCACTTCGTGATCTATATGTCTAAACTACATTTCATAAATAAAATATTTTGGAAATACCATAGTGTATATTTAACTTCCGCAGGCATAGACAATCTTTTGAGACAACAACAAACTCTCAGACAACAACAAACTCTCATCTTGCAAAGAAAATGGAAAAAGTCATCTATCGCCCTCCAGGTCAGCTTGGACATTTTCTAGAGGAGTTGGATGTTCTCCTGGTGTAAATCTAATGACTCTCTCTCTATCAGTCTCTTCTCTCTTCTTTCTCTATGGACGTCTCCATCTCCAATACTCAGTTCTACCATGCGAAAATAAAAACATCTCTCTTCAAGACCTTCTCTGCTCTACTCTGTCCACTCACCCCTCCTCCCTCGTTGGACCCAACAGTTGATGACTTTGCATCCTTCCTGTTATCAGCAGTCAGTTTTCCGCTCCGGACCATACATACATGTTTAAAAAACACCTAAAAACTCATCTTTTCCAGCAACACCTAACCCACTAGGAGTACCTTCTTTCCTAAACTACTCATATTAAAAATTACCTTAACCTTTTTCTGCCCTTCAAGTTTTATCTTGCTTTGTGTAACTTGGTAACCTCGTTGCAGCACAGGTTCACCTATTCTTCACCAATTCTTCACGATACCTCTGACTCTGACAGAACTTAATGAAGGTAAGCTCAGATGTGGGTAGTAACTGATTACATTTACTTAGTTACATTTATTTGAGTAAATATTTTGAGTAACTAGGACTTTTAGAGTATATTTAAAGATAGGTACTTTTACTATTATTCAAGTACTTTATTTTTACTTAGTTACAGTAGATGGCGTTCCAATGTTACTGACAAAATTGTAATAAATATTATTTATATAAAAATCATTTGCTTATGTGACTTGTTCTTAAGTCTCGCCTGACGTTACGCATCTCCCGCATAAGTTAAGCGCCTGCTGCATTCAGGAAGAAGAGGACTGAAGCAGAGGAAGACTCGTTTGCACGAGTTACTGGAGTTAGATCACCCGTGGACTCAAATCAAGGCTATGATTTCACTTCATACTATAGTTTCATAATGTGATGGAAGTTATGTGCACCAAAACAAGTGACAAAGCGTACAAAAACTCCACCTCAAACCTGAAAAAACATGAAACTGTAAGTCTGTCAGGAGAACTCATCAATTTTCAGAGGAAAAGTCATTTTATTGTAAAATAAAGCGATTAAACTTAATGTAACTTTGTTAAAGTATAATAAAAGTTTAATGTGGATTTATAAAGCTCTGTATTTCCACATAAAGCCCTGATGACTCTCTCCTCCATGTTGGTTTTAGATAAAGCAAGTTCCTGATTGGTTAACGCGGCCAAAGTTAAATTTTTTCAACTCACGCGATTCACTTCCAGCACGCCATTCCCAACGCAAGTCTATTGCAGTCTAAAGAACACTTCAAGCAACTAAAGTTCTGTTTTCACACAGGAAGCCCCGGCACACCATTCAATCGATTGAACAATGTAAAAAAAGGGAAATGCTTTCCTGCCCGGAGTTTTCTGACCCTTTCAACTCAGTGCTTAGAGAGCTCCGTCAAAAACAAGGCACGGCACACGTTAAAACCACGAGGCGCCAGTTGCTCATGAGCACCCTGTTAAATACTTTCTGCTATTTGAAATCCGTTCAAAAGAGGCATGTCTAACTGCAGAAAGCACTTTTGGTGTGATCTGCTCCACAGTGTGTGTTTTTAGCAAGGGGGTTGTTGCTGCTGCTGTGGGGGCAGAGGATGCCGGTTCAGCATTGTGATGTCTATTGACACATATAAAGGTAAGGATGCAACCCAAATGTCTGAACATAAATATGCTTGTGCCTCACCTGTCATTGACATATATCTGTAAAGGTGCCATTCAATCAATTGATTGAAGTATTCCAGTAGGAGGCCCTTATGACATTGCCTATTTTCTATAGGTAATTTGCAGCAGGTATAAAGTCTGGTCACACAGACAGTATCTTGGGTTGAGTCTCAATGGACTACTATGCTACACGACCATCTTCAATAAAGTCTTTATCCTGAACTTGGTCAAGCTCTCTTCATTTATGGACTAGAAACATCCTAGAGCATTGGCAAGCCACTCATCGGCAGTTCAGACAAATTCAGCAAAATCGGACAATTTGACGAGCCAGCCAAGAGAGACGAATAAGAGAAGATCGCAACAAAACCACTGGGACAAGAAGTGAACAATATGACTCTGGGAGATTTTACAAGCTTCAATTAAAGTTTTACAGCCTGTGGCAATTTCTTTGTCTTATTTGGATGTTGTCTCAAAGATCCTCATTTGGTAAGTGAAACTTATCAGCTCTCTTATAGAACCCTGATATATAAACAGGAAAAGCAGACACATGTTCTCAGTGTAGCACTTAATTAAACTGGGTCCTTTCTCTGTAGTTTGAATTGTTAAAGGAACAATTTGGTCTGTTCATTTAGAGACTGTAGAAACTGTGGCTTGGTTATTTCCCCTGATGTCTGTAGCAATTTTATAAAGAAACAATTTGGGTCATTCATCTCAAGACTGTTAAAACTGAATCTTGATCCTTTCCCTAAAAAAATGTCATATGTTTAGAGACTGTAGAAGCTGTTGACATTAGTTTGGTACTTAAATTGCTGCAAGGTTAGACCAACGTTATGGAACTTGATTTGTGAAGAAATGGAAAGTTAAGAGACTCTCTACAAGTAACCGAGCCTTCAAAAACGGGATTCAGAGAGAACTTTAGTTAAAAGTGTGTTTTAGCCAAATAAATAGATTTCCCTTGTTATGATTCCTTGGTGTTCTTTATGGCATGTTTAGACAAAAACAATAAATAACCATTGGACATGTAGAGGGCATTTTGGATATGTATTAGTGAAGCTCTTTGTCTTATTGTCTCAAAAAGATTGCTGTGTGTTTGTATCTTAATGGCTTTAACCGCTTTTAATCTGCTTGAGGATACCTCTTGTACTGCCATAACTGAGAAGAACTGTAACTATTAAT
Organism: Triplophysa yarkandensis; assembly: GCA_033220385.1. Classification (NCBI taxonomy): domain Eukaryota; kingdom Metazoa; phylum Chordata; class Actinopteri; order Cypriniformes; family Nemacheilidae; genus Triplophysa; species Triplophysa yarkandensis. Next base: position 8,815,671 of record CM065654.1, read on the forward strand.
GAGAGGAAATATTGTCTTAATGAGTTTCTGGATAAACGGCTGGAAATTAGGTTATGGCAGTATGACATCTGTAAGAAGAACAGCATCAAGCAGTCAAAAAGTGACTCAAAAAGACATCAGAAGGGCTTATGAAAAAACAGCACTTAAGGACAAACACAAAAAAGATAGTTGGTGCGTGATTTTACTCAGTCACCATCATTTACACAGGCGTGAGGCAGACAAACTTACATTTACATTACATTTAGACATTTAGCAGACGCTTTTATCCAAAGCGACTTACAATAGTCGAGGAGACAATGAAGCGGTAAATAGCCGATACAACAATAGGTTGAAGCTGAGAGAGCAAAAGTTCAAGCATTGGCTGAACAGTTGCAGAATGAACAAAAAAGGGAACCTTGGAAATGAAAATGAGAGGCTACTGAATTTGACTTCCAGAAAGGAGAAATCAACATTTCAGAACTTCAGGTCATAGAGAATCAACAATGAGCAGCCCTTCTTAGAGAAATGCCACACAATCACGTCGAAAGTGATAATTTCAACAAGATGACAGTGATGCTGAATAAACAAATAACACACTTGATTTCACAATGAGCAAATCCGAGGTTAGACCTGCTCCTATAATTGTAAAAAATATAACAACTGAAATGGAGGTTGACAATGAGGAGAATGGACAGAGACAAACAGGCAGTGTGACGAGGGTGGTCAAGAGATTTATCACATATAGAACTTACAAGCCAGCAACACCTGAACATGTTGAAATGGTCAAAATAGCTACCAGATGAATACAAGCAACCAAAGAAAGTTTGGAAAGTTCCTCAGTTCCTCAGTTAAAGGCTAACTAGAACTAGAACCAGAAAACCAGGGTTGGTGAGTCCGAAGAGAAAATTGAGGCACGATGGCAAGCGGTGAATATCTTTGTTTGAACAAACATGCGTAGATTAACTGGGGTTTAAGAATTTATGAAGAAGACCGGGGAAAGTGTTTCAGAGTTTGAAGATCGCTTCAGATATACCTAGCGGGAACATGCTGCTTTAAATGACAAAAGATGTTGACAAGGACATAACTCTATTTGGGAAAGGACTAAAACCTGAAATTCACAAGATCTTAAAATGGTAAGCAATGATTGAAAGAACACAGGATGTGCAACAAAGAGCCTTGCAAAAAGAATCTGTAAAAATTAGATGCAAGAAAGTGTAATATCGGACACTCCAGCCCAAAATTGTACAGGAGTAGCTCTGCAAGTGGTGACCACAGACTACTTCTCAGGTCCTATGCTTTCAGGATGATGTTTTGGTCACAATGCTTGTGGTGTTTTCTCTAAAGTGGTGGCATGAGACTGAGACTACAGCACACACAAGTGGATCAGGTAGTGCAGCTCGATCAGGATGGAACATCAATACGAGCTGTGGCAAGAACAACAGGACCGTTACCTCTTCTTTGTGCAAGGAGTTAAAACGAAGTGCACTGCTAGAGCCCTGCAAAATGACAGAGCAAAACACAAATGTGCATGGGTCTGCTCAAACAGTAAGAGTGGCAAGGAGTATCTAAGCAGTTCCTGTTAGATTAAGACATTGATGCAAACGACTGGTGTAACCATTCCCCAGATATAAATCCAATTGAGCACATCTGGGAAATCATGTCTAGGTCCATCCATCAACAGCAGTTTGCAACCTTTAAGGTCCAGGAGTTCGGCTAGGTCTGGGAGGAGATACCAGAGGAGACCATCTGCCACCTTATCAGGAGCCGGCCCATGCATTGTAGTGAGGTGATACAGACATGTGGAGGCCACAGACAATATGGGCTTCATTTTCAATTGTTTAAAGTACATTACATCAAAGTTGGATCAGCCTGTTGTGTGTTTTTCCACTTAAAGCTTTACTCTAAATCTAGTCCTTTAACGGTTCATAATATTTTCGTTATTTTGTTGTCAGCACATAATCAATGATAAGAAAAAGTATTTAATAAAGATATTTAAATAATTCAGATCTAGGATGTTGTATTTCAGTGTTCCTTTTAGCAGAGAACATTATTATTATTGATTGCAAGGTAGATTACTTTTTCAAATTATAAAACATTTATATTGTCTGAAGAAAAGTACTACAAAAAGTATAAGCTAAGTATAGCTTGGCAGATAGCTGACAAAAACGTTTTTTTTATAATTTATTTTTTAAAGTTTAAGCAGTGATAGCATATGCTGGGTTAATTAAACACCCAAATTCAAGGACAACAGTTAGATATTGATATTCTGCTACTAATGAGAAGTACTTAAATAATTGAGTCCTATATAAAGTTATATAATTGGTGAAATCAACTGTTCCTAAAAGAGACGAGCTCCTTCGGAGTGAGCTGTGCTCATGATTTCCTCACAAGGGCATCTCCTGGAAAATACACGATTATGCTTGTGCTCTTCAGAGCTCTCCGATTGGTACATGGCAAGACTTTACGGGAGAAATGGCCAAAAATAAAACATGCACTTCATTTTCTCTTGAAATAAGTATTGTTTTGAAGTTTTAAATTCTATTTTGTGGTTTTAAGTGCATTAAAAAATTGTCATCCATTAAGCATATTATTCTTTAGCTTGATTCTTTTCTTAATACCAGTCAATATTTTTTAAAACATCAGTTAATAAAAACCGTTTATTTATAACAAATTAAAATAAACATTTATGATCTCAGTATACATCACATTCTCCAAGCTCATAACATTTGTATTTGATTCATTGGTAAAAACTTAAATTGTATTAGCAGTCTTTATTTTCGTATGGTATCTGATAGACGTGTCATGTTTGTTTTAAAACCGTGCCATTACACAAATGCCGAACCCTTTGCATATGTCATGAAACTAATGTAAGGACAATTGAGTTTGGGCAAAGATTTGTAATTTAAAAAAAAAGATAGAACATTGAAATTATTGTACATCTTATTTTACAGTAGTGAATCAAAAAAGTTGTTTGATGACAAGAATTGACACATAACTTAAATGAAATGTTTTCTCCACTATGTTGTATATAACATTCAATAAATTATATATTCTTTTAAACTGTTCGTTTCCAGTGCTTCATACACCCTGTACTAACCCTGGATTAGGGCTGGGCAATTTTGCCTAAAAAAAAAAATCTCGATTAATTGAACATTTTAACTCGATTACGATTAATGAACGATTATTTTATTCTTATTTTATTCTTATTTTTGTCCTCCTAGTTCACAGACAAGTTTTGTACAGTAAATATGCTCAACTATTACAAGTGTGAGATTTTGAATGAAGGGTGCATTACTTTATTTTAAAATAATTGAAGGAAACACACACTATCTATTATCTATGATTATTTATTGAACATTAATGTTGAACAACTGTAATTAAAGCACACATTGCCCAAAACGTATAGTCACTTTGTTTTAAAAAAAAAGTTAAAATAAATATTTTGCACTTTTGGAAACAAAATAAATTATTTTCAATGTTTTTCTAATTAAAAGTAGAAAATTAGCAATGACACGCAAGATTGGCAACGGATCAAGAAGCTGAAGTGCTCAGCTTCCGAAGAGTCGAAGGAACTACACGTAAAACTTCTAAAGTAAAACTTCTAAAGTAAAACTTCTAAAGTAAAACTTCTAAAGTAAAACTTCTAAAGTAAAACTTTAGTTCCGACCACATTAGTTCTCATGCACCATCGAGGAGAAATTCATTATTACTTGTTTATTATATTAATATTTTCAGTTATACGTGAACATAAACAGGGATACGAATTAAAGGAATGATGTTTGAATCAAAATGCCTGAAATCTTGGGTTTTATGATGTGTATCTTCATTATGTGTGTGGTTGGTGTTTGTGTGCAAGAACACACAAAAGAGTGTTGCTGGTGCAAAATAGTTAAAATATATGAGGATAATTAACTTGTACTTTGTATTAAGTCTGCACGTTTAATTAGTTTGCATTGAGGCTCCTTTAAATAAAATATAAAAGATGGCGGCGAGAAGCTTTTCATTGCCGCGGGCCGTGGGAACGTACAGTACCGTAAGTTACGGAGCAGGGTGACATGACATCTACGCGCGGTACAGTTTTTAAAGGGAAAGTAATCAAAATAATCAACCTGGGAAAAATGTATCGATTATAGGTTCTGAATGTCGAAATCGATTACTTTCGATTAATCGCCCAGCCCTACCCTGGATCTGACATACATCATTAATAACAAGCCTCATCTCACCTGTGACTTGGTCAAGAAGTATTCTAGAAGTGATGATGCGTCCGTACTGGGAGAAAAGCTGCTCTAGCTCTTTTTGTGTCATGGTTTTAGGCAGACCACTAACATACAGGTTGGCATCCCGAATGGACGCTGAGCTCGGTCGAGCGTATGACACCTAAATACACAAGCTTATGATTATTCTTTATGTTTTCATGTTGTTTAAGTCTTATACTGACAGATGATCTCACATTTACTGACAAAAGAACAGAGAGTTAGGGTGCAACATCGTTCTCACCTTGATGGTTTTGGTCTGTAGTCTCAGTCCATTTAAAGTGTTAATGGCTTTCTCTGCGTCCTTAGGCTCCACATAATTCACAAAACCATAACCCAAACTCTGACCTGAACACATAGTCGAAGCTTTGTAAATCTGCGTAACTTAAGTCACCATGTGTGGACATTTCAGAATTTCAGGTGTAAATCCACCCATGAATCATACACATTTTACTAAAGACAAAGATCTTTACTGGAAAATAAAGTGTCCCTTAGGATACTAAACCTAATTTTACATTTCATTTGTGTGATTATGTGCGTGTAAGTAACTGTAAACGCTCTTCAAAATTACAAATCCTAAAGTTTATGATAAAGTGAGTGATAATCTTTAAAAGAAATCAGATGTGTCAGACTACAATAAATGTCAGGATTGTAGTCATTTAGTTACTTCAATGATGTATGTTCTCAGAGATCCGTTACGGAAGTAACTGGATCAAGTTGATGTCATCTCATCACCGGTGGTGATAGCACTGAAAGATGAATTGACCAATAACCGTATACTAGACCGTTTGATCAATCAGAGTACACTGGGAGTTAAAGCTTAGGGAGTTAGGAACTAAATGCAAGTGTTTTTCAGACATTAGGAAAGACGCGAAGCATCAAGGTAAGTAACATAACTAATAATACATTCTTGTTTAATCTTATTTATGCATAGTTTAGGACTCAAAGAATAATATTATTAATATTTTTTACAATCCTTGGGTTTGGTAAATGGGGGAGCACCTGTGATTTTGTCTCGCACAAGTTTGCAGGATTCAATCTCTCCGATGCTGCCGAACAAACTCTTCAGCTCCTCCTGGGTCATGTTTTGAGGGAGGTAGTTTACAATGAGGTTGGTTTTGCTGTCCTCGCCACCGTCGGGCGTCTCTGCGGATGACGTGCAGTCGTTGGAAATGCTATTGGGGCCATTGCTGGAGCAATTTGGGCCGTTGGATAGCTGGGTTTCCATGGCAGCAATCACCTGCTATATCAAAACATACGAGAGGCAGTAAAAAAGATCTGTATTAGTACTTATAAAACATTATTTCCACCAAACCCCATTCATGCTTTGGTTTTGTTTAATTGTCATGATTGTCTTTGCAACACAAGTCTCCATAGACACCACATACATCATGTCACAGTGGCGGGCATCATCGCACAAGTTTCACTTAAGCTTGTCCAAAGTTAAACTTAAGTTAAAACTATTAACCGCTTCTGCAGAGCAATCTAACTTTTGAAATGGGGGAATGAGCTTACATATCATTTGGCACAAATGATGTTCGACTTCGCCATCCGGAGATCACAAAATTACTTTAAAGAGGTGTGCAAGCACGATGTCAGACACTGTAATATGCTCTGGTTTCCTCCCTACTTACCGTGTATGAAGAGATTGTCACATAAGATTTAAAAATCTTAATAGAATTCAACTGACCAATAGGAATGGGTAGTGCATTCTAGAGTTTGGGGGCAGTGTACCTGAAGGCTCCCATTTTAACCATTTTAACTGAGGGAATAGAAAAAAAGACCAGAAGAAGAGGAATGGAGGGCACGATTAGGAGTCTATGGGTGGAGCAAATCAGATAGATATGTGGGAGCAAGGTTACGAAGTGTCTTAAAGATAAGAACGAGTTTGTATTGAATTCTTTGGGTTTTTGGAGCCTGTGAAGTAGAATAAGAAATTGTGTAATATGTTCAATTGATTTTGTGCGGGTAGTGATTCTTGCAGCACAGTTTTGGACATTTTGGAGTTGAAGGAGTTTTGGGGTAAACCAAAAAAAAGCGCATTTCAATAGTCAAGACATGAGGTGACGAGGGCATGAACAAGTACTTGGGCTGAGTGAGTGATGGACGGAGTCTAGAAATATAACATAAATGAAAAAAAAGCTATGCAACTGTATTGTTAATATGCAAGTAAAAAGAAAGAGTAGAGTCCAGTATTACACCTAAACTTTTGACCTGAGAGGCAACGGGAACAAGAGAATCTTCAATGATTATACTGATAGGTGGGGATTTTGAGATTGTAGAATTGGAACCAATGATAAGAACTGCACTTTTATTGATGGTTATTCGTCATCCAAGATTTAATGCCCTGTAAACAATAAGAAAGTGCAGTGGGACACGATGAAATACTAGGTTTTGTGGAAATGTGCATTTGAGTGTCATCAGCAAAACAATTAAAGCAAATTTAAAAGTGCCAGAAGATATTGCCAAGGGAAAGGATGTTAATAATAAACAAGAGAGGGCCTAACGCTGATCCTTGAGGAACTCCGTGGTGGAATGGAAATGAGTATGACTTAATATTTTTGATGTTTACAAATTTTTTCCTGTCGCTGAAATGAACCATTATAGGTCAGTACCAGTGACCCCAACGCCAGCCAAACGCTTGAGTAATACTTGGTGCGAGATTGTATCAAAGGCGGCATTAAAGTCAAGGAGAATGAGCTATGTTTAGAGCGAAAACCAGATTCGAAGGGCTCAAACAGATTATTATTTTTAAGATGATCCTGAAGCTGTGCAGTAACAATACGTTTAAGAATTTTGGCAGAAAATGGTATATTAGAAATGGGACGACAATTACTATAATCTTTGGTATCTAAGACAGGTTTCTTAATTTTAGGTGTAACTGAAGCAGTTTTGAGTGATAATGGAACGATTCCGGTAGACAAGGAAGAGTGAACTATGGTAGTGAGGACATGAGAAAGTGTGGAGAGACATGATTTAACAAAGAATGTGGTGAGTGGATCAAGGGATCAAGTAGATGGGTGTGCTGAAATTAACGATTTGTTAAACTGATGGTAAAATAAAGTCAAAAAGTGTGACAAGCAGCAATGCAAGTTATTAATCCAACTACAGTCAACAAGTGTGTTGTAGAAGTTATAGTCAAATGTTTATGGATTGATATCCAAAGAATCTTGACATTGGGATATAGTAGCGAATTGGAAGACGGTTTCTGGTGGCTTATTAAGTAAGAAATGTGCTCTGATAATGAAAGCATGATTATTGACTAAGTGTGTGTAATATTCAGATTTAGCAGAGTTTAAGGCATTTTTGTAGATAGCAACATGATCAGAGTACATTTGTTAAAGAATAATAAGTCTAGTTTTATTAGAGAGACGTTCCATGCGGCGGCATTCTCGTTTCAATAAACGGAGACCAGGAGTGAACCAGGGGAAGGATTTTGTAAAAGTAACAGTGCACGTTCTAAGAGGGTGCCAAAATATCCAATACAGAAAATAGAGTGGTTTAATTTTTAAAAACTAAAAATGTATGGTCTGATATAAGAAGATCAAATACATTAAGATCAAAAAGTGTAAGAACACAACAACAGATTAAATCCAGCATGTGACCTTTGTTGTGGGTCAGAAAATTGACAAACTGTGCAATTTTAATTAAAAAAATAAATCTGTTCAATTGCCAAAATGAAAATTTAATCTCCAGTTAAGGAGATTAAACATTAGGAGTCATAGAACAAAGATCTGCTAAAATTCAGTTATAAAAACAGAAGTCTTGGGAGGGCAATAAACAGTCACAATGAAGGTAGGTGTGGGTCCATTTAGCTGGACCTCCAACATTTCACAAGTTGTGTCCCTCACTGTCACAGAAACAACCTTGAGGGTCTCGCGATACATTAATGTGAGACCACCAACGTTTCCTGAAGCGCGAGGTTTCGTGATGCAAACAAACCCTCGATGCAGCTCTTGATTTAAGGGGAAAAATTCCTTAGGCTGCTGCCAAGTTTAAGTAAGGCAAACAATGTCCAAATTTTAATCAGTACAGTGCTCAGAGAAGAAGACAGCTTTGTTGGAGAGTGAATGGACATTTAAAACGGAATGATCCCGGACGGCCGAGACACGGCTGCTTATAGGCTGCCGTCAGTAGATCTCTCTCCAAGTAGAGATATTTGTCGACCCACGGACCAAAGAGATGGAATAGAGCCTTTGTAGTCCATGCAGAAGTTCCTCCTGGAACCTCGGTGAATATACCTGGGCCGGTGATAATGTTATGCAGCAGGTAGCTCATAATAAGAGCGATACAGATATATTTCTTCTGCAATGTATGTTAGTTGTGGATGTGCAGATGATAGAGCGAAGAGCAGCAAAGTCCCCAGCATCAGCTTGATAATCCTCATTATTAAATGAGGTATATGATCAAGCTGTGATCAGTCCAATAATCCAACAACTAAATCTTAAATTAGATTAGTAAATTAAATGAATACCGTTGAGCAGCAGCAGCCAGACGCACCAGCGTTCACTCAGCCGGACACTGTTTTGCGAAGAAAACTCATGGTCGAAATCATTCTCTAGATTTAATATTATCACATGGAGTTGCTCTTAATGGTGTTGAAATTATACAGCCAAGTAATTATTATTTAGTTATGTGAAAACCTAATATAGCAGAGTTTGTAAATTATTCTTCTTGTTACAAGAATGGTGAGTCATCTTCCTGATGTATACGAATTCCATAGCATATAAAACTCAGAACTTGATGTAACCAAAACTATGGACTCTATCTTTTCTAGCATTTTAAATACAGTTGCTCCCTAACACTTAAGGTCAAGGAAAACAGTCTGACAGCATGGTATAATGAGAATACTCGCAGCCTAAAGAGAGCAGTCCTAAAAATATAACAGCTGAAGGAAGACAGAACTAGAGGTATTTCGTATTGCTTGGCAGGAAAGTAACTTATCCAACAGAAAAGCATTAAAAACTGCTAGATCCAATTACATTTCTTCTCTTTAAGAAAATAAACATAATCCCATGGAATTATTTAACACGGTGTCTAAATTAACAAAAATAAAAGCGTCAACAAGTGTCAGATCCTATTCCACCTAAGCTCCTAAAAGAGGTGCTTCCAGAAGTCATAGATCCTCTTCTGACTATTATTAAATCCTCGTTTTCATTGGGATTTGTTCCCAAAACTGTTATTAGGCTTTCCAAGATACTAGAAATGTAGTATCCACACAATTAAACTCCTTTTTAGAGTATAATTTCAAAATGAATCTCAAAATTATATTGTTGAGAATTTTCCACATTTGCACTCATTCGTGTCTGGGGTGATAACTTCATGAGACAAAAGCTCATTCAGGGGCATTTACTCTTATATGTACAATAGTAATCGCTCTCCTCTCATCTCTGCTCTCTGAAACTGATTCCTCTGACTTGCCGTAGAGTCCTCATGGAAAAGAGGGGCGTGTCCATGTAAATGAGTAAATACATTTACATCTTAAGTGACGTCAGGCGTTAACTTAACGCCTGGCTCCGTGTGACGTTATTTCAAAGCGTGGCGGCGTCTGGCGCTAACTTAACGCATAACGGCGCTTATTTAACGCCTGGCGGCGTTCTGAAAACGGCGTTTGAAATTAATACGGCGTTGAAAAGCACGCGTATTCTGACCCATTTGGCGTTCCATAAACTAAGTTTAACTTCATGTTGTACTATGTTTAATTACTACAGGCGTGTCACGTGTTAAAGGCTTTGTTCACGTAAGCTCACACGCTAGTTTCGTTTGGATTGTGTATTGCGGGGACTTGAAGGCGTGTCCTGCGGAATTGAGACAAGTGGATCAGACAATGTTGAAGGGTGATTAACAAAGCGATCACGTGTAGCCCTCATCTTGTGAAGACTGAAGAGTGTACGACTAGCGATTCTAAAGGTGAAGGTCATGGCACACACTGTAGCCAAGTATAAATTGTGCTCAGCATTTAACCCATCCCAGTGTACAGAAACAGAAGTGAACACACACACACTGTGAACACACACCCGGAGCAGTGGTCAGCCATGCTGCAGCGCCCGGGGAGCAGAGGGGGGGACGGTGCCTTGCTCAAGGGACTCACCTAAGACGTGGTATTCCCGCTGGTTCCGAGTCTCGAACCAGCAACCTTCGGATCACAAGTCCAAGATTCAAAACGCCAGGCCACGACTGCCCCCCTACCTGCACCACATCACCAAACAGTGACACCAAAGGGCACTTGAATATTACACTTTAATTTTCTTCATTTGGGTTGAATCTAGCTCTTTTCTTCTATATTTCTTGTGTTTGCTCTTTTCCTCTGTTCCTCATTTGACTTTTAACTTTAACCATGTGCTTTAAAATTCTTACAGTCACTAACAATCGAAATCATATAGGTCATAGAGTTGTGTCAATGGACGAAGGCTGACTGACATCACGATGGAGAGGCACCATCGTGATGCCACGCCCCCACCCCGCTGCGAGTCGACACCATAGACTGTAAAAAACACACAAACAAATCGAATCTATTCTTTAGACTATAGTTAATCTAAAATCTTTGCAGGAATTGCTCTGTAAATTAAATTGAGCATATCACTAATGCATATATGCTATTTTAAATACTCACTGTAGTGTATGCCAGAGACGTGACGTGTGTTAGTATGTGAAAATACGCACTGACTGCACTGAAGCGGCAGTTTAAACCCACAATTCAGCAAACGTCAATTAACTTTTGTCTGGTTAATAAATCCCTTTAAAGACAATTTTCCTTGGCCATAATGTCAAATCAAATGAAAGAATGATGGTAATTCAGATAACAACAAGAAAACGGGAACAACACTCAGACCGAAACGCGGGATTTACATACATAGACCATGTTTAATAGACCATGTTTCAATTTCGATGTTTCTTGCCAGAAATACTAACATGTTCACTTTGTCTGGTTTTAATAAGCTGTGAATTGGAGTAACTACACTCCCGGCTGTGCTGAAGACCCGCTCTGATGGAGTACTGCTAGCACATTTGCACAGATATTTCCATTCTAATCTGGCCATGAGCGGAAGCCTTTTTTTCCGATCGTTGTGCACCATGTCAGTGGGTCCTGATGGCCATTTCCTGCAGGTAAATGCTCATTTCTGACTCGACCTTTTGCTCATCAGTGAGCGCGGCTGCAGCTGCTGTGGCTGCTCTCTTCACATGAAGGCTGCCTAAAGACCACTTTATTCCCCCTTACGTGCAACCTATTGGAAAGCCCGGATGACGAACTTATAGTTTTTAAGAAGAAAAAAATATGTAAAAAGATATATTAAAAATATATTAAAAAGTGCACAACTCTTCTTAAGTGTAGGGACCCTACTTTTTTCCCCCTAACGTGCTACCTATTGGAAATCGCGGATGAGTCATTAGTTGTAAGTAATAAAGTAAAATAACGAATAATAGGGAATACACTTGATGTAACCACATCTATCAAGTCTATCTTTTCGAGCATTTTAAATACAGTTGCTTCCGGAAGCTGAAGGAAGGGCAAGGAAAACTGTCTGACACCATGGTATAATGAGCATACTTGCATCCTAAAGAGAGCAGCCCGAAAACTTGGTTCTTCCCAAGGTTACCTCTGGCTTTAGTTGGGGTCACTTCATTTACAGCGATAACTTTTTCTTGATTGAAAATGAACGCACAGACACTATTTAAACTGAACAGGGATAACATCACAGAATTCAATGATGAACTGCCTTTAAGGTTTTGCAAATTGTCACACTGTTTAAGTAATAAATGTTGTTTAGCTGCTATGATGCAATGTATTTTTTATAAATAACTAAATAAATAAAGGTTCCTTGACCTTTATTTATTTATTTAGTGCGTTGTAGTGGCAACCGAGGGAGTTCATGGCTACCGAGGGGATTCACAGCGATCATCATCGCAGCTGTTTACATTCCTCCTCAAGCCAACACAGAACAGGCACTAAAGGATCTGTACAGGTATGTAAGTCAGCAGGAAACCGTGCACCCAGAGGAAGCGTTTATTGTCATGGGGGACTTTAACAGAGCAAACTTCAGGACAATAGCACCAAAACATTGTCAACACAATCACCATTAACACTCGTGGTGATCGTGTACTGGACCATTGTTATTCTCCCTTCCGGGACGCCTACAAGTCTCTGCCCCGCCCACCGTTCGGCAAATCAGATCACTGCTCCATTCTGCTGCTGCCCGCTTATAGGCGGGAAGCCCCGCCCTCCGGACAATCCAGTGCTGGTCGGACCAATCAGACGCAACACTTCAGGACTGTTTTGATCACGTGGACTGGGACATGTTCCGGGCAGCGTTTGATGACGACATCGAGCTGTACTCAAGACTCTGTCACGTGTTTCATCAGGAAGTGTATAGATGATGTGGTGCCAACTAAAACTATCCGCATCTACCCCAATCAGAAACACTGGATCAACAGCGATGTTCGAGCAGCCTTGTCAGCGCGGACATCCGCTTATAAATCCGGAGATGCTGACGATCGCAAACAAGCAAGTTACGATCTCAGGAAATCCATCAGAACCGCTAAAAGACAATATAAAGACAAGGTGAAGGATCATTTCAACACCAATGATTCACGAAGTATGTGGCAGGGCATCAGTAACATCACGGACTATAAAGGGAATAAAGCAGCTAATGTGAACATCGCTGCCTCTCTGCCGGATGAGCTCAATAACTTCTATGCTCGTTTCGAGGCTCACAGCCCCGCCCACACAGAGAGTTCCCCCAGTTGCTGCAGAAGATGTGACGTCACTCTCCGTCTCTGTCTCGGATGTCACCCGATCCTTCAGATATCCGGAAAAGCTGCGGGTCCTGATGGCATCCCAGGCCGTGTGCTCCGAGCATGCGCATACATTCGGCCGGTGTCTTCACAGACATCTTCAACCTCTCCCTCTGCCTGTCTGTGGTCCCTTCATGCTTCAAGACATCTACCATTGTGCCCATACCAAAGAAGACCAAAACCACATGTTTAAATGACTGGAGGCCTGTCGCTCTCACACCCATCTTCAGTAATTGTTTTGAGACACTGATCAGAGATTACATCTGCTCTGTGCTGCCCGCCTCACTGGACCCTCTACAGTTTGCATACCACAGCAATCGCTCCACAGACGACGCCATTGCTTTCCCCCTACACACTGCTCTCTCCCACCTGAAAACAAGAACTCCTATGTGAGGATGCTGTTTGTGGACTACAGCTCAGCATTCAGCAACATAGTGCCTTCCAAACTTGTTGAGGAGCTCCAGAATCTTGGACTGAACACATCTCTGTGCAACTGGATCCTGGACTTCTTGACAGGCACAAGACAAGTGGTCTGAATGGGCAACACCACCTCATACCCGCTGACCCTCAACACTGGTGCTCCTCAGGGCTGCGTTCGCAGCCCACTCCTGTACTCCCTGTACACACACGACTGTACAGCCACGCACAGCTCCAATGTGATTGTCAAGTTTGCTGATGACACAACCGTCATAGACCTGATCGCCGACAACAATGAGACGGCCTACAGAGAAGAGGTGAGCACCCTGACTAAATGGTGTCAGGAGAACCACCTCTCACTCAACACTGACAAGACCAAGGAGCTGGTGGTAGACGGAGAAAACGGAGCAGAGAACACACACCCATCACTATCGGCGAGACACCTGTGGAGCGGGTAAGCAGTTTCAAGTTCCTCTGCGTCAACATCAGCGAGAATCTCACCTGGTCCATTCACACCGACGCGGTGCTGAAGGCGGCACAACAGCGCCTCTTCTTTCTGAGACGGCTGAGGAAGTTTGGCATGAGTCCCAGCATTCTCAGAACTTTGTACAACTGCACCATAGAGAGCATTCTGACGAGCTGCATCACTGCCTGGTTTGGAAACAGCACTGCTGGCAACCGCAAAGCTCTGAAAAGGGTCGTGCGAACTGCCAGCCACATTGTTGAAGGTGAGCTTCCCTCCCTCCAGGACATCTACACCAGGTGGTGCATAAGGAAATCCCGAAAGCTCATCAGGGACACCAGCCACCCATCTCACAGACTGCTCTCTATGCTGCCCTCAGGAAGACGTCTCCGCAGCATCCGCTCCCACACGAGTCGACTGAGGGATAGCTTTTTCCCTCAGGCTATCCGACTCATGAACAATCAGAACCGATACACTCCCACACACAATATGTCACACACTGCACTTTAACGCCAAAGTTTAACACAGGACAGTATATACACACTGCACTTTATACAACAGTCTACCTTCATCCTATGCACGACTACTTACTGTATTAGGACTACGTCCACTCTGCTGCACCTTACATATCTTTATGCACATCTTGTTTACATATGCAGAACGTGCACACTGTGTTTAGTGTTTAATGTTTTTCTAGTGCTAAATGTATGTTTGTACAGACTGTGTTGAATGTTTCGACTGTGTTTGTCTATAGAACACTGTGTGTACTGATTATATGTATGTGCATATTGAAAACTGTCTTATGTGGTCTGTACTATATGTTTCATGTAACATGTTACCTGTACAGCGTTGTTTTTGGAGCAAGCTCCTAAGAATTTCACTCACCAGGGCACATGTGCCGTCGTGATGTGACCAAAGTGAATTGAATAGAATTGACTTGACAGTGCTTTCCAAATCAACCTTTGTGAAATGTTATCAGTGGTTAGAGTAACATCTGTTGTACAGGTTGCATAAGACATTCCCTTTCACTTGCAAGCACACATTCCTTTGTTACGTATGAGATTCAGACACTGTGCACAGATGTGTTCTCTCATGTACTGTAATTGAACACTGATTGATTTTTTGTGATTGGATACTCTGTATTAACGACTCAATTCAGTTAATGTTTATAAATGTAATAATTTTCATGCCATACATTTTATTACCACCAGATTTGGCCATGATTTAATATTTAAATAAGAAAAAAAATACCACAAACCCCAGTCCATGGCTCAGCTGCCCACGACCCACTTCTCAGAAGAGAAGCCACATCACACAGTCTGACTGCCATAACAGCTGAGGACGTCTGTAACAAGAGCACAGAGACAAACACATTTAAAAGAATACTGCTTTTGTATTTCAAACCTACAGACATAAACATTACAGTAGCCTTACTAGCAAATGCTATTTCAATAACAAGTCTAGAGAAAATTCAAAAAAATGTGTTATTAAAATTACACAGCGCAGAAACATTTCTAGAAACGCAAAAATAATTTTCTTATCATAACTGATACTGTGCACAAATGAATGGTCTCTGTGTATATTTGACTGTATATGAGATGTGAGAAAGAGGTACATGTCTAATGATGTACCTGAGCTGTATAGGAGTATCAGAGAAACGGAACATTGATGTCTGGTCAGTAACATTGAGTGTGTGAGCCCAAGTAGCACAACAGTGTGAGAAATCGATTTAAAGTTGAAGTTCGCAAGAAAAAGGGTTTCACAACATGAACCAGTGCAAACATGAAATTCTCATGAGGGGTGAGAGAAGTTGCACCAGATTCTTTAAAGGACAGGTCAGCCATAAGCTACCATTTATTTGTAGGTAACGCACAAATTTGATTGCTGCCCTGTAAGCTCTTCGTCATCGGTTAGGAACTTGGGTGTGCTATTTGAGAAAAATCTCTCCTTAGAAAACCACGCATCAAGCCTTTGTAAATCAGCATTTCACCTCAAAAATATATCTAAATACGGCCTATGCTCTCAATATCAAATGCAGAAATGTTAATCCATGCAGTTATGACCTCAAGGTTGGATTATTGCAATGCTTTATTAGGTGGTTGTTCTGCACGCTTAGTAAAGAAATTACAGTTAGTCCAAAATGCTTCAGCAAGAGTTCTTACAAGAACCAGGAAGTATGACCACATTACTCCGGTCCTGTCAACATTGCACTGGCTCCCTATCAAACATTGTATAGATTTTAAAATCTTGCTTATTACTTACAAAGCCTTGAATGGTTACCTTAATATTTGAAAGAGCTTCTGTTGCATTATAATATCAAAATCAACTGCCGGCAGCAGATCCTTTTCCTACTTGGCGCCTAAACTATGGAATAATTTACCTAGTAGTGTTCGGGAGGCAGATACACCCTAGCAGTTTAAATCTAGATTAAAAACCCATCTCTATAACCTGGCTTACACATAAATACTAACATGCTTCTAATATTCAAATCCGTTAAAGGATTTTTAGGCTGCATTTATGCAAGAAATCTGGAACCGAGAACACTCTCCACACTACACCATATATCTGCTATAACTTTAGAAGAATGGCATCTACGCTAATATTGGTCTGTTTCTCCTTCCAAGCTCTTCGGAGCCACCAAAAAAAGTCCGTATCCAGATCAGATGGCATTGCAGTCCCCAGGATCCAGTGCGTATCCAGATCAGATTGTGGAGAAAGGACCCCTAGGGCCCGGAAGGACAGCGGAGACCAGGACTGCTCATATAAAAACAAAGCCTCAACAAGTGCGGACATTTCCCAGCATCCCAGCCATAGTGACTTTAATAGAATCAATTTTAGAAGTAGGTCAAAGAGATAAAACTGTAATCATTCCGCCGTCAGCTACAGTATCGCACCGCATTCTCTAGAACAGGAGATGAAAAATTTTATAAACTTGTTAAATAATCCTAACTAACAACATGTACCTTAGACCACTGTCATACGCTCCCAATCTAAGGAACACGTTTCCTATGTGCTCTGATTGATTATCGTTTCCACAACCGATCTTCATTGAGGATTCAGAATGCAGAATGCAGCGGCAAGAGTAATCTTCATGGAACCTAAGAGCACAAGTAACACCTCTCTTCTTCAGGTTACACTGGCTACCGCTCGCATCGAGTTCAAGGCTCTCCTCATCGTCTACGAAACCACCACAGGTACAGATGTATGTGCCTGCCAGATCCCTTCGCTCAGCGAATGATCGACATCTGGTGGTACCGACCTGAATAGGTAAGAAATCACTCGCGCACCTTTTCGATCTGCCCATCACAACGCATCTGTGTGTTCAGTGTGTGTGTGTTCAGTGAGTGTTTGTGTGTGTGTTCAGTGTGTGTGTGTGTGTGTGTGTGTGTGTGTGTGTGTGTGTGTGTGTGTGTGTGTGTTTTCAGTGTGTTCAGTGTGTGTGTGTGTGTGTGTGTGTGTGTGTGTGTGTTTTCAGTGTGTTCAGTGTGTGTGTGTGTGTGTTCAGTGAGTGTTTGTGTGTGTGTGTGTGTGTGTGTGTGTGTGTGTGTGTGTGTGTGTGTGTGTGTGTTCAGTGTGTGTGTGTGTGTTCAGTGTGTGTGTTCAGTGTGTGTGTGTGTTCAGTGTGTGTGTGTGTTCAGTGTGTGTGTGTGTTCAGTGTGTGTGTGTGTTCAGTGTGTGTGTGTGTTCAGTGTGTGTGTGTGTTCAGTGTGTGTTCAGTGTGTGTGTTCAGTGTGTGTGTGTGTGTTCAGTGTGTGTGTGTGTGTTCAGTGTGTGTGTGTGTGTGTGTGTGTTCAGTGTGTGTGTGTGTGTGTGTGTTCAGTGTGTGTGTGTGTGTGTTCAGTGTGTGTGTGTGTGTGTGTGTTCAGTGTGTGTGTGTGTGTGTTCAGTGTGTGTGTGTGTGTGTTCAGTGTGTGTGTGTGTGTGTTCAGTGTGTGTGTGTGTGTGTTCAGTGTGTGTGTGTGTGTGTTCAGTGTGTGTGTGTGTGTGTTCAGTGAGTGTGTGTGTGTGTTCAGTGAGTGTGTGTGTGTTCAGTGAGTGTGTGTGTGTGTTCAGTGAGTGTGTGTGTGTGTGTGTGTGTGTTCAGTGAGTGTGTGTGTGTGTGTGTGTGTGTGTTCAGTGAGTGTGTGTGTGTGTGTGTGTGTGTTCAGTGAGTGTGTGTGTGTGTGTGTTCAGTGAGTGTGTGTGTGTGTGTGTGTGTGTTCAGTGAGTGTGTGTGTGTGTGTGTGTGTGTTCAGTGAGTGTGTGTGTGTGTGTGTGTGTTCAGTGAGTGTGTGTGTGTGTGTGTGTGTTCAGTGAGTGTGTGTGTGTGTGTGTGTGTGTTCAGTGAGTGTGTGTGTGTGTGTGTGTGTTCAGTGAGTGTGTGTGTGTGTGTGTTCAGTGAGTGTGTGTGTGTGTGTGTGTGTGTTCAGTGAGTGTGTGTGTGTGTGTGTGTGTGTTCAGTGAGTGTGTGTGTGTGTGTGTGTGTTCAGTGAGTGTGTGTGTGTGTGTGTGTGTTCAGTGAGTGTGTGTGTGTGTGTGTGTGTGTTCAGTGAGTGTGTGTGTGTGTGTGTGTGTTCAGTGAGTGTGTGTGTGTGTGTGTGTGTGTTCAGTGAGTGTGTGTGTGTGTGTGTGTGTGTTCAGTGAGTGTGTGTGTGTGTTCAGTGAGTGTGTTCAGTGAGTGTGTGTGTGTGTGTGTGTGTGTGTGTGTTCAGTGTGTGTGTGTTCAGTGTGTGTGTGTGTGTGTTCAGTGTGTGTGTGTTCAGTGTGTGTGTGTGTGTGTGTGTGTGTGTGTGTGTGTGTGTGTGTGTGTGTTCAGTGTGTGTGTGTGTGTGTGTGTTCAGTGTGTGTGTGTGTGTGTTCAGTGTGTGTGTGTGTGTGTGTTCAGTGTGTGTGTGTGTGTGTGTTCAGTGTGTGTGTGTGTGTGTGTGTGTGTTCAGTGTGTGTGTGTGTGTGTGTGTGTTCAGTGTGTGTGTGTGTGTGTGTGTGTTCAGTGTGTGTGTGTGTGTGTGTGTGTGTGTGTGTGTGTGTGTGTGTGTGTTCAGTGTGTGTGTGTGTGTGTGTGTGTTCAGTGTGTGTGTGTGTGTGTGTGTTCAGTGTGTGTGTGTGTGTGTTCAGTGTGTGTGTGTGTGTGTGTGTTCAGTGTGTGTGTGTGTGTGTTCAGTGTGTGTGTGTGTGTGTTCAGTGTGTGTGTGTGTGTGTTCAGTGTGTGTGTGTGTGTGTTCAGTGTGTGTGTGTGTGTGTTCAGTGTGTGTGTGTGTGTGTTCAGTGAGTGTGTGTGTGTGTTCAGTGAGTGTGTGTGTGTTCAGTGAGTGTGTGTGTGTGTTCAGTGAGTGTGTGTGTGTGTGTGTGTGTGTTCAGTGAGTGTGTGTGTGTGTGTGTGTGTGTGTTCAGTGAGTGTGTGTGTGTGTGTGTGTGTGTGTTCAGTGAGTGTGTGTGTGTGTGTGTTCAGTGAGTGTGTGTGTGTGTGTGTGTGTGTTCAGTGAGTGTGTGTGTGTGTGTGTGTGTGTGTGTTCAGTGAGTGTGTGTGTGTGTGTGTGTGTTCAGTGAGTGTGTGTGTGTGTGTGTGTGTTCAGTGAGTGTGTGTGTGTGTGTGTGTGTGTTCAGTGAGTGTGTGTGTGTGTGTGTGTGTTCAGTGAGTGTGTGTGTGTGTGTGTGTGTGTGTTCAGTGAGTGTGTGTGTGTGTGTGTGTGTGTGTTCAGTGAGTGTGTGTGTGTGTGTGTGTGTGTTCAGTGAGTGTGTGTGTGTGTTCAGTGAGTGTGTTCAGTGAGTGTGTGTGTGTGTGTGTGTGTGTTCAGTGAGTGTGTGTGTGTGTGTGTGTGTGTTCAGTGAGTGTGTGTGTGTGTTCAGTGAGTGTGTTCAGTGAGTGTGTGTGTGTGTGTGTGTGTGTGTGTGTTCAGTGTGTGTGTGTTCAGTGTGTGTGTGTGTGTGTGTTCAGTGTGTGTGTGTTCAGTGTGTGTGTGTGTGTGTGTGTGTGTGTGTGTGTGTGTGTGTGTTCAGTGTGTGTGTGTGTGTGTGTGTTCAGTGTGTGTGTGTGTGTGTTCAGTGTGTGTGTGTGTGTGTGTTCAGTGTGTGTGTGTGTGTGTGTGTGTGTTCAGTGTGTGTGTGTGTGTGTGTGTGTTCAGTGTGTGTGTGTGTGTGTGTGTGTGTGTGTGTGTGTGTTCAGTGTGTGTGTGTGTGTGTGTGTGTTCAGTGTGTGTGTGTGTGTGTGTGTGTGTGTGTGTGTTCAGTGTGTGTGTGTGTGTGTGTGTGTGTGTGTGTGTGTGTGTGTGTTCAGTGTGTGTGTGTGTGTGTGTGTGTGTGTGTTCAGTGTGTGTGTGTTCAGTGTGTGTGTTTGTGTGTTCAGTGTGTGTGTGTTTGTGTGTTCAGTGTGTGTGTGTGTGTGTGTGTTCAGTGTGTGTGTGTTCCGTGTGTGTGTGTGTGTGTGTGTGTATGTGTTCAGTGTGTGTGTGTTCAGTGTGTGTTCAGTGTGTGTGTTCAGTGTGTGTGTGTGTGTGTGTGTTCAGTGTGTGTGTGTGTGTGTGTGTGTTCAGTGTGTGTGTGTGTGTGTGTGTGTGTGTGTGTGTGTGTTCAGTGTGTGTGTGTGTGTGTGTGTGTGTTCAGTGTGTGTGTGTGTGTGTGTGTGTGTGTGTGTTCAGTGTGTGTGTGTGTGTGTGTGTGTGTGTGTGTTCAGTGTGTGTGTGTGTGTGTGTGTGTGTTCAGTGTGTGTGTGTTCAGTGTGTGTGTTTGTGTGTTCAGTGTGTGTGTGTTTGTGTGTTCAGTGTGTGTGTGTGTTCAGTGTGTGTGTGTTCCGTGTGTGTGTGTGTGTGTGTGTGTATGTGTTCAGTGTGTGTGTGTTCAGTGTGTGTTCAGTGTTCAGCTTAAGAATTTAATAATGTGATCAAAGGATAATAACTCATGTACGGGAAGTCATAGCCTAGTGGTTAGAGAGTGTGTGTTCAGTGTGTGTGTGTTCAGTGTGTGTGTGTGCGTGTGTGTGTTCAGTGTGTGTGTGTGCGTGTGTGTGTTCAGTGTGTGTGTGTGTGTGTGTGTGTGTGTGTTCAGTGTGTGTGTTCAGAGTGTTCAGTGTGTGTGTGTGTGTGTTCAGTGTGTGTGTTCAGAGTGTTCAGTGTGTGTGTGTGTGTTCAGAGTGTTCAGTGTGTGTGTGTGTGTGTGTTCAGTGTGTGTGTGTGTGTGTGTTCAGTGTGTGTGTGTGTGTGTGTGTTCAGTGTGTGTGTTCAGTGTGTTCAGTGTGTGTGTGTGTGTGTTCAGTGTGTGTGTTCAGTGTGTGTGTGTGTGTTCAGTGTGTGTGTTCAGTGTGTGTGTGTGTGTGTGTGTGTGTGTGTTCAGTGTGTGTGTGTGTGTGTGTGTGTGTTCTGTGTGTGTGTGTGTTCAGTGTGTGTGTGTATGTGTGTGTTCAGTGTGTGTGTGTGTGTTCAGTGTGTGTGTGTGTTCAGTGTGTGTGTGTGTGTGTGTGTGTTCAGTGTGTGTGTGTGTTCAGTGTGTGTGTGTGTGTGTTCAGTGTGTGTGTGTGTGTGTGTTCAGTGTGTGTGTGTGTGTGTGTTCAGTGTGTGTGTGTGTGTGTGTGTTCAGTGTGTGTGTGTGTGTGTGTGTTCAGTGTGTGTGTGTGTGTTCAGTGTGTGTGTGTGTGTGTGTGTGTGTGTGTGTTCAGTGTGTGTGTGTGTGTGTGTTCAGTGTGTGTGTGTGTGTGTTCAGTGTGTGTGTGTGTGTTCAGTGTGTGTGTGTGTGTTCAGTGTGTGTTCAGTGTGTGTTCAGTGTGTGTTCAGTGTGTGTGTGTCCAGTATTGCTGGCTATACACAATCCATGTGTAGTGATTATGTGTGTATAATCACAAGTGTAGAGTAACAACACAGTTTTACTCGACAGGATTAACAGATGAGAGACAGAAACTAACTGTGTGTGATACATTCCCATTGTTTTATCTGTTGAATTAGTTTAACAATCCCTAATAAGGTTTTTGCTTATATTGAATAATTAAACGATAAAATTATGTTCATAGATTCGCTGTTTAAAGACAAGTTTGAAATATGCAAAAGACAATAAGAACTTAAGACCTGAAAAACACATACAAGTTATAGTTCTTACACATGTACCTACTGTATACATATGTACATAGGGCTTATTCTTTGTTATATACAAATAAACAAACACCACAAATAAACACAAAGAAACACCACAAACAAACAAAAAAACAAACACCAAAACAAACACCACAAACAAACAAACACCACAAACAAACAAACACCACAAACACCACAAACACCACAAACAAACAAACACAAATACACAACACATATAAACAAATAAACACCAATAAACACAAATAAACAACACTTATAAACACAAATAAACAAACAAAACGATCACAAATAAACACCACAAATAAACAAATACACAACACAACAACAACAAATACACAACACAAATAAACCCAAAAACAACAAACAAGCACCACAAACAAGTACCACAAACAAACACCACATACAAACACCGCAAACAACACAAACACAAACAAACAAACACCACAAACACAAATAAACACACAAACACCACAAATAAACAAACACAAACAAACACAACTAAACACAAATAAACACCACAAACACAAATAAACACCACAAACACAAATAAACACCACAAACACCACAAACACCACAAACACACAAACAAACACAAATAACCACAAATAAACACCACAAACACAAATAAACACCACAAACACAAATAAACACCACAAACACCACAAACACCACAAACACCACAAACACCACAAACACCACAAATAACCACAAATAAACACCACAAACAAACACAAATAACCACAAATAAACACCACAAACAAACAAATAAACACAAACAAACACAAATAAACATAAATAAACACAAACAACACAAATAAACATAAATAAACACAAACACAAACAAACACAAACAAACACAAACAAACACACACAAACAAACACACACAAACAAACACAAAGAACACAAACAAACACAAAGAAAAAGAAACACAAATAAACACAAAGTGACTATCAGAAGATTGTGTTCAGAGCAGTTTGTATAAGTGAGAACAACAGTTAGAAGAAGAGCTGATGGAAAGAATGATGTGCAATCACAAATAGAATAATTATAATAAACACTTTAAACACAACAGCTCATATTAATATAGAGACAAACATTACTGAGAGAGGAAGAGTTTATTTCTCATGATCTCAGATCAGGTCAATGTGCTTTTAATCTCAATAAAAACTATAAAACAATCACACGTCACTAAAGTTAACTGATAAGAATTTAAAGTCTGTAAGAGTTTTCACAAAACCTCAAAGAATAAAAGAGATAAACTGACATGTAACGTGCAACACTTCCATTAAAAGCTCTCAAACACTTTATAAATCTATAAAACATGTCAGTTGTAAAGCCGACAGCAGTAATGAAAGCTTCAGCACATAAAAGCGGATCTTTATAAGAGAAATAAATCACTTTTCTTACCTTATTTAAGCTTTTAAATGAACGATAAGTGCTGGTGCTCGCGCGCACACGTTAAGGGCGAGATGGCGGGAAAGTGCGGCGCTAAATAAACTGACATCTGAACGGACCAATCAGAACGCTTCTTTCCCCCTCGCTGAAGCTCTATTGGTTAATGGTGAAGCGCTTGATGAGGTCAGCAGGTGTTTGGGATCAGAGGTCAATCTGAGTTCAGCTGAATATCATATAATACTTATTTAATACTCTCATCTGTTTACTGAAATACTTTTAAATGCACTGAGCATAAGGTTTAATCTCTACCAATGAGTATTTCTTATCATTAAACCCCAAACACATGATGGATTATTACATGTCAGTTAATTAATCATCATTAACATCTTATAACTGTGACACATCAATCATCATTAACATCTTATAACTGTGACACATTAATCATCATTAACATCTTATAACTGTGACACATTAATCATCCTTTCTTTCCCTTTTAATTTATTTCCTATTTAATTATTTTACATTTATTTCTTTCCCTTTTATTTATTTTACATTCATTTATTTTACATTTATTTATTTCCCTTTTATTTATTTTACATTCATTTATTTTACATTTATTTATTTCCCTTTTATTTATTTTACATTCATTTATTTTACATTTATTTATTTCCCTTTTATTTATTTTACATTCATTTATTTTACATTTATTTATTTCCCTTTTATTTATTTTACATTCATTTATTTTACATTTATTTCTTTCCCTTTTATTTCTTTCCCTTTCATTTATTTTACATTTATTTCTTTCCCTTTTATTTCTTTCCCTTTTAATTGATTTCCTATTTAATTATTTTACATTTATTTATTTCCCTTTTATTTATTTTACATTCATTTATTTTACATTTATTTCTTTCCCTTTTATTTATTTTACATTTATTTCTTTCCCTTTTAATTTATTTTACATTCATTTATTTTACATTTATTTATTTCCTTTTATTTATTTTACATTTATTTATTTTACATTTATTTCTTTCCCTTTTATTTCTTTCCCTTTCATTTATTTTACATTTATTTATTTTACATTTATTTCTTTCCCTTTTATTTATTTTACATTTATTTATTTTACATTTATTTATTTCCCTTTTATTTCTTTCCCTTTTATTCATTTTACATTTATTTATTTCCCTTTTATTTATTTCTCTTTTATTCATTTTACATTTATTTATTTCCCTTTTATTTCTTTCCCATTTATTTATTTTACATACATTTCTTTTACATTTATTTCTTTCCCATTTATTTATTTCCCATTTATTTCTTTTACATTTATTTTTTTTACATTTATTTATTTTACATTTATTTCTTTCCCTTTTATTTCTTTCCCTTTTATTTCTTTTACATTTATTTCTTTTACATTTATTTATTTCCCATTTATTTCTTTCCCATATATTTATTTCCCTTTTATTTCTTTCCCATATATGTATTTCCAATTATTTATTTCCTATTTATTTCTTTTACATTTATTTATTTTGTATTTATTTATTTCCCATTTATTTCTTTCCCATTTATTTATTTCCTATTTATTTCTTTCCCATTTATTTATTTTACATTTATTTATTTTACATTTATTTATTTTACATTTATTTATTTTACATTTATTTATTTCCCTTTTATTTCTTTCCCATTTATTTATTTTACATTTATTTATTTCCCTTTTATTTCTTTCCCATTTATTTATTTTACATTTATTTATTTCCCTTTTATTTATTTCCCATTTATTTATTTCCATTTTATTTCTTTCCCATTTATTTCTTTTATATATATTTCTTTTACATTTATTTCTTTCCCATTTATTTATTTCCCATTTATTTATTTCCCATTTATTTCTTTTACATTTATTTCTTTTACATTTATTTATTTTACATTTATTTCTTTCCCTTTTATTTCTTTCCCTTTTATTTATTTTACATTTGTTTATTTCCCATTTATTTCTTTCCCATATATTTATTTCCCTTTTATTTCTTTCCCTTTTATTTCTTTCCCGTTTATTTATTTCCCTTTTTTTATTTCCCTTTTATTTCTTTCCCTTTTATTTCTTTTACATTTATTTATTTTGTATTTATTTATTTCCCATTTATTTCTTTCCCATTTATTTCTTTCCTATTTATTTCTTTCCCATTTATTTATTTTCCTTTTATTTCTTTCCCTTTTATTTCGTTCCCGTTTATTTATTTCCCTTTTTTTATTTCCCTTTTATTTCTTTCCCATATATGTATTTCCAATTATTTATTTCCTATTTATTTCTTTTACATTTATTTATTTTACATTTATTTATATTACATTTATTTCTTTCCCTTTTATTTATTTCCTATTTATTTCTTTCCCATTTATTTATTTCCTATTTATTTATTTTACATTTATTTCTTTTACATTTATTTCTTTTACATTTATTTATTTCCCATTTATTTCTTTCCCATATATGTATTTCCAATTATTTATTTCCCATTTATTTCTTTTACATTTATTTATTTCCCATTTATTTCTTTCCCTTTTATTTATTTCCCATTTATTTATTTTACATTTGTTTCTTTTACATTTATTTCTTTCCCATTTATTTCTTTCCCATTTATTTCTTTCCCATTTATTTATTTCCCTTTTATTTATTTATTTCCCTTTTATTTCTTTCCCATTTATTTATTTTACATTTGTTTCTTTTACATTTATTTCTTTCCCATTTATTTCTTTCCCATTTATTTCTTTCCCATTTATTTATTTCCCTTTTATTTATTTATTTCCCTTTTATTTCTTTCCCATTTATTTATTTCCCATTTATTTATTTCCCATTTATTTCTTTTACATTTATTTCTTTTACATTTATTTCTTTCCCATTTATTTATTTCCCATTTATTTATTTCCCATTTATTTATTTCCCATTTATTTATTTCCCATTTAATTATTTTACATTTATTTCTTTTACATTTATTTCTTTTACATTTATTTCTTTCAGATTTATTTTTTTCCCATTTATTTATTTTCCTTTTATTTCTTTCCTATTTATTTCTTTCCCATTTATTTATTTCCCATTTATTTCTTTTACATTTATTTCTTTTACATTTATTTCTTTCAGATTTATTTCTTTCCCATTTATTTATTTTACATTTATTTATTTAACATTTATTTATTTTACATTTATTTATTTCCCATTTATTTCTTTCCTATTTATTTCTTTCCCATTTATTTATTTTCCTTTTATTTCTTTCCCTTTTATTTCGTTCCCGTTTATTTATTTCCCTTTTTTTATTTCCCTTTTATTTCTTTCCCATATATGTATTTCCAATTATTTATTTCCTATTTATTTCTTTTACATTTATTTATTTTACATTTATTTATATTACATTTATTTCTTTCCCTTTTATTTATTTCCTATTTATTTCTTTCCCATTTATTTATTTCCTATTTATTTATTTTACATTTATTTCTTTTACATTTATTTCTTTTACATTTATTTATTTCCCATTTATTTCTTTCCCATATATGTATTTCCAATTATTTATTTCCTATTTATTTCTTTTACATTTATTTATTTCCCATTTATTTCTTTCCCTTTTATTTATTTCCCATTTATTTATTTTACATTTGTTTCTTTTACATTTATTTCTTTCCCATTTATTTCTTTCCCATTTATTTCTTTCCCATTTATTTATTTCCCTTTTATTTATTTATTTCCCTTTTATTTCTTTCCCATTTATTTATTTCCCATTTATTTATTTCCCATTTATTTCTTTTACATTTATTTCTTTCAGATTTATTTCTTTCCCATTTATTTCTTTCCCATTTATTTATTTCCCATTTATTTATTTCCCATTTAATTATTTTACATTTATTTCTTTTACATTTATTTCTTTTACATTTATTTCTTTCAGATTTATTTTTTTCCCATTTATTTATTTCCCATTTATTTATTTTACATTTATTATTTTACATTTATTTATTTCCCATTTATTTCTTTTACATTTATTTCTTTTACATTTATTTCTTTCAGATTTATTTCTTTCCCATTTATTTATTTTACATTTATTTATTTAACATTTATTTATTTTACATTTATTTATTTCCCATTTATTTCTTTGCCATTTATTTCTTTCCCTTTTATTTATTTTACATTTATTTCTTTCCCATTTATTTATTTCCCATTTAATTATTTTACATTTATTTATTTCCCATTTAATTATTTTACATTTATTTCTTTTACATTTATTTCTTTTACATTTATTTCTTTTACATTTATTTCTTTCAGATTTATTTTTTTCCCATTTATTTATTTTACATTTATTTATTTAACATTTATTTATTTTACATTTATTTATTTCCCATTTATTTCTTTCCCATTTATTTCTTTCCCTTTTATTTATTTTACATTCATTTCTTTCCCATTTATTTATTTCCCATTTAATTATTTTACATTTATTTATTTCCCATTTATTTCTTTCCCATTTATTTATTTTACATTTGTTTATTTCCCATTTATTTCTTTCCCATTTATTTATTTCCCTTTTATTTATTTCCCTTTTATTTATTTCCCTTTTATTTCTTGCCCATTTATTTCTTGCCCATTTATTTCTTTTACATTTATTTCTTTCCCATTTATTTCTTTTACATTTATTTCTTTCCCATTTATTTCTTTACCATTTATTTCTTTCCCATTTATTTATTTTACATTTGTTTATTTCCCATTTATTTCTTTCCCATTTATTTATTTCCCTTTTATTTATTTCCCTTTTATTTATTTCCCTTTTATTTCTTGCCCATTTATTTCTTGCCCATTTATTTCTTTTACATTTATTTCTTTCCCATTTATTTCTTTTACATTTATTTCTTTCCCATTTATTTCTTTCCCATTTATTTCTTTCCCATTTATTTCTTTCCCATTTATTTCTTTCCCATTTATTTCTTTCCCATTTATTTCTTTTCCCTTTGTTTATTACCTCCACCCCTCCAGGATGTGACAGAAGGACACAAGGAGAAGACACAAGAATTGAAGAATAGAATGAAATAAATAATCTCTTCTTTCTTCATCATCACTTTAAATCCTCATCAGTTAATGATGACTCCACATCACTGGATTTGGCTTACACATTATTAAAGTCTTGAATTTTCAAGAGAATTATTCTAATTGTAATGGTTACAACACAGGACTATATTCTCCATTCTCCATGAACAAATATAAGAGGAATTAATTTAATTATGAATAAACATGTTTAAAACTCTCTGACATTAAGTGAATAAAACCGTTGTGCATAGAAAACAGTTGTGTATCCTCTCTCATGACTCTGAAAGCATCCTCTCTTCTCTTCTCATCTCCTGCAGTTAGAGAGTTCTCATGTTCAACAAGATGGCTGAGCTTGATCAATTTCTGGGTCAGATAGGATCCGTACCGCTTATTCCTGTATGCAACAGTCTGCGTAGGGCACTAACTACCAAGGGGGCATCCCAGGTGCTTTGTATATTATAATAATACATTAATATCAGTAATATATACAACAATATGTTCATTCATAAGCATGGCTTCTCTAACTTTCTATTTATTTCACTCTAATCTGAATGGTCTTTGCCATGTTTAAGTAAGATATAGTTGAGTTTTTGTGGGAGCCTGATAAAGTTATTTTCATCTTAATTGAAAACTACATACCAGTATCTCCAACCAGTATTAAAGGGCCAAATTAATGCTACTTAGAGCTTTAATTTAAAATGTTTCTGAAACTATAATGAGTCCTTATATGCAGTATTATAGCTTACTTTCATTCTTTTCAGAGGAGTGTGAAAGATTCTGTATACATGTGTATTTGTTAAATCATTTTTTGCCTGTTGAAATTTTAAAAGAAACTACAGAATACATTAAATAGTGCACAAGTGCGCCTTTACTGACATTTATTTATTACAACCTTACAAACAACATCCCTTTGTCCAAATTTCCCTGAAGTAAAATAATTATGTCCAGTGCAGTTGATAGATATTGAAACTTAAAGACGGATATTGAAATTCCTAGCTGTAACATTATCAGTTCTTTAAACATTAAAAGAAATAAAGAAGCCTACAGGATCACAGATGGAATTGACCTTAATTTGGTTTTTGATAACGGAAATGTGTATATTTTAATAGTTTTTCATGAAACCACGCATCTCTCTCTGGATGAAGCAACACCACCTACAACTTAATCTTGCGAAAACGGAACTTCTTGTCATCCCTGCCGACTCGAAGACTCGTCATGACCTCTCGATCCAACTAGGAGCATCAACCATTGTGCCCTCCAGGTCTGCGAGAAACTTGGGAGTAATCATCGATGATCAGCTCAACTTCACAGATCATGTTGCCGCGACTGTCAGATCCTGCAGATTCATGCTTTACAACATCAGGAAGATCAGACCGTTTCTCACAGAGCACTCCACACAAATCCTGGTTCAAGCTCTGGTCCTGTCCAGGCTGGACTACTGCAATGCGCTGCTTGCTGGACTCCCGATGTGCACAACTAAACCTCTGCAGATGATTCAGAATGCAGCGGCAAGAGTGGTGTTCAAGGAACCAAAAAGGACCCATGTAACACCTCTCTTCATAAAACTACATTGGCTTCCTGTAGCAGCTCGCATTGAATTTAAATGTCTTCTCATTGCCTACAAGACCACCACCGGTTCAGCACCCACTTACCTTAACTCACTAATGCAAAGATATAGACCCTCAAGATCTCTGCGCTCCGCAAATGAGCCGAGACTTGTGGTACCAGCTTAAAAGGGAAAGAAATCTCTCTCTCTCTCTCTCACTCTCTCTCTCTCTCTCTCTCTCTCTCTCTCTGTCTCTCTCTCTCTGTCTCTCTCTCTCTCTCTCTCTCTCTCTCTCTCTCTCTGGTCTCTCTCTCTCTCTCTCTCTCTCTCTCTCGAACGTTCTCTGCTTCAGTTCCTCGATGGTGGAACGATCTGCCTCTGGCTTCACGCTTGTCAGACTCGATCTCTATCTTCAAAAAACTCCTAAAAACTCATCTTTTCCGGCTACACCTAACTCACTAACTCACTTCTTTTCTAACTACTCACTCTATCAAAAAAAATTCTTTTGTAACTTCTCTCTCTGTGTAACTCGGTAACATTGTTGTAGCACTTGTTCACCTATTGTTGTATCGGCTATTTACCGCTTCATTGTCTCCTCGACTATTGTAAGTCGCTTTGGATAAAAGCGTCTTCTAAATGTAAAATGTAATGTAAATGTAAATATCAAGCATATACAAATAAACAAAAAATTGTAAAAGTATATTTTGCACTTAACAGTGAACACAGAGTATGCTAGAGATGGCATTCTACATCCTCGCCATGAAGCGCTCTCACCTCTGTTTACAGCTGCCTATTGGACCAAAAATAATTGATGAACAAAATGCCTGGTCCTGGACATAGACATCGACAGTCTGGTGCCAAGAAACAAAATAAAAAAGCATAAGATGAAGCCTGTGCATCACTTTCATAATCTTATTGAGCGTCCTCACTTGTGCTCACTAGGCTACTGTGCATTCCTAGTAAAGTGCAAATGTATGCTTACTAAGCATACAAAGAGTGATGGTACTGATGGTATCTTTGACTTGAGTTAGAGTAATTTTTCATTTATCATATGTCATAAAAAGAAAAGGGGCACTGCAATATTATGGCAAAAAAAAACATTGCTGTTTTTATCATAAATATATTTGCTGGTAAAAACAGACCTAGCTTAGTTTAAGGCGTGAATGTCCCCAAACAACTTTGCGACTCAATCAGCGGACAGACTTTGCAAACTGTGAAGTTGACAACCTATAAATGAAAATAAAGCTACTTGTGAGGACTGAGAATATCAGATTACAAACAATATTGAGAATGCCAGCATTTTTATTTAACTTATTTTACAAAGCGATTGCTTTAACTATATGTAAAATATGTTCACTTATGCAATAGTTGTTGCAGTCTTGGTGATAATTCAAAAGTGAGGAAAGGACATTTAATCATGTCTTTTTGACAATATGTGACAATATGTGAAGGATTTTAACCAAAGAACTATTAGAGATACATTAAAATACATTCATTTAATAGATTAATTCCTGCTTTAAAATATTATGCATTGTAAAAGGGCTATATAAATAAGATTTCATGTCTTTTTAGATTCTTGTTCATGACTTATCTTTAGGGAAATAAATTTACAAGGCCCGAAATTGTTTAGCCACGGAGAAATGAGGGTCTTAATATGGTTTCATGAAAAAACTATTAAAATATACACATTTCCGTTATCAAAAACCAAATTAAGGTCAATTCCATCTGTGATCCTGTAGGCTTCTTTATTTCTTTAAATGTTTAAAGAACTGATAATGTTACAGCTAGGAATTTCAATATCCGTCTTTAAGTTTCAATATCTATCAAAGAACTGCACTGGACATAACTATTTTACTTCAGGGAAATTTGGACAAAGGGATGTTGTTTGTAAGGTTGTAATAAATAAATGTCAGTAAAGGCGCACTTGTGCACTATTTAATGTATTCTGTAGTTGCTTTTAAAATTTCAACAGGCAAAAAATGATTTAACAAATACACATGTATACAGAATCTTTCACACTCCTCTGAAAAGAATGAAAGTAAGCTATAATACTGCATATAAGGACTCATTATAGTTTCAGAAACATTTTAAATTAAAGCTCTAAGTAGCATTAATTTGGCCCTTTAATACTGGTTGGAGATACTGGTATGTAGTTTTCAATTAAGATGAAAATAACTTTATCAGGCTCCCACAAAAACTCAACTATATCTTACTTAAACATGGCAAAGACCATTCAGATTAGAGTGAAATAAATAGAAAGTTAATATACTGTAATCTCTAAAAGTTGTAAAATGCCTAAAAAACGCAAAAAAGACTGCAGTATATTATATAGCACTTTAAACAAAATACATTACATCAAAGCAGCTGAACAACATTGGTTAGTAAAACAGTGTGTCTATAATGCAAAATGATAGTTAAAGGTAGTTCATCATTGAATTCAGTGATGTCATTTCTGTTCAGTTTAAACAGTGTATTTGCATTTATTTTCAATTAAGTCAAGATATCACTGTTAATTAATTGACCCCAACTAAGCAAGCCAGAGGCGACAGCTACAAGGAACCAAAACTCCATCTGTGACAGAATGGAGATGGAACCTTGGAAGAAATCAGGCTCAGTTGGAGGGGACTGTCCTCCTGAAGAAACCAGCTGTTCAATTTGAGGCTGCAGCATAGTAGAGAAGAATCATCTGTATCCTGTGGTCTTATCCGAATGGTCACCTGAGACAAGGTTTTACAGGGGATCTGTATCCAGGGCTCCAGCTGTCCTGATCTCATCTGTCTTTAGGGCCTGGTGGCGGCTTTTCTAATTCCTGATCCACCATCTGGTCTGGTTATGTACTGACTACGGGTGACTGCAATGACCTCAGATCTGGGTACAGGCTGGATCTGGTGGCTTCTTTGAACTCAAATAAGTGTAGATTCCATTCTTCTAATGTTATAGCAAATATATTGTGTGTTGTGGAGAGTGTTCCCGGTTCTGGTTTACCTCATTTATGCAGCCTAAAAATCCTAATGGACTTGGATATTAGAAGCATGTTAGTATTTATGTGTAAGCCAGGTTAAAGAGATGGGTCTTTCATCTTGATTTAAACTGCAAGGGTGTATTTGCCTCCCGAACACTATTAGGTAAGTTATTCCATAGTTTAGGCGCCAAGTAGGAAAAGGATCTGCCGCCCACAGTTGATTCTGATGTTCTAGGTATTATCAAACTGCCTGAGGTTTGAGAACGCAGCGAACGTGGAGGATTATAATGTAACAGGAGCTCTTTCAAATAATGAGGTGCTAAACCTGTCACAAATCTGGCCCCCGTGGCTCTCTCCAATCGCCACCAGAGAGAGCCATCACCGAAGTACTAACCGGTTCTTTTGGACTCTATTTCCCATGACCCCGTGCCTGAGACTGATCACCTGCACAGGTGTCAGTCATCACCACAGACTATTTAACCAGTGCTTTCATTACCCTCGTTGTAAAGTCTTGTTTTCCTACAGCTGACATTTCCGAACGATTTCTTGTGAGTGATTACCCGCGTATTGCCTACATACTGCTCTCTCCCACCTGGAAAACAAGAACTCCTATGTGAGGATGCTGTTTGTGGACTACAGCTCAGCATTCAGCAACATAGTGCCTTCCACACTTGTTGAGAAGCTTCAGAATCTTGGACTGAACAGATCTCTGTGCCACTGGATCCTGGACTTCTTGACAGGCACAAGACAAGTGGTCAGAATGGGCAACAACACCTCATACCTGCTGACCCTCAACACTGGTGCTCCTCAGGGCTGCGTTCGCAGCCCACTCCTGTACTACCTGTACACGCACGACTGTACAGCCACGCACAGCTCCAATGTGATGTCAAGTTTGCTGATGACACAACCGTCATAGACCTGATCACCGACAACAATGAGACGGCCTACAGAGAAGAGGTGAGCACCCTGACTAAATGGTGTCAGAAGAACCACCTCTCACTCAACACTGACAAGACCAAGGAGCTGGGGGAAAGACTTCAGGAAATGGAGCAGAGAACACACACCCATCACTATCGGCGTGACACCTGTGGAGCGGGTGAGCAGTTTCAAGTTCCTCTGCGTCAACATCAGCGAGGATCTCACCTGGCTCATTCACACCGACGCAGTGCTGAAGAAGGCACAACAGCGTCTCTTCTTCCTGAGAAGGCTGAGGAAGTTTGGCATGAGTCCCAGCATCCTCAGAACCTTCTACACCTGCACCATAGAGAGCATCCTGACGAGCTGCAACACTGCCTGGTTTGGTAACAGCACTGCTGGCAACCGCAAAGCTCTGAAAAGGGTGGTGCGAACTGCCAGCCACATAGTTGGAGGTGAGCTTCCCTCCCTCCAGGACATCTACACCAGGCGGTGCATAAAGAAATCCCGGAAGATCATCAGGGACTCCAGCCACCCATCTCACAGACTGCTCTCTATGCTGCCCTCAGGAAGACGTCTCCGCAGCATCAGCTCCCGCACGAGTCGACTAAGGGATAGCTTTTTCCCTCAGGCTATCCGACCCATGAACAATCAGAACTGATACACTCCCACATACAATATGTCACACACTGCACTTTAACGCCAAAGTTTAACACTGGACAATATATACACACTGCACTTTATACAACAGTCTACCTTCATCCTATACACAACTACTTACTGTATTAGGACTACGTCCACTCTGCTGCACCTAAAAATATTTCTATGCACACCTTTGTTTACATTATGCAGAACGTGCACACTGTGTTTAGTGTTTAATGTTTTTCTAGTGCTAAATGTATGTATGTACACACTGTGTTGAATTTTTTGACTGTGTTTGTCCAATAGTACACTGTGTGTACTTATTATATGTATGTGCATATTGCACACTGTCCTATGTTAAAGTATTTACTATATGTTACATGTAACCTGTACTGCGATTGTTTTTGGCGCAAGCTCCCAAGAATTTCACTCACCAGGGCACATGTGCCGTGGTGATCTGACAATAAAAGTTAATTGAATTGAATTGAATTAAATTTAATTATTACTTGGACTGTTTATTCTTCTCTGATCGTTTGCTGCCTGCCTTATTGACCCCGCCTGCCTCTTGGATATTCTCTCTGTCTGCCGCCTGCCCCTACCTATTGCTTTGATACTGTTTATGAACCTGCCTTGCCTAAGTAGGTCTTGATACTGCTGTATGAACTTTGCCTTTCTGACCTCGTCTTTGTCTAAATAAAGCTGCAAATGGATCGCAACGTCACTGGCCCCTCATTACAAAACCATTCAAGTCTTTATAAGTAATAAGCAAGATTTTAAAATCTATACAATGTTTGATAGGGAGCCAGTGCAGTGTTGACAGGACCAGAGTAATGTGCTCATAGTTCCTGGTTCTTGTAAGAACTCTTGCTGCAGCATTTTAGACTGATTGTAATATGTTACTAAGTGTACAGAACAACCACCCAAAAAAGTATTACAATAATCCAACCTCGAGGTCATAAATGTAAGGATTAACATTTCTGCATTTGAAATTGAGAGCAAAGATGTAATTTGCATATATTTTTGAGATGGAAAAAGCAGTTGAACCAATGCTAGAAACATGGTTCCCTTTCTATCGGTCTCTCGACGTTGTGTCGAAGACGACAGTATGGGTTGGCTCTGGAGAACCAATCGACTCTGACTATATGTAAATGGCCAATGAAATATGCCGAATGAAATTTGCACCTTTTGTTCTTCGGAACCTGGCGGATGACTTTGAGTCTGAAGCAGATCGACTTCTGACTTCTGTTTTTCTACTGGTGCCACGATGCGTTTTGCAGCGGATTGTCCATCTTCAGTGGCTCCCCTGGGCGTCTCAGCAGAAGAAAGAGAGTCTTCTCTTTTTCAGTAAAAGAGCATTTCTAGCAGCATGTTGCCTCATGGCCCACAGCTGCTCTCTTGGTTGTGGCGAACTTGTCTTAGATGGGGACACCCATGATGCTTGCCTTTCGTATTTGGGTCTCCAGCTCGCTGAGGCGACGTTCATGGGACCGACCTGCTGGCACTGCGAGCAGATGTCCATCAAGACGTTGCGGTCAGGGTTGGCTTCCTTCCTTGGAAAGCGAGCCACCATTTCGTCAGCTCCCTTTGTGTTGCTGGCTGCGGCTACGGCACGGTCAGCGGTCTCGGCGAGCGGTGTCCGTGATTACGAGAGCACTATAGATGTCACCCCGTCAGCCTCATCTATATACCTCGGCACGCTCGTCTACCCCAGCAGCAACAGATGGGGTCTTCCACCCTAACGTTGACATAACCTAGTACCTGTGCCCTCAGGCCGCGTCCACTTGGAGAGGTTGACCAAGGCTCCCATCAAAGGCATGTAAGATCTCCTCCACCCTCGGGTCGAAGGTATGCTGCCGCTGGACAGGCTGCTTCTTCACTCCATGCCATGGCCATCCTGCAGGTCCACCAGGCCAAGGCACTTGAGGAGAAGTTCT
This sequence comes from Triplophysa yarkandensis, assembly GCA_033220385.1. Classification (NCBI taxonomy): domain Eukaryota; kingdom Metazoa; phylum Chordata; class Actinopteri; order Cypriniformes; family Nemacheilidae; genus Triplophysa; species Triplophysa yarkandensis. The sequence goes on from CM065654.1 coordinate 8,852,072, forward strand.
GACCCTGCAGTTCTGCAGGAGCTGCGCACTGCGACTGACCTGAACCTCCGTGCCACTAAGGTTACGGCGCACTGGGTCAGACGATGTCCACTCTGGTGGTCCAGGAGAGACACCTCTGGCTTAACCTTGCGCAAATGCGAGAGGCCGAGAACGTTCGCTTTCTAGATGTCCCCATTGTGCAGGGTGGGCTTTTTGGTGACACAGACGAGACCTTCTCTCAGCAGTTCTCCGTTGTGCAGAAGCAAATGGAGGCTATTAAACATATCCTCCCACCCCGCAGCCAGGCCGCCTCCATGCCGTCTAGCCTCTGTGCACCGTCTGCTCCCAGACAGCCTCGCCCCTCCCAACCGACCACTCCGGCTGTATCTCCCCCTCAGGTGGCGACCCGGAGACCGGCAACTCGGAGGAGAGGGACTCCTCCTAGTCAGCAACCAACCCGCAGGAAGCATGGGAGGCAGTCCTGACGTGAGGAAACTAGCTGAGGAGACACCACCATGTCCGGCCCCGGACATTCTATCTCCAAAGTGGCCGGTGCGGGACGGTCCTGCCACATCCCAACTCGTAACTTTTCAGGGCCCGGTGCCAACTCTCTCTCAAAAAGAGCTGTTTCCTCCCCCGGTCTTAAAAAACAACCGTTATAACTCTCTGACGGTGTACGGTTACAAGACGTTTCGTCAGTCCGACTCGACATTGCGTCAATCCGACCCGACGTTGCATCACAACTAGACGTTGTGTCACATTGGCGTAACTGCAATCAGACACATGCTCAAGCAGACGGTGTGCTACACTGCAACCCCCACAGGCAGGTAAGTAATCGGGACAGCAGGCTCCTAGGGGATCTGTCCCCAGGCAAAGCAGCTGTCCTGAGAGCCACAGAACCCCCCTCCATGGAGGTGGAGAGGGAGATCGTTCCTCTGGTCAAGCTTGCCCAACGACTGCACGCATGGTCCATGCTCGGCACACCGGGGCTATGCGATCCAGTTCACCAAACACCCTCCCAAGTTTCGGCCGTCCTTCGGGCAGTGTTGGCGACTCTTACGGCAAAAGAAGCCATCGAACCCGTTCCCATTACCGAGATGTAGTTGGGTTTCTACATCCTATACTTCATCATCCCCAAGAGAGGTGGAGGGCTGCGCCCAATTCTGGATCTGCGTTTACTGAACAGGTGTCTTCCCAGACTACCATTCAGAACGCTAACATAGAAGCGTGTCCTCGAGTCAACACCAGGTCCTGTTAATTGTGCCATACTGGCCCAACCAGGCTTGGTTCGCAGAGCTAATACCTTTAGCAATAGTCCCCCCCTGGCCCATTCCCCTGCGGAAGGATCTTCTGTCCCAGGGGAAGGGTACAGTGTGGCACCCATGACCAGACCTCTGGAATCTCCATGTCTGGTCCCTGGACGGGATGAGACAATCCTGAACAAGTTCCTTGGGCGGTGGCGGATACAATCGCACAGGCAAGAGCACCAACCACGAGGCGTTTGTACGCTGCGAAGTGGCGCATCTTCTCATTCTGGTGCTCCTCACACGGTGAAGAGCCCGGAGTATGTGTGATCAGTGCAATTCTGTCCTTTCTCCAAGAGAAACTAGAGGACAACCTTTCGCCATCTATGCTCAAGGTATATGTTGCCGCTATTGCCGCACACCATGAACTGGTGGAGAGTAAGTCTCTCGGACAGCATAGACTGGTCACCAGGTTCCTCAGGGGCATGAGGCGGGTTAATCCCCAGCGTCCACGCCCCATACCCTCTTGGGATCTCGATGTGGTCCTAGCGGGCCTTTCCGAGACCCACTTCAAGCCCATAGTAGAGTCTGACCTTCCTCGTCTCACGGGGAAGATGGCACTCCTAGTAGCGCTCGCCTCTATCAAGAGGGTAGGGGACCTACAAGCACTCTCCATGTCCAACGAGTGCCTACAGTTCGGACCGAATTACTCTCACGTCATCCTGAGACCCCGGCCCGGCTACGTGCCCAAAGTATATAACACCCCCTTTCTCGGGATCTGGTAGTGAACCTGCAGGCGCTCCCCATGGGGGAGGAAGACCCAACTCCTTCAGTGTTGTGTCCGGTACGAGCGTTACGCTTCTACCTGGAAAGCACGCAGAGCTTCAGGAGCTCTGAGCAGCTTTGTCTGTTATGGAGGTTGGCAAAGAGGGAGTGCTGTCTCCAAACAGAGATTGGCACACTGGATCGTGGATGCCATTTCCATGGCTTACAGATGCCAGAACCTACCCTGCCCGCTCGCAGTGAGGGCTCACTCCACTCGTGGGCAGTGGCTCAGGGCGCCTCTCTGGCAGACATCTGCACAGCGGCAGGTTGGGCTATGCCCAACACCTTTGCAAGGTTTTACAACATCAGGGTTGAACCGGTATAAACTCGGGTTTTACGCAGGTAGGACCAGCGACCGGCCGGACATACGCCTGCGAAAGCACCTTCTCCCCTTTTCAGGTGAGTTCAGTGCCCTAATCTGCCTCTCTGCTTCCCCTTCAGGTGAGTATAGGTAACCTATTCCATCACTCAGCACCTCCATAGTAACAGGCCGGGCGGAGCAGACCTGTTGACCAGGCTGAACATCGGAGTAAGTTGTCCCATTTCAGGTGAAACCCTTTCTTCAGCCAGTGCTCGGTAGGTAGTGGTTCCCCCCTCAGGGGTGGCCCCGTATGATGTACTGCCTTCACCAGAATTCTCCTTCTAAGGCGAATTTGTGAACTCCCTCAGGTGGTGCTCCTAATACGGGTAGCGATGCACACTAAATTTTCCATGAGTTTTCTGCCCTTATCAGGTCAGACCATTGGTACATCTCTACATATTAACCTCCCTACGGTAGGATGTGGCCTCCGTAACGCACTCCTTCCTTGAAGGGGCCGCGTTTCCCAGTGCAGTTCACTGTCGGGCTGATATCTCGCTGCAGAGATAAGAAGGCCGTCACCCGTGGAGACCCGTGGTAAGTTACCTCTCACCTTTTTGTCAAAAAGCACTGGGATGGCTTACCATTACCCCACTGGAAGGTTACGCTCTCGCGTAGAAGGAAAGACCTAGGATCCGCTCGAGCCTGTCAGGTTCGCTCCGCTAGAGATCATGGATGCCATTTCCTTTCTGTCGGTCTCTCGATGTTGTGGCAAAGACGACAGTATGGGGTTCCTATGTAACACGCACGTCCGGCCGTGGCGCCTTCTCGTTCCCTCCATCAGGGAACCAGGGTTATACCAGTAACCCAGACGTTTTTTAAGGAAAGATGTTAATCAAATACCACACCTAGGTCCCTAACTGATGACGAAGAGTTTTCAGAGCAGCCATCAAATCTTAATCAGTGTTCTAGGTTATTACATGTAAAGTTTTTAGGTCCTATAATTCACACTTCTGTTTTTTTAGGAGAATCTGTTCCAGTAGGAAAAGACTCGTCATCCAGTTTTTTATATCGACTATGCATTCTGTTAGTTCTTCAAATTGGTGTGTTTCACCGGTCCGTGAGGAAATATAGAGCTGAGTGTCATCAGCATATCTGTGAAAGCAATCACCATGTTTCCTGATGATAACTCCCAAAGGTAACAAGTATAGCATGAAGAGTAGCGGCATTAGAACTGAGCCTTGAGGTACTTTTGATCAAAATGAAGGCTCTTCATTAACTTCTATGATTTGATTACGATCAGTTAAGTACAACTTAAACCATCCTAATGTACTTCCATTAATGCACACAAAGTGTTGAAGTCTATGCAAAAGCATGTTGTGGTAAACAGTATCAAAGTCAGCTCTAAGATCCAATAGCACTTATAGAGAGATACATTCATGATCGGATGAAAGGAGCAAGTTATTTGTATCTCTAAAAAGAGCAGTCCCTGTGCTATGATACGGTCTGAATCCTGACAGGAAATTCTCACAGATATAATTTTTCTCTAGAAATGAGTATAATTGTGAGGATACTACCTTTTCTAGTAATCTTTGACGGGAAAGGGAGATTTTAAATTGCTCTATAATTAATAGATCTTTGGTGTCAAGTTGTGGTTTTTGGATGAGAGGGTTAATAACAGCCAGTTTGAAGGATTTAGGGACATATCCCGATTTTTGTGGCAGTCGTGGTCTGGTGGTTTGAGTCTTGGACACGTGACCCGAAGGATGCTGGTTCGAGACTCGGAACCAGCGGGAATACCACGACTGAGGTGAGTCCCTTAAGCAAGGCATGAGCAGTATGACTGACCAGTGCTACGGGTGTGTGTTCACAGTGTGTGTGTGTGTGTGTGTGTGTGTGTGTGTGTGTTCACTTACTGTGTGTGTACACTGGGATGGGTTAAATGCCAAGCACAAATTCCAAGTATGGAACACCATACTTAACCACACATCACTTCACTTCACTACAGTGTGTGCCATGACCTTCACCTTTAATGGCATTGAGGAGTTAATAATAGTCAGAAGAGGATCTATGACTTCTGGAAGCACCCCTTTTAGGAGCTAAGATTGAATAGGGTGTAACATGCATGTTGTTGCTTTAGATGATTTTAAGAGTTCACAAAATTCCTTCTCTCCTGTAGTAGAGAAGAGTGTAACTGTTCCTCAAGGGGTTTAAAGTGTACTGTCTTAAGCAATACTTTAGCTGACCGCTGCATGGTACCAATTTTATCCCTAATAGTGTCGATAGTGTGACAAATATATTGAAAACTGTGGACTTACTATTTGAGTGGGGATATTGATGTGAAAGATTTTTTCTTTGATCTTGGGATGTTAAATGAGCCTGCAAGAAAGTCGTCATACTGGATGTAATATTCATATGATGTAGGCGGCTCTACGAAGTCAATTTGCCACACTTTATTGTGAAATCCATATCATAAACCTTTAAATGCCAGTGTGTGTTTAATCATATGATCATATTTTGCAGTATAAATGATAAGTTACTAAAATCACAAATTAAGATATAGATAGAAATATTTGCAGTATTGTGATGTTTAAAACCCTGAGCTATTGTTGACAGAAAATCGTTTTTTATATTTAAAAACCTCTAACCAGCGTACAGTATTTCATGATGAACTTGGCATGGTTCTGGTCTGTAGATGGCAGCAGATATTTATTCTTTTCATTTATGAGTTATTACTGATGTCAATGTTCACTTTCACCTTACTCTCAACATCCATAGCAGTAGTATTAGTATCAAACTCTGCATAGTTTACATTTTTGCATGTCTGTTTGTATTCTGATGTGGAATTTGTACACACATATTATAAGGCACATACGCACGCATGCATACATCCGCACACACACACACACACACACACACACACACACACACACACACACACACACACACACACACACACACACACACACACACACACACACACACACACACACACACACACACACACAGATTATCCAGATCAATCCCTTATGTGTGAAGTATATACAGTAAATTCATTCTTTCAGTGGTCAGTCTGTAGGGTCCAGTGATGGATCTTTACTCTGAACAGCAGAACCAGCTGAAGTCACATTAGAACATTAGATAAATGTAGTCTTCTCAACTTTTCAGAAAATAAGAGCGTATGATCAATCTGGAGAGTTATTTGACTCAGCACTAGAATAAACTGCTTTATAAATAAGTCTCACACTGCAAAAACGGAATTCTTAACCAGCTATTTTGTCCTTACATTCTACTATTTTATCATTCAAGAATAATTTTCTTGGTAATTTTTAGACGTTTTATGAAAAATGTACAAGAATGTTTGAATATAATATTTAATATATATTTAATATTTAAAACAAACAAAAATAATCTGCCAATGGAGTGAGAATAATCAAATAGAATTAGGTACAAACGTGTTACAAGTTATCTTGTATTGTTTCATAAAACAAGACTAAATATCTTTTTTTTTTCTTCTTCAATTTATTAAGTTTAGAATGTTTTTTCTTGACAACTAAAATGTTAAGGTATAATGTTTTGTTTTGCATTGTAGCCTCTCACACTGGAGGGACTTTTTCTTGCAAATTGTGTTTTTTATGATCTTGCTGTTTGTTTCATATCATCTCTGGTGCTAAAAACATTCAAATGTTTTTAAATACCATAAATGTCTTCAGTTTGTAGACCATTTGTTTCTAATGACTCAAGTTGTTCTGCTGCTTAATCAAAAAACATATTTTGCGCAGTCATAATATTGAGTTGAAATGGAATTCATTGACATCTTTATAGTTTTGTTAGGGTTTGAACATGATGGTATCATTGGTTTTGAAAGTGTCATGTTTAAATCTCTCCAACAGTTTTCCTGTTCAACCCCACAAGACAAATTCCACCTGCTTCATCTAAATAAAATATGTTCCAAACAGCCCTGCATAATTCTTTTGAGTTTTACAGAGTCATACACACCCACGCATGCACGAGCGCAGGCACACACACACACACACACACACACACACACACACACACACACACACACACACACACATCAGTGGTCAGTCATGTTGCGGCGCCTGGGAGCAGTGGTTGGGAACTCACCTCAGTCGTGATATTCCCGCTGGTTCCGAGTCTCGAACTAGCAACCTTCGAACCACCAGGCCACGACCGCCCACAAAATTTGTGCCCGTGATACGGGCTTCAGCAAAGCCTGCATTGATGGAGACTTCACTGAAGGAACCTACCCAGAAATGATTGCCAACGACCATTCAGAGATATATGTGAAGAGTGAAGATGATGTCACAGATAAGTAGACATGATGAAGAGCTTTTAATAAAATCTTAATCAATATATAATTCAAAGTTAAAATAGTTTTTTATTTACAGATATTATTAACATTTTGTTTTTATTACGAGAAATATTCAGCTAATTAAAATAAATATGCCATTTTCCTTCTTAAGGTAAACATATTCTTATAGGTGTGTTGTTGATTTACATTTTGTTGTGTTTGGACTCTGTAAAGCTGAAAAACACTTTTGGTATTGATAGCTACCAAGACCTGTCTAGCTTAAAAGCAACATTGTGTGTTTTTCTTAAAGATGATGCAAATCTGACTTAAGAGTACAAACAGTCATATTGTGTTGTATTTGATTTCTTATTTGTATAATTTTTTTTTCTTTCATCTTTAATAGTCTTTACTCAGTCCACAGACGTTTTCAGACTATTATTAAAAGAAGAGGGGATGCCACAAACCAGTAAAAATGGCCTTGTCTCAATCTTTTTAAGACGTGTTGATAACATGTTGATAACAACTTATTTCCCTTAATATTATACATTTTCCCAGTTTAAATATTTGATATGTCATCTCTGTTGTATTCTGTATAAAACATTGACATGTTAAACTTCCAAATTATTGCACTCTGATTTTATTCACAAATTGTACAGTCTCCCGATTTTTTAGAAATCGGTTTGTACATCTTAATTTATACATTTAGCTGATGCTTTTATCTTAAATGACTTACAATGGAGGTTTACAAAAGACGCATTTGCTACAAGATAACAAAGCAAACATAAGTGGAATAATGCCAGTCTTAGTTAGAAAACAAATAATGGACAAATGAGCCAAGTGCCAAGAAAATTATTTTTGATTGAAGGAGAATGGATATCAGGAAAGAGGTTTATTAGTGGTTCATGTGCAAGTTAAAAACACGATTTTTTTCAAGATGGAAACACTGTTGCGGAACTGATCCAGAGAAGGTGTGTGAACGTGATTTCTTACCTTGTTGGGTCAACAGGGATATCGTGGGCACATACGTCTGTATTAGCGATTGAAGGTAGTGGGTACTGAACATGGGGTGGAACCATTGGCTATAGGGAGCCAGTATGCATTGATAAAGAGATTTATGACACTGTGCAGCAGTCTCCGAAAGGAAAGGTCTTATCTTCCAGATGTTGTAGAAAATAAATCTGTAGGACCTGGCAGTACTCCCTTAAGGTTAGTTGATCATACAATACGTCTGCCCCATTGATTGCTTCCTGGAGGGTTCTATGGTGGATGGAAAGTGGGGTTGTGACAGATCTTCAGGTCGGTGGAGATGAAGAGAAGTTCAGATTTCACAAGGTTTAGTTGTAGATGTCAATGTCAATGTCACCTTTATTTATATAGTGCTTTAGACAAAATACATTGCATCAAAGCAGCTTAACAACAATAATAAGTAAAACCGTGTGTCATTATGCTTAATGTTAAAAGGCAATACATTATTGAATTCGGGGACGTTATCTCTGTTCAGTTTAACGGTGTCTGTGCATTCATTTTCAATTCGTTGATGTCTTCTTTGTTTACTTTAAAAAGTGTCTGTGCGTTCAAATTCAATCAAATTCAAATCAACGATACCGTTGTACATGAGGGGACCCCAACTAAGCAAGCCAGAGGCGACAGTGGCAAGGAAACCAAAACTCCAACGGTGACAGAAATGAAGAAAAAACCTTGGGAGAAACAAGGCTCAGTTGGGGGGCCAGTTCTCCTCTGACCAGACGAATCCAGCAGTTCAGGTCCAGGCTGCAGCAGAATGAAGAAGAAACATCTGTGTGCTGTGGTCGTATCCTGATGATCGTCACAGACGAGGTCTTCGCAGGGGATTGGTATCCGTGGTGTTCTTGTCCTGGACTTCGCTTTGTTCGAGGGCTGTAGAGGGCTTTTCTAGTTCCGGACCCACCATCTGGTCCAGAGAAGAATCATCTTTATCCTGTGGTCCCACACTGATGGTCATCTGAGGCAAGGTCTTGCGAGGGATCTGCATCTGGTGTTCTAGTCGTCCTGGTCTCTGCTTTCCTTCCGGGCCCAAGGGGTCCTTTCTCCACAATCTGATCTGGATACGCACTGGATCCTGGGGACTGCAATGCCATCTGATCTGGATACGGACTGGATCCGGTGGCTCCGAAGAGCTCGGAAGGAGAAACAGACCAATATTAGCATAGATGCCATTCTTCTAATGTTATAGAAAATATATTGTGTGTTGTGGAGAGTGTTCTTGGTTTCGGAAATCTTTTAACGGATTTGAATATTGGAAGCATGTTAGTATTTATGTGTAGGCCAGGTTAAAGAGATGGTTTTTTAGTCTAGATTTAAACTGCAAGGGTGTATCTGCGTCCCGAACACTATTAGGTAAGTTATTCCATAGTTTAGGCGCCAAGTAGGAAAAGGATCTGCCGCCGGAATACAATTTTAATATTCTTGGTATTATTAAATTTCCTGAGTTTTGAGAACGTAGCGAACGCAGAGGATTATAATGTAACAGGAGCTCTTTCAAATATTGAGGTGCTAAACCATTCAAGGCTTTGTAAGTAATAAGCAAGATTTTAAAATCTATACGATGTTTGATAGGGAGCCAGTGCAATGTTGACAGGACCGGAATAATGTGGTCATACTTCCTGGTTCTTGTAAGAACTCTTGCTGAAGCATTTTGGACTAACTGTAATCTGTTTACTAAGCGTGCAGAACAACCAATAAAGCATTGCAATAATCCAACCTTGAGGTAATAAATGCATGGATTAACATTTCTGCATTTGATATTGAGAGCATAGGCCGTAAATTAGATATATTTTTGAGGTGAAAAAATGCGGTTTTACAAATACTCGATACATGGTTTTCTAAGGAGAGATTTTTATCAAATAGCACACCCAAGTTCCTAACCGATGACGAAGAGCTTACAGGGCAGCCATCAAATTTTAAAAATTTTCAAGGATGTTGCCGGCAGAGTTTTTAGGTCCTATAATTAACACCTTTGTTTTTCCAGAGTTTAGCAGCAGAAAATTACTCGTCATCCAGTTTTTTATATTGACTATGTTTTCCATAAGTTTTTCGAATTTGTGTGTCTCGCCGGGTAGTGAGGAAATATAGAGCTGAGTATCATCAGCATAACAGTGGAATCTGACACCATGTTGCCTGATGATAGCTCCCAAAGGTAACATGTGTCTTTGGGGTCAAGTTGTGGTTTTTTAATGAGAGGCTTAATAACAACCAGTTTAAAAGATAATAATAATCAATAGTCAGAGTTAATAATAGTCAGAAGAGAATCTATGACTTCTGGAAGGATCTCTTTTAGGAGCTTAGATGGAATAGGGTCTAACATACATGTTGTTGCTTTTGATGATTTTACAAGTTTACACAGTTCTTCCTCTTGTATAGTAGAGAATGAATGAAACTGTTCCTCTGGGGGTTTAAACATTTTATGAGATACAGTAGCTGACGGCTGATTGGTTACGATTTTATCTCGAATAGTGTCAATTTTAGAAGTGAAGTAGGTCATAAAGTCATAACTGCTGTGGTGCTGGGAAATGTCAGCACTTGTTGAGGCTATATTTTTTGTTTTTGTTAGTTGAGACACAGTGTTGAATAAATACTTGGGGTTATGTTTGTTTTCTTCTAAAAGATTAGAAAAGTAATCGGATCTAGCAAGGTTTAATGCCTTTCTGAAGGATAGGTTACTTTCCCACCAAGCAATACGAAATACCTCTAGTTTTGTTTTCCTCCAACTGCGTTCCATCGTTCGGGCTGCTCTCTTTAGACTGCGAGTATGTTCATTATACCAAGGAGTCAAACTTTTTTGCTTTACCTTCCTTAAGCTTAAGGGGGCAACGGAATTTAAAATTCTTGAAAAGAGCGAGTCTGTCGTTTTGATTACATTATCGAGTTGTTCTGATGTGCTGGATATGCTATGGAATTCGGATACATCAGGAAGATTACTTACAAAGTCGTCTTTTGTGGTAGAAGTGATGGTTCTACCATATTTGTAACAAGAAGTTGGAAATACAATTCTGGCAACATTTAGATTGCACAACACTTAATAGTGATCTGAGATATCATCACTTTGCTGCAATACTTCAACATCATCAAGATAAATTCCATGTGACAATATTAAATCTAGGGTATGATTTCGCCAGTGGGTGGGTCCTGAAACATGTTGTCTAACCCCAATAGAGTTCAGAATATCTGTAAAGGCTGATCCTAATGCATCATTTTCATTATCAACATGGATATTAAAATCACCAACTATTAAAACTTTGTATGTAGCCAGAACTAACTCAGATATAAAATCACTAAACTCTTTAATAAAGTCTGCATGGAACCCTGATGGCCTGTATACAGTAGCCAGTGCAAACATCAAAAGGGATTTATCATTCACATTTGTTTCTCTGGGTAGTGTTATATGAAGCACCATTACTTCAAACGAGTTATACTTGAATCCTGCCATCTGAGAAGTTTTTAAAATATTGTTTTATATTGAAGCAACACCTCCCCCTTTACCCTTTGACTCGGCTCATGTTTATAACAGTAATCTTTTGGGTGGGCTCATTTAAAATAATGTAATCATCAGGTTTTAACCAGGTCTCTGTCAAACAAAGCACATCTAAATTATGATCAGTGATCATATTATTTACAAAAGTGATTTAGAAAGGAATCTGATATTCAATAATCCAAGCTTTCATTTACTTTTAAACACGTTTGTAAGTTTTTTGTATTTTCTAGTTCGGGGCACAGACACAGTCTTGATGGAGTGATATCTAAGTGTTAGTATTTCTATGTGCTGAGAATTAACTGAGCTCTGTGATGTGAGACAGCCCGCAGACAGTGGGTTAAGCCAGTTTTTCTGCTTCCTGACCTGGGCTCCATATTTCTAGACAGAAGAGCGGATCCACCCCAGGAGGGATGGAGACCATCTTATTTCAACAGGTCAGGTCTGCCTCAAAAACTTGTACAGTTTTCAATGTAACCTATATTATTCTCTGGGCATTACTTAGACATCCAGCCATTGAGTGATGATAATCTGCTATGAATCTCATCAACACGGTAAGCAAGAAGAGGACCAGAGAATATTACAGAGTCTGACATCATGCTTGCAAGTTCAAACACCTCTTTAAAGTTATTTTTAGTAATCTTTGACTGGCGCAGTTGAACATCATTAGTGCCAGCATGAATAATAATCTTACTGTATTTACGTTTATCATTAGCCAGCACTTTTAAATTTGATAAGATGTCAGGCGCTCTTGGCTCCTGGTAAACATTTGACTATGGTGGCTGGAGTCTCTATATTCACATTCCATACAATAGAATCACCGATAACTAGAGAACTTTCATCAGGTCTCTCAGTGGGTGTATCACTGAGTGGGGAGAACCTGTTTAATGTTTTCATCGGAACAGAAGAGCGGTGTTTTGACCCACGACTATGCCGTCTCACAGTCACCCAGTTGCCCTGCTGCACGGCTCTTTTACCGGAACCGAACAATGTGTATTAAACCCAGAGCCGGACGCATCCAAAGCTGTGTCTTTAACATTCTTACTATCCTCAATTAAAGTTTTGATGCGTGTCTCTAAAACTGAAATCTTCTCTGTCAGCCGAACTATTTCCTTGCATTTTTCACATATGAATCCCTCATCAGTGACAGTGATGGTGGTTCTTCATCCAGAGCACAATGTCACTCAAGCATTCTGAGACAATTGCTTAAACCGTATGATCTTCTGGGTGGAACGCTAAGTGCAGTCCCCATAAGTGTGATAGGAAAAGCCATGTTTCCGAGTGATGTCATGTAGATCAAGGTCCAATCACTGAGCCCGGGGGTACACTGCTGTGGAGATGTTGTGATTCAGAGACTTTACCTCTCCAAGAAACCCTGCAGGATCTAGCTGAGTGGTAAGACTGGAACCACTGGAGTGCAATGTCAGAGATGCCCATGGTTTTGAGTGTCAAAAGAAGAATTCGATGGTTTACAGTGTTAAAAGCAGTAAGATCCAGCAGGGTGAGAACGTGTGACTTAGAGGCTACGCTTGCCAGTCTTAGAACTTCAATAATTGAAAGCAGTGTGGTTTCAGCGAAGTTCCCTCTCTTGAAGTCCGACTGGTTGCTGTCCAGGAGGTTATTTTGATTAAGGAAGGAGCAGAGTAGGTCAAAGATGACAAGCTCCAACAAAGGGCAGGGGAGTTTTTGGCCTGTAGGTTTCGAGAAGGCATTCAGGATGGGTTTCTTTAACAGTGGGGTGATGTGAGCCTCCTTGAAAGTTGTTTGAAATGTACCGGAGCTTAGAGATGTGTTGATGATGTTGGTGGGAATCGTAATGATGGATGGAGAGAGGCTGAAGGAGATGAGTGGGGATGGGATCCTCTCTTGAAGCCTGACTGGTTGCTGTCCGGGAGGTTATTCTGAGTAAGGAAGGAGCAGAGTAGGTTAAAGATGACAAGCTCCAACAAAGGGCAGGGAAGATTTTGATCTGTAGGTTTCAAAAAGGGATTCAGGATGGGTTTCTTTAACAGTGGGGTGATGTGAGCCTCCTTGAAAGTTGTTGGAAATGTACCGGAGCTTAGAGATGTGTTGATGATGTCGGTGGGAATCGTAATGATGGATGGAGAGATAGGCTGAAGGAGATGAGTGGGGATGGGATCCAGAAGGCAGGTTGTCAGGTGGTAAGAAACGATGGTCTTTGCAACATCAACCTAAGTAAGCAAAGACAAAGAGTGGAAAAAGACAATTAAGGAGTGGGAGCATGGTCAAGTGGAGGCAAGTTAGAGAACTGAGTGCTGATGGCAGTGGTTTTCTACACAATGAAAGATGCTAAATCATCAGAGAGGAAGATTAGAACAGAAAGTTTTGAACAGAGTTTGAGAGTCAGTGAAGTTGTTAATGCTAGAGTGATGTCTGCATAGAAAGAAGAAAGAAGAGACTGATGGACAGAATGGGTGGGTTTAATGAAGCGGTGGAGTCAGGCATCACATTCATCAGATAGTGTATAGATGATGTGGTACCGACAAAAACTATCCGTATCTACCCCAACCAGAAACCCTGGATCAAAAACGATGTTCGAGCAGCCTTGTCAGCGCGGACATCCGCTTATAAATCCGGAGATGCTGACGATCGCAAACAAGTCAGTTACGATCTCAGGAAATCCATCAGAACCGCTAAAAGACAATATAAAGACAAGGTGGAGGATGAACTCAACACCAACGATGCACGAAGCATGTGGCAGGGCATCACTAACATCACAGACTATAAGGGGAATAAAACAGCTAATTTGAACATCGCTGCCTCTCTGCCGGATGAGGTAAATAACTTTTATGCTCATTTCGAGGCTCACAGCCCTGCCACACAGAGAGAGTTCCCGCAGCTGCTGCAGAAGATGTGACGTCACTCTCCGTCTCTGTCGCGGATGTTACCCGATCCTTCAGACGGGTAAATATCAGTAAAGCTGCGGGTCCTGATGGCACCCCAGACATCTTCAACCTCTCGCTCTGTCTGTCTGTGGTCTGCTTCAAGACATCAACCATTGTGCTCATACCCAAGAAAACGAAACCCCATGTTTAAATGACTGGAGGCCTGTTGCTCTCACACCCATCTTCAGTAAGTGTTTTGAGACACTGATCAGAGATTACATCTGCTCTGTGCTGCCCGCCTCATTGGACCCTCTACAGTTTGCATACCGCAGCAATCGCTCCACAGATGACGCCATTGCTTTCACCCTACACACTGCTCTCTCCCACCTGGAAAACAAGAACTCCTATGTGAGGATGCTGTTTGTGGACTACAGCTCAGCATTCAACACCATAGTGCCTTCCACACTTGTTGAGAAGCTCCAGAATCTTGGACTGAACAGATCTCTGTTCAGCTGGATCCTGGACTTCCTGACAGGCAGAAGTCAGGTGGTCAGAATGGGCAACAACACCTCATCCCCAGACCACCTCTACCACAGACTGCTCTCTACACTGCTCTGAGGAAGATGTCTCCGCAGCGTCCGCTCCCGCACGAGTCGACTGAGGGATAGCTTTTTCCCTCAGGCTATCCGACTCATGAACAATCAGAACCGATACACTCCCACACACAATATGTCACACACTGCACTTAAACTCCAAAGTTTAACACTGGACAATATATACACACTGCACTTTATACAACAGTCTACCTTCATCCTATGCACAACTGCTTACTGTTTTAGGACTACGTCCACTCTGCTGCACCTTAGCATATTTCTATGCACACCTTTGTTTACATTATGCAGAACGTGCACACTGTGTTTAGTGTTTAATGTCTAGTGTTAAATGTATGTATGTACACACTGTGTTGAATGTTTCGACTGTGTTTGTCTGATAGTACACTGTGTGTACTGATTATATGTGGAAGTTATGTGGAAGTCTGTACTACATGTTATATGTTACATGTTACCTGTACTGCGTTGTTTTTGAATTTCACTCACCAGGGCACATATGCCGTGGTGATGTGACAATAAAAGTGAATTGAATTGAGGCAGATCCATTTGCAAGAGTTTTATTGAGATAAGTAATCAAACAGAGACCGGGGTTTCCACGGAACAATAACCAAGGATAACACGGCGCATCACAATACTAAAAAAGGGGTAGATAGTATAATACTTCATAAAGAACCAAGGGAAAGAGCAAAATATATAAAGGCAACAAGACAAGGTACAGGTGAATATATTATAGGTAATCAGGATCATTTCACAGAGTTAGACGAGGATGACTGCGGACACTGGGAAATGTAGTCCAAATATTCCGGAGAGTGGGATCTGATGCCACGACAGGAGGGCGTATTAGACTGAGCATGGAGCTGTGTTCACGGAGGACATTAAAGTGGAGGGGGTGTGAGATGTGAGTGGGCACAAATCATCTAAACAGGATGTTAGTGTGAAGCAAAGAGAGTCTACGGCACTGTAAGTGTTTTTTTAAGCGAACTGGTCAGGGAGAGGGAGTGTAGTGGAGACAGCAGAGGACAGGGTAAGAGGAGAAAGCTTACGAAGGTTGTGTCAGAAGTCACAAGTGAGAAAGGAGGTGCCTTGTCTGCGGTAAGTTTAAGATCATAAGTGACAAAATCGGATGTATGCATTCGGTTTATCTGAGTGTCATGAGAACAGCAGTTGCTTGTTTAGATCAGATAAAGTTAGTTCCTAAAATTGTGGGACGCTGACGTGGAAAGTTGCTTGAGATCAAACAATGTGGTCAGGTTGTTCAAGTCAGCAGCTAAGGATTTTCCAATGTTAATTTTTAAATATCTCGAGTACCACAAGAGGGGTGCCATCTTCTGGAAAAGAGGACAGGAGCACATTAAACTCCTCAGAGAACTGTGCTTTATTGGATTATTTTCTATACTGTTTTTATAACAAAGCTGCATATGGATTCAAAACAGAATGCTTCAGAGCATTCGTTACACTACAATCCCAGCATGCATCAGTGGACTTTATCAGTCATTAGCAGACCCCTTTTTGAAATCTTTTTGTGGTTTACGCTGTGTACTGTTATGGGTGCAGGAGGTTTATGATGATTTGTGAGTCAAATCCGACAGAAACATAATTAGCATGTTGACAGACGGAAACACACTCCATCAATTAACCAGACCATCATTTGAATGTTTGTGTGTTAGTGTGTGTGTGTGTGTGTGTGTGTGTGTGTGTGTGTGTGTGTGTGTGTGTGTGTGTGTGTGTGTGTGTGTGTGTGTGTGTGTGTGTGTGTCTGTGTGTGTGTGTGTGTGTGTGTGTGTGTGTGTGTGTGTGTGTGTGTGTGTGTGTGTGTGTGTAATTTAATGGCCATCCTGTTGATAAATGATGAATGTGTGTGTGTGTCCCTTTTTTTCACAGTTTTTTTTTTCTCCATTTCTGTCACCGAAGGAGTTTTGGTTTCCTTGCCACTGTCGCCTCTGGCTTGCTTAGTTAGGGTCACCTCATTTACAACGATATCGTTGATTTGAATTTAAACGCACAGAAAATATTTAAAGTAAACAAAGAAGACATCAACGAATAGAAAATGAATGCACAGACACCATTAAACTGAACAGAGATAACATCCCTGAAGTCAATAATGTATTAACTTTTAACATTAATCATTGTGACACACGGTTTACTAATTATTGTTGTTCAGCTACTTTGATGCAATGTATTTTGTCTAAAGCGCTATAGAAATAACGGTGACATTGACAGGTAAGCAGGCCCCGAGACACAGAATACACCAGAAGAAAAGATTAAGTAACATGTTATGTGTTTACTGTATGTTTTGAATCCTGAAATGTTTATGAATCCCAAAGTTCGTTACATCAGTTCTATTCACATTGATGTTGACATAAGGCAGGACAGATTTTAAACAAAATTAATTGATTGGACAAACTAAAGAGATGTTATGAGCTTGCCTGTGACCCCGGATGTTTTCTTGAGATTAAATTGGCAAACATTGAGCTGAATGTTTCTACACCTCGATTATTGTGTTTTCTCAATAAACACAATCTGACTCCAGGCCTGATGACTATCATCTAGTAAACATATGCTAATTAAGGATCACAGCTTCATGCCCAACGGAGCGCAAGTGTTATGTAGGAAATGAGTTTCACGAGGGAACATAAAGAAGCCACGTCACTTAGGTCAAAGATCATCAAGCAGACATTATGAGCTCAGTGTGTGAAAAAGTATTTTCATCTGAAATTTGTTCTCGTCAACTTTATACCATCTAAACAAAAGTTTAAGTCTCTGATTTGTTGAATAAAAAAAAATAAAGTGTTATTAACAGTACATTATACCCATATAAATTGTGTGCTGTATGGCTTTTACAGTGCATGTGTTTACCCATAACAGCTGCAGTCATAAAACTCTGACTAGGGCACTGTGGACATTCTGCAGTCCATCTGGTCAATTACATTCATAAACAGACCTCTTACAGAAATTTCATCTACTATACAGGATAAAGGCAGGTAATAATCTGGTGAAAGACAACATGCTTATATGTTGACTGTATCATGTGTGACATGTGGCAAGGTATCGTTTGGCATTCTGTGCCTTGCTCAGGGCACCACATCGTGGTAGTGAAGGTGAAAAGAGACAATCTCCGCTGATACAAAGTATTCAACCGAAAACCTTGTGTTCACGACTCCGAAACTTGAACCACCAAGCCACGACTGCCTTAAAACAATTCAAAGGATAACATACTTTCCTCCTCCTCAGTGTCTTGCCACAAACCCAAGAGAATACATTTTTTTCAAATCACAGCACAAAATTCTTCATCACAGCCAGAAAGGATCGATTTAACAATCATAGATGTGACAAGTCATTTAAATGTGGCGTAATATGTTTCCATGGCGTGATAATGTAGTGTTATTTCAACATCACATTCCCTCAACGATGTACGAGATTACAGGTTGTCATTACGACAGCTTTTGTCAATGCCAAGACATTTTTCTAATGTCATTTCATGTCACAGCAGCTCAAGGCTTGATTGGGACTTTTCTTTCACTGTTTGTTTTGGGGACAATAATGAGCGGCTGGGTTTCTGAATGGACGGCTGGAATTCTGTAATCCCCAAACACAATTTAACTGCTGTGAGAACTAGAAATGTGTTCTCTTTCTTTTACTGATAATTAATAGGAAATTGAAGTTTGTTTATGTTAATCCGTGTGTTTCGTTTTTCTTTGAAAGACTCAGACGGACGTTCAGCCTCGCTTGTTTTCCGTGGGTTTTGTTGAAATGAATGGTTTTTCGTATGCTGCTAATTTTCTCACCTACTCATATAAAATGCTCTTTGTTTGAAAGCTTTAAAAGTTAATGTGCTGCTTCAAGCGCTGAATAAATGCTGAAGTTTATTTTCTCCCTAGAGACAAAACTTTCAGCTCAGTTGCATGTGTAAATCTTTATTTACTTACATCGTTTACTCATTCTTAAAAACCGAACCTAAAGCCCCAGCTCAGGTCTGAGATCATTCTAAGTTTGACAATCAGTCTTTTAACCAAACGTTTAGATGTCAGTGTAAATGGTAATATTTCTCTAAATAAGATATTCAGGCTCCAGTGGTTGTAGAATAAATGGATGAAAAAGAGAGTTTTAATATGTGTCTGTCACTGAACAAACACTCCTGAATAACAACGTCTTCATCTGACAGGCTCTAATCTGAAATAATGTTCTCATGCAAGCAAAAACTGAACTCAGGTCCTCTGCAATAAAATAAGGGTAAATGAATGTATAACACCCTTAATTCTTTCTTAGAATTTCTATAAAACGGTTGACTGATGATGTTTTTGGAAGGTTAGTATTGGTCAGTTGTACATGCAGTGGGAAGATGTGGTCTGATGATAATAAAGCTCGACCAGAATGTTGTAGGTTCCCTCCCTTTGTG
The DNA here is from genome assembly GCA_033220385.1 of Triplophysa yarkandensis. Classification (NCBI taxonomy): domain Eukaryota; kingdom Metazoa; phylum Chordata; class Actinopteri; order Cypriniformes; family Nemacheilidae; genus Triplophysa; species Triplophysa yarkandensis. The sequence continues at coordinate 8,871,093 of CM065654.1, forward strand.
CCACAGCATGCCCCATGTTTGGGAGTGAAATGCAGAGCACAAATTACGAGTTTGGAAACGTCTCTCATTAGAACAGAAAGCTTAGTTTTATATCAAAAGTTGTTTGACCTGTTACGAAGCATGAGTGCCAAACTCTTAGTGGGCTCGGAATAGTGGAGAGTGCTGAAAACTGCGAGACTTGGCCATTGCTGCCTGCCGTACAGGTCCATTGGACAGGGTGTCTAGCTGTGAGAAAGGTAACCTGCCAAAGAGAGAAGAAATTCTCTTGGGACAAGGTGGGCACCGTACCTGCACCTCCATGGTGACCATTGTACAACCCAGGGCTTGGTCACACATTGCGCCTGGTTGTTTGCGGTTCTGAGCTCCTGTATGCCCAAAGTAACATACACAGCAACAGCACATTCTACTTGAGAAACATCAACGTAGCCCCTAGCTGGGTCCCCATCCAGGGAAGTAAGGACTGTAGAACCGCCTGACTTGGATGTGCTGAGAAATGGATGTGCATTACCTGGTCTTCGTGGTCCAGGGGTGTAAGTCGTGGTCTGGTGTTTAGAGAGTTGGACCTGTAAGCTGAAGGTTGTGGGTACAAATCCTTGTCCCAGCAATACTGTTAGTCCCTTTGGATAAAAGTGTCTGACAAATGATTAAATAAAATGTCTTTGGTAAATTATTCATGTACATTTAAACGTAGAACCATGAAATCCTCTAGAAAACCCCCAGCAAAAAACAGTAAAACAATTCACTTACCAGTGACTTCAGTGTTGCAGTAAGAAAGACACGAGACTATCCAGACATCCCAGGATATCGGTTCGTACAGGCATTTATTTTTAATAAAAAGAATAAATTATTTGAAAAATGGTTACCACGTTTAATGTCAGAGTAATGTAAGAACAGTAAAAGTTTTGTTAAATATTTTTTATATATATTTTTATATTTTTTATATTTTATATTTTTATATATATAGTAATTTGCCCAACATAATTATTGCATAATGTACAACAAGACTTTGTTAAACTGCTTTGTAGACGACTCTAAACAAGATAGGTGGAATAGATTTAAGGAAGCAGATGACGATCCATTCAATTTTGTTTTCAGGTGAACATCCTATAAACCTTTTCTTCAAATTTGCACTTTCACTCTTATAAATGAAGTTCTATATGTAATGAAATTCAGTCATTTTCCAGTGTTTTAAATATAACCTGTGAAGTATCAGCAGTGATTCAAGGAAAATGCATATAAAATAGACATTTTGTGATTCTGCTTTTGTGTTGTCAATATTAAAAAGACTTTCAGACATCAGACTGCTGTCTTGAGAAACTCACCCATCAGATCTCTTGACAGACGTCACCTTGCGTACTCTGCAATCAAAACCGTCCAATCAAGCTCACTCATTCCGCCTGTCACTCTGACTCAGTTTCGCCTGATTGGACTGCTGTGAGCTAGTGTCGATGGGCACAAAGGATGAGGTGGTCCAGCATAGACAGACGCCGCAGCAGGTGTCTGCACGTCTTTTAATTGTGCTCCTGGCTGCGTGAAATCCACCTTTTCTGCAGCTTTATGATGAGCTGTCACAGCACTGCTGATAGAGGGGGCGTGATGGAGGTGGCGCTTAACAGCAGGGCTTTTGGGGTAAAGTGGACATGACATTAGAAAAATGAGAAGCTATTATGTGGAAGGTGGAAACCTTCAAAAATATACTTTTGAATCCAACAGACCACACGTGAAACCACAAGTGACATGCACAAAAAAAATGTTTGTACCAGTTCATAAAATCATGAATATTCTTCTGGACCTTCTGGATATCTTTAATACTTTAAACTTAAATATAAAAAAATTACCTTAATAATATCCCAAGCAATGGTAACCAGATGACCGCTACTAAATACTTACCTGGACAAATCAAATCAATGTAGAATCATAAAATTACACTGTAGATATACGTACCGTACCCTAACTTATGATATTCAAATTTAGAATTTTGGAATCTTGCGTTTCTTCGGAGATGTTCTCTTTACACTGGAGTTAGTTACACCAGCCCAACATCACACAGCCGTTTTGATGTGTTTTTACTGTAAGTTCAAGTGTTTCTGAGCTTCTAATAGAAATATATTCTCTGAACATTAAAATTTATTTCAAAAATAAAATCTCTCTCTACCTCTCTCTCTCTCTCTCTCTCTCTCTCTCTCTCTCTCTCTCTCTCTCTCTCTCTCTCTCTCTCTCTCTCTCTCTCTCTCTCTCTCTCTCTCTCTCTCTCTCTCTCTCTCTCTCTCTCTCTCTCTCTGTCTGTGAGCGGTGTGTTTTGATGTTTTGATGCTGGATTTGATAGATTTGTTTGTGGTCGTAATCATTTGCTGCGGATCAGAAAGCTGACGGGCCGTTAAATGAAAATTTGCCTTCAGATTTTGGATGCTGCTGCTTTTGTGATGTTCTCCCAGGATAACACTCACACAACACCGTTAGAATTCTTGTGTTCGTGTTCTTGCAACGCTTCACGTGTTTTACTATTGGCCTGAAATCTTCTCATAGTTTAAATGCTTGTTTGTGTACCTATAACACATTCGTTGTGAAAGAAACCCAGAAGAGCACAAAGGTGCAGGTGTTCACAAAAACATTACCAATAAAAAAAAGACCTCAAACAAACTCAAGAAAAAAGAACAGTCGGATCACTGATATGATTTTGAGAGTTTTTTGTTAATAGGCTTCTACAGAGACCCTAACATCTGTGTTGTGTTGTCAATTACTATAATAATATACTGTGTTACAGTTAACATTGCATGTCCAAATATTTCTAAATATTATCATTTATTATCAGATAATTTACTATTTTTAATACCCACAACCAAATCCAAGATAAAAGTTTGTTTTATAGATATGATCATCGCAAAGAGTATTGAGAAGTTTACTGTGTTTAAATGACTTTTCACAACTGTTTACAAAGATGAAATTTCAGACAAAAGAAGAAACAAGTACGATCATCTGGATTATATCACCTGTGATGGAAAATAACTGATTCTGACCGCACTCTCTATTACAACAATTCTTACTTTTACCTCTTGTTCTATTTTTACTGGGAGCATGAAAATCAGTCAATCATCCTTTTCACTGAAGTACCTGATAAGCCTTCAGTTTCTATAACACACGCACGCAAGCACTCAAGCACGCACGCACGCACGCACACACACACACACACACACACACACACACACACACACACACACACACACACACACACACACACACACACACACACACACACACACACACACACACACACACACACACACACATGTTAATTTGTCTTTATTTTGTCAACTCACTGTTGTGCCATTAAGGGGCATTAAAGATTGTTTATAGCAGCAGCACTCATCGGTATCATCCCCCAGGTAAGCTTGGACATGTCTAGAAGAAGTTGGATGCATACCCGAGTCTCAGCATGCCTGAGCGACATCTCGCTCTGTATGAAGCACCATCACCTACAGCTAAACCTGAACTTCTTGTCATCCCTGCCAACCCGAAGACTGGTCACGGCCTCTCTATCCAACTAGGATCATCAACCATTGTGCCCTCCAGGTCTGCGAGAAACTTGGGAGTAATCATCGATGATCAGCTCAACTTCACAGATCATCGTGCCGTCACTGCCAGATCCTGCAGATTCATGCTTTACAACATCAGGAAGATCTGACCTTTTCCCTCACAACATGCCACACAAATCCTGGTTCAGATTCTGGTCCTGTCCAGGCTGGAGTACTGCAATGCGCTACTTGTTGGAACCAAAAAGGACCCATGTAACACCTCTGGCTTCCCATAGCAGTTCGCCTTGAATTCTAATCTCTACTGATCGTCTATAGGACCACCACAGGTTCAGCACCCAGATTACTTTACTCACTAATTCAAAGGTATAGGCCCTCCAGATCTCTGCGCTCCGAAAACAAGCAAAGACTTGTGGTGCCAGCTCAAAAGTGTAAGAAATCTCTCTCATACCAACTCTGCATTGGTTCCTCGATGGTGGAACGATCGGCCTCTTGCTTCACGCTTGGCAGACTCGGTCTCTTTCTTCAAAAAACACCTAAAAACTCTACACCTAACCCAATAGGAGTACCTTCTTTTCTAGCCTACTCACTCTATATATGTATAAAAAAATACCTTAACTTTTTCCCCCCTTCAGGTTTTATCTCGCTTTGTCTAACTTGGTAACCTCGTTGTAGCCCTTGTTCACCTATTGTTGTCTCTGCTATTAACCGCTTCATTGTCTCCTCTACTCTTTGTAAGTCGTTTTGGATAAAAGTGTCTGCTAAATGTAAATATAATCTTAAATATGTGGTCCAGTCATATTTCTGAAAACAGGGACACCTCTGTGATCCTCAGAGACTTCAACATCCACCTTGAGATATCCTCAGCCACCTGACTTGCACAACTTCACATCGTTTGACCTCAAGCTCCTGTCCACGCCGGCAAAACAAGGTCTGTTAATCCACTTGATCTTGTCAACACACACTATTGCTCCACGTTTCACAATCAGGTAACTGCACACATCCAATCATTTACTCAGCGGTATGTCTCCTGTCATTTATCGGAAAAATCCGGGAGCTTGTCATCTACGAACATCTCCGCCTCCTGGACAGCAACCAATCAGGTTTCAAGAAGGGAGACTCTACAGAAACTGGGCTGCTTTCAGTTGTTGAAGAGCTAGGGCTGGCAAGGGCGGTCTCCAAATCATCTGTTCTCATCCTGCTGGACCTCTCGGCTGCTTTTAATACCATAAACCACTGAAATCTTCTTTCAACTCTCAAGAGACGGCCCTGCAGTGGTTCCAATCGTACCTCTTAGGTAGATGCTTCAGGGTAATTGTGGCTACTCAGCGATATACCCAACAATGCTTTTGAGCTGGCCGGACACTACACGCTCATGGCGGATAGCATGGCATAGGACTCCAGCAAGACAAGAGGCGGTGGATTTTGCAATTATGTCTACAAAGCTTGGTGTACGAACAATTTCAATGTTGGGAGACACCGCTCAGCAACCTTAGAGTTTCTTATGGTTAAATGTAGAGCTTTTTATCTGCCGCAGTAGTACACTTCCATCATAATAATTGCAGTCTACATTCCACCGGATGCTAATGCCAAGCTTGCATTGAACGAACTTCATGCAGCCATTATTAAACAACAGACTGCTCATCCGGAAGCTGCTTTTATTTTCACGGGTGATTTTAATCGCAGCAAACTAAAAAACAGTACTCTCCAAATTCCAACCAGCATGTTTCCTGCTTCACCAAAGGAGACAAACTTTGGATCTTGTTTACACAAACATTGATGGAGCGTACACCGTGACCACCTTTCCCCATCTTGGAAAGTTTGATCACCTTTATTTGTTTCTCAACTCTAAATATTTACTCCTCATTATCCGTGAGGACTATCAAAAGTGTGGCCAATTGAAGCAGACTCTTTATTTCAGGACAGATTCCAACACACTACTGGGGTATGGTTGCTTCTCAGGCTGCCGATGGCTCTCATACAGAAATTGATATTTATACCTCCCCCAAACTGGATTACATCTACAACACCACTGACGATGTAACAACATGAACTTCTACAGGTGTGCGATCGAGAGCATCCTGACCAGCTGTATCACATCCCAGTATGCGAACTCCTCAGTGGCTGACCGCAAAGCACTGCAGAGGGTGGTGAAAACTGTCCGACGCATCACAGAGACAACACTTCCTGCTATTGAGGATATCCAGAGGAAACACCTTCTAAGTCGAGCTCGCAGCATTCTCAAGGACTCCTCTTGCCCTGACCACTGACTGTTTAACCTCCTGCCCTCCAGGGGGCACTTCAGGAGCCTCCGGAAAAGGACCACAAGATTAAGGGTCTCCTTACTGAACTCTGCCTTCTGTTATCACTCAACATCTCCGCCCCACCACAAACACACAGACTCTTCCCCCTCTTCAACACTATCTGTGTTCGTCCAGAAACACTGAACAATCCATTGGCACCAAAACATTCCATTAACTTTACTATCCATTGCAATAGTGTGAATTATGTTCATATGTTTATAGATACATAATCCATCTGTATAGTATGTTCAAAGTACACCTGTCTGTATATCTGCTTAGTATTTTAAAACTGTAAATAATGTCCATTCTTTCTATTCTGTTTAACTATTGCACATATTGCACATATATTCTATACTTCCTGCTTATTGCACTTATGGTTAGATGCTAACTTCCACGTTCACATTGAAATTTTTTGCAATACTTCAAATGCAATCACATGTACAAGACCTAATTTTGTGGCGGTGCACACACTTTTCTGTGTTTCATCATTGTAGCCTCTCGTTGCATAATTTCCATGCCATTGCAACATTATCCCAGTCTTAACATCGAATAGGTCGCAGTGCTCGGCTGGCCCAAGCTGATATAACTTCTGCCTTAATAATGACGCCTATTCATCCAGATTATTAACATTCAACAGTAATCTTTCATCCTCCGACTTACTTTTTTGGAGAGGAGTGCTCTGACTTTGGTAAAGATATCGTCTTCAGAGCCCTCTCGCTGGACAGAACCCCAAAACTGCTTACCATTGTTACAGTTTTCTTCAATTATTGGTTAAGGCGAACTAGTTAAATAAGATCGAGAGGAGCACGTGCCAATTATTACGAAGCTGCATGTCATAAGAAATCACATTATCTCTCCAATCAGCTTAAGACGAAGCACCTATAAATATAGACAAGTCATCTACCTCCATTCTCTTGATTGTTTCCAGCATCCCTCCTCCACTCCTAACTCTATATCGTTTCAAAATCCCGAATCAGAATGAGCTTTATTGCCAGGTGAAAAATAATTAAAAATAAGTATGTAGTATGTAAGTTAAAAACACAATAGTGGAAATGCAATGTTTAAGAAGTGCTATGGGTAAAATAGAATATGTACAGATGTTTTATAAATATACAAGTTATAAGATGCAAAGTCTGATGGAAAATATTGCACACAACTATATTGCTTTAAGTCTAAAGGTGTAATCTACAGGTGTTTTAAATATGCAAATTTAAAAATTATTAAGAAAAAAAAAAAAGCCTGATTGAAAGTCATTATTGAACACATTTTTTGTACAAGGTGAACATGTAACTGTTCATGAGGTGATGGCCTGAAGAAAGAATCTTTTCTATATCTGGATGTTCTTGTGCTCGGTGTTCTGTAGCACCGACATGACGGTAACAGTTGAAGCAGAGAGTGTGCTAGATGTTAGGGGTCCAGAGTGATTTTGCGAGCGCTTTTACTCACTCTGGATGAGGTGTATGTAACTCGTTCAGCAGTCCAGACTATTTGCTGTAATCATCTGAGATCAATTTTGGCGGCTGAGCCAAACTAGGGGCAGTTGTGGTTGTGGCCTGGTGGTTCGAGTCTTGGACTTGTGATCCGAAGGTTGCTGGTTCGAGACTCGGAACCAACGGGAATACGACGACTGAGGTGAGTCCCTTGAGCAAGGCACCGTCCCCCAGCACTGCTCCCCGGGCGCGCAGCATTGCTGCCCACTGCTCCGGGTGTGTGTTCACAGTGTGTGTGTGTTCACTTACTGGATGGGTTAAATGCAGAGCACAAATTCCAAGTATGGAACACCATACTTGGCAATACGTCACTTCACTACAGTGTGTGCCATGACCTTCAAACTAGACGGTGACGGAAGTGTAGAGGATGGATTCGATCACAGCTGAGTAGAACTGTTTGAGCAGCTGTCGGAGATATTAAAGTCTTGCTGTTTTTTTTTTGCTGGGTATCTAGTCAATTTGATTGCATACTTTACATCCTGAGAGACTGTAGTGCCCAGGAACCTGAATGACTCTACTGCAGCCACAGTGCTATTCATGATGGTGATTGGGGGTAGAGGACTCCTAAAGTCCTCTATCATCTCCTCTGTTTTGTAGTGTCCAGGTTGTGGTACCTTCACTATAGATCCAGCTGCTCAACCTCCTGTCTGTACGCAGTCTTGTCACCATTCCGGATGAGTCTGATAACAGTAATGTTGACCACATACTTCAGGAGCTTGATGGAGGGGTCTTTAGAGATGCAGTCATTTGTGTACAGGGAGAAGAGCAGTGGGGAGAGAAAACATCCTTGTGGGGAACTGGTGCTGTCTGACAAGATTTTGCCCATTCTGACTAGCTCTGGTCTGTCTGTCAGAAAGCTGGTGATTCATTGACAGACAGAGTTAGGGATAGACAGGTTGGTGAGTTTGGTCTGGAGCAGCGATGGGATGATGGTGTTGAAGGCAGAGCTGAAGTCCACGAACAGAATCCTTGCATGTCCCTGGTTTATTCAGATTTTGTAGGGTATAATGCAGTTCCATGTTGACTGCATCATCCACAGACCACTTTGCTCTGTAGGCAAACTGCAGCGGGTCAAGCAAGGGGTCAGTGATGTCCTCCAAATACGCAAACACCAGTCTTTCAAATAACTTCATGGCTACAGGTGTTAAAGCCACAGGTCTGTAGTCAATTTGTTTTTTCCATTGATCTTTGGTTTCGGAAGAATTGGGATGATGGTGGAGCGTTTAAAGCATGAAGGGACTCCAGTGATCTGTTGAACATCAATGAGAATATAGAAGCCAGCTGGCCAGCGCTGGTTGTCAGACAGGCTGGGGAAACACCGTCTGGGTCTGGTGCTTTTCTTCTCTTTTGTTCTTTGAAGATCTGGCGCGCATTATCCTCACTGATCTGAAGTGCTGGAGGTGTTGATGGCTGCGTAGAGAAATGTTCATAGCGTGAATTTTCTGATCTCACCATCTCTAATCTACAATAGAACTGATTTAAATTGGTTCCCTTTTAGTGGGTCTCTCAACGTCGTGACTGAATGGGTTTGATTTTGAGAACCCATTTGTCTTTGAGCCTATTGAACAGGCCAACGTCTCCTGGGCGTTTCAGCATAACCTGATATGGTTTTTTAAAAGTGCAAATTACCTTTGAAATTTCCAATCTGGGCACAGCGTGTGTTTTTGTAATAAGACACCGCTGTACTCTTGGGTGTAACTTGCTTGTGATGACGGAGATTCTCATGAGGTCTGCCTCACGTGTTTGGGTTTCCAGCAAGCTGAGAAAGTCCACATGAAATCATGACGTTGCGGTCGCGGGTGGCATGACTTTTCGTGTGTGTTCTTCCATAAGTGCGGCTTGGTTTGTCACCTCTGCGAGCAGTGTTGGTGATTTGGGGAAGACTTTGTCAGCCTTAAACTCGCAGACCGTTCATACCCCATTAGGCTTGTCATCTCCGTGTGAACGAGTTGCTTTTCCTCTTGCATTAATGTGTGAGCAGGATTAGCTACCCTTTATAGCATCTGGAAGCGAGCTGTTTATCTCCGATCCGTGAGAAGTCCTATCCCCTCTGCTTTGACGATCAGGGGGCGTGGCGACACGGACCCATCGATGACAGCCATGCTCTTCCAGCTGTCGCGAGCTTTTGGTTTTAGTATATGGCCCCGCCTGCACACCAGCATTCCCAGCTGGATTTAAGGTACGTTAGATGTGCGGGGAGCAATAAGGCCTGCCCCACCCTCTTACCGTTCTTCCCGAAAATGCATGCTGAGCTCAACAAGATGTGTCAGGCGTCTTTTGCTGCCTGCAATCCCCTTCCAGGACGGCGTCTTGTGCTGTGGTGACAAAAGACAGTGATGTAGAGGTCAGACGACCCCCAGGGCCTACCCCTGGCCAGACGGTTTGTCCCTGCACGGCTGGGATGCTGTGAGTAAGGAGCATGTAGCGTTGGGTTGAGGGACAGGTCCCTGCCTACATTGGCACATCGTTGCCTTGAAATGGTTGGCTATGCTGCTGTCCCTCAGGAGGTAACATACCTTGGGGTTGGACAGCATCAGAGCCATCGTGTACTAAATCAAGGATGGCGTAAGCTCTCGGCACATGTCGAAATTAGGCATCTTACGCGTTAGTTTTAGTTGATTAAATTCTCAGAGAATAACAAAGACAGTTGTTGTTCTGTGTCTGTAATCAGATCAGTCAGCTGTTTTAGCGCAGTAGTCACGTGTGCTTGTAGTGGAATGTAAACACTCACAAGTATGAACAATGAAAACTCTCACAGTGAGTTAAACGGGTTACAGTTAATGAAAAGCACTTCCATATTAGGACAGCACATCTATTTTAATGCAGTTACATCACCACACCACCTTCTGTAGATGTAAAAGCATTTCCCACCATCGCGTGTTTTCCCTGTTACCAAATCAGGTGGTGTGCACTGCTGAATGTTCAGCAGTTAGTCTCTTGTTAAGCTTATAGAGACAGACATAAAACAAGACAATGTAACAAAGACAACAATACTACAGAAGAGCTCCATACCGAGGCGGCCTTATTGCCACCTTACTCTCAGTGGCTACTGATTTTTCGATTGACAGCTCCCTGGCCATGAAGTCGATACTGAAGACAGTGCAAAGGATTTTTAAGAGTGATCTACATGCTGTTATCTGCATTGTTTAGATTTATTCTTTGCTATTTACTTTCCTTCTTATTCAGTATATTATTAAGTGATTGGTATTTAATTTCGTCTTGCGGGTTTGGATCCAAGAGTTTCATCATTTTGATGAAAAGAAACATTGTTATCTAAGAGAAAATCAAAATTGAAAAAAAAGAAAAATAACAGAATATTGGGCAGTGAGAAGTGAACGGCTAATTGAAATTTTCATTGATGCATACTGTAGAGCAATTAAACTTTTAGCTATTTTTTTTAATCTGAATTACATTAATATACCTGAAGGTTTGTTTCCTGTCATGATGAGGATGACAAAAGCGTCTCTTTTTTTGTCTTTTAAACTTGATGGTGAATTAACAGATTTAATCCCTTTTCCTTACATCCACAGCAAGTACAACCATGAAAGTATCAATAAATTCATTTATGTATTTAAACACATTTATATATTGACATTTATTTATTTAAACAACATTTTTTGCAACAAATTCATAAGTTAACACAATTTATTGTGAATATTTTTTTTATTTAGTCATCTTGCAAAACAGCATTTTCATATAGTACATAGCCTACATACCTGCATAAAATGAGTAAAAATAAATGCAAAATATAAAGCTAATTGTCACGAATCAGACCTCTTTGACTTTCTCCAACCAGTGGTCCAGATCCTGCCAAGAACAGTGTCTCTCTCTAGTCAAGTTCTTGCTTAGGCCTTCAGTATATCCAACGCCTCCCAGCTTCCACCAAATCGAACCATTCTTTCTGCCATAACAATCCGTCTGGAGCCGCTTCTTCATGTGGGCTGAATATACACTCAGCAACAGACGCATCGCCACCGGCATCCCAACCCTTCCTACCACCCTGATCAATGGGTATGGCTCTAAAGCCCTTGTACGTGGGTCCATTTAAAATTCTTTTTTAAAATTCTTGACTAGCACCAACACCAAATATAGTATCTCACCCTGGTTTCATGTCTCCCTGATCAAGCCCGCTAGCAGTATGAGGAGAGAGGAGGCCCAGGAGGAGGTCGGAAACCAAGGAGTTTCCCCCATCATCATAGACGGCGAGGAGGCTTATCTGTTTCGTGAGTTTCTGTTATCTTGTTTCCTTAGCCGCATTCTCCAGTATCGATCTAGGCTGGGAGGGCTCCTTCATCAGCTCAGAGAACGTCCCCAACGTCGGTTGCCTCCTCACATCAGGAGCTGTTTTTGAGGAGGGTCACTAACCAGACATATGATGCTTCCTCCAACCGCCAGCAGAGAGAGCCATGACAGCATTTAGTTGCCCTTCATTGGCCACAATCCCTCACGCCGAACTCACACTCACAGGTGTTCGATATCAACCTGGAACTTTTCCCTGGATTAAATATGTTTCTTGCTGCCTGCTTCGACCTATAACCTGGACTTTGTTGTGATTTTGGATTCGTCTTCCTCTTGGACTGCTGTTTAGGTTTTTGTTATAAATAAAGTTGCATATGGATCCCAACCAAGCTGGCCCATCATTACACTAATGTGGTGGAGACTTATTAGGACTGTAAATTCTGTCTACTGCTGAATCAATTTTATATGATAATCACTCCGGGGTGTCAAAACACAAACACACTGTTATCATCATTATTAGACAGGGGGAAACAATTTCCAAATATTGGATTTGTAGTTAGATACAATAGAGGTATCTGGGTTATTATAGGTATGGTTCTACAACAAACAGATAATAAACATAGTTATAAACTGTAGTGGGAATATTGATATCTTTATGGATTCATAGCATACCTTTACAGTAAAACTGAGGTTAAGCGTTACTTTTCAAATAACACAAACAATTAAGCTAGGGGATAGATATCATAACTTCTTAATTAGCATGAAAGCACACTATAAAGGAACAAAACTCCCTGAATAGTCCTGAAATGAATCAGCATCCCTGTACAGCCTCTCGCGATGTATCTTTGCATGCGTCAGATCAACACAGAACGGCACGCTCTTCTTTTAGGTGCTTAAACTGTGTTTGAGCACGTCAGCTATATAACGGTGAGGCGCGTAAATAAATATTTCGGATGTATACAAACTTTTTAACTCCTTAACATTTCAAGATATAAACAACACATAAATTCCATTCATCATCTATGAAAAATAAATATGAACTAAAAATAACACTTTATCACCTTAACACCCACTAGGTGTCATAAGTTGTGAGGACAGAACCCAAGTGCAGCCAGCTACTAAAAAAAATTATTTTACCAGAAACATACATAACATAAAATCCCTCGAGGGGGAAAACAAGAACAAAAATACAAGACTAACTAGATTTGGAAAACTTAACGTGAGTGCACGACAGACAAAGACAATAAATCAGAAGGGCCTTAAATAGGGAAGAAACTAAAGCAGGTAATGAGGGAAACAAGTGAAGGGATATCAATATAATTATTAATGATAGACTGGCATATGAATATTGCTTTATATTCTGTATTTACTCAATGTCAGCTTGTTATCTGGTGTGAGAGAGCCCGGATGTCCGTGTCTCAAATGTGTGAGAGTTGATAACTTCGCTGATATACCAAGTAAGGAACTATTTTAACAATAAAACAATACAGATTTTAAAAACCTTTGCACTGTCCTCCACTGGTCATGGAGCTGTCAATAAAATATCAGCAGCCAATGAAAAAAATTCAGTTTATTTGAAAATCTTGTCCTGTCATGGCAATTGTATTCATTTTTTCATAATCAAGGTGTTTTTCGTCTTTCTCATTGTATATTTTTGTTCGAATTTTCAAAAGATTAGTTCTTTTCATGTGGCATATATTTAATCCCATAACATTCCCACTACAGCTGTAGTGTCCACTGCACAACATATGTACATATGTAAGCCACTTCGGATAAAAGCGTCTGCCATATTCATAAATGTAAATGTAAAATGAGAATCATGAAGAGAAGGCAGCATTTATAGAATCATTCTTCAGGAAGGGAAGCAAAAAAATGTCAAATGAATCTAAAGCACAGGAGAATGATAGTCAGGATGAACAAAGAGAAAGAGAGAAACAAAAGACCGACACGGAGACTGATGAAAAAGAAACTCCACAGAGAACAAGCTCAACAAGCCCAAGAAATGTTACCTATACCACCACTCTACCACTTGACTGCTTAACTGTTATATATCTGTTCTAATGTATAATATCAATTAAATCAAACTGTTTTAAGTGTTCGAGAACCCTGGAAATCTAAGACTAGATTTTAGACTTGTTTTCTAGCTCAATCGCAGACATTTCAGGATGAAGACCCTGAGAATGAAGAGGAGCTAACTGACCATGCTGATCCATCTGGACCGCCAGGTAAACTATAACATTAAGTGTGAGAGTGAAATGACTCATATGCAAGGTATATTTTATAGCTGAGTAGGAGTTGTGTAATGGACTATTGTCAAGGTTTGGACTTAGCAGTCATATGGAGCACAATGTCCTTAAGTTTTTAAACAGAACAAGACACAACAGATCAAACCATTACAGTTAGGTAAACCGCCATTCTGAGGTTAAAGAACTTGAAAAAACGTCTAGCAGTATCTTAGAGAGAATAATTTCTCGTAAACTTATCAAGAACACAATCCACCCAATGAGAAAGTGTACTGTGACTTTAAATGGATCTCTTGATATCCTCATGCTGCTGCTGATTTTATTTCAAGCTTAGAGCTAAATGCACATATAGGGCCACTGAAGTCTAAGTCATGTAAAATCCTGTGTCTGGTGCAGATGCGCTGAACTTAACACTTATTTACTTGTCTTTACTATAAACACCTTTGACATGTCTGCAGTCAACCAACAGCAGGGAGAACAAATTATATTTTTGGGGTAAATTACAACTTTTATACACCATACTGTATAAATGTTCTTCAGTGGATGATGATGACTCAGTGATCAAAAAAGATACTTAATGTATTTTTAAATCGAAGAGTCAAATGAGACTTAAAATCTGTTGAGATGTGATAAACTGAGTGAGGGTGTGAGCTGTTATTAGCTGTTTGTGTGTGTGTGTGTGTGTGTGTGTGTGTGTGTGTGTGTGTGTGTGTGTGTGTGTGTGTGTGTGTGTGTGTGTGTGTTTGGTGATGTCACATATGTGCTGGATCAAACCTGCTTCTTTCTTTTGACAGCTAATGGAACTGTCATCGTTCCTCAAGCTGATAAAGATCTGGTTTCAATTCCCTGCAAACAATCTCTCTTCTTGCACACACTTTAATGTAGGAACTGAAACTGTGTACTGTTCTGAAGCTGAAGAAATGTGGGAAGAAATCTTTTCAACAGCATAAATTGTAATTCACTTTAGGTAAGTCTTATTCGTTATGTCATTACATGAAACCAAAGCACCAATGTATTCTCTCCCCACTGCTCTTCTCCCTTTACACAAATGACTGCATCTCTAAAGACCACTCCATTACGTTTCTGCAGTTACAACAACCTGGAGCTGAACATGCTCAAAACAGTGGAGATGATAGTGGACTTTAGGAGAAACCCACCTGCACTCCCCCCACTCACCATCATGAGTCATTCAGGCTCCTGAGCACCATCATCTCTCAGGACCTGAAGTGGGATGCTCACATTGACTCTATTGTGAAGGAAACCTAGCAGAGACTGTACTTCCTTCAATAGCTGGGAAAGTTCAACCTGCCACAGAAGCTACTCGTACTGTTCTACTCAGCTGTCATTGAATCAATCATCTGCACTTCCATCACCGTCTGGTTTGACTCAGCCTCCAAAACTGACCTTTTCTCAGACTTTCGTGTGTAGCACCTTTATAATTTGTTCATTTGTAAATTTCCTATAGCAATATGGTTGAGTGCAATACTCTACCTCAGATATTCATATATCAATAATGAATCTCCAAGATGGCGCCGAGCATGGCAGCCGTGTTGCGAGCTCCGTACAAACATTGCAGTTTTCCGTTTGTTTTACTCTTTTGATTGTTGTTGTCTTTTGTGTTGTAGGTTGTTTGTTTAACTGTTTACGTCAGGCAAACACTTCTGAACATAGGTGCCTTCGTTGCGAACCGGAAATCAGACTTTGAGTTTCTGGACACTGGCGGTTTGTTTACAGACACCGCAACAGAACCCTTTGTCTGGGCTGCACGGACGCGACAGAGGAAACACTGCCGGAAAGGAGGGAAGAGAGCCGGCATCCTTGTCAGTCTCAGGCGCGGTTCTCTCCAACCTCCTCTCCCTTCCATTCTACTGGCTAATTTTCAGTCTCTGGACAACAAACTCTGTGAACTGGGGACAAGGATCTCGTGCCAGCGAGAAACAAGAGAATGCTGCATTATCTGCCTCACAAAAACCTGGATGTCTGCACAGGTTCCAGACTCAGCCATCGAGCTCACCATATTCTCTGAGCACTGCTCGGACAGAACAAGAGAGCTCACAGGGAAGAGCAGAGGTGGAGGAGTTTATTTCTTTATTAACAACTCGTGGTGTTATGAGAGGAACCAACACTGTTAAATCCTTCTGGTCCCCTGATCTGGAATTTCACATTCTTCTGTGTCGACCATTTTGGCTACCGATTGAGTTCACAGGGGTCATCATCACAGCTGTTTACATTCCTCCTTAAGCCAATACAGAAAAGGCACTAAAGGAACTTTACAGGAATATAAGTCAGCAGGAAACCAGAGGCAGGGTTTATTGTCATGGGGACTTTAACAGAGCAAACTTCAGGACAATAGCAACAAAATACTGTCAAAACATCACCATTAATACTCGTGGTGATAGTGTACTGGACCATTGTTACTCTCCATTCCCGAACGCCTCCAAGTCTCTGTCCCGCCCACCGTTCGGCAAATCCGATTACTCCTCCATTCTGCTGCTGCCTACTTATAGGCAGAAACTGAAACGGAAAGCCCCCGCCCTCAGGACAATTCAATGCTGGTCGGACCAATCAGACGCTACACTTCAGGACTGTCTTGATCACATGGACTGGGACATGTTCCTGATAGTGCTGATGACGACATCGAGGCGTAATAAGACACTGTCACGTGTTTCACCAGGAAGTGTGTAGAAGATGTGGTGCCGACAAAATCAATCCACATCTTCCCCAACCAGAAACCCTGGATCAACAGTGATGTTTGATCAGACTTGTCAGCGTGGACATCCGCTTATAAATCCGGAGATGCCGACGATCGCAAACAAGCAAGTTACGATCTCAGTTAAACCTTTAAAACCGCAAAAAGACAATACAAAAACAAGGTGGAGGATCAACTTCTCACGTCAACACCAACGATGCAGAGGATGTGACCTCATTCTCCCTCTCTGTCGCAGATGTAACTCGATCCTTCAGACGGGTAAATATCCGTAATGCTCCGGGTCCTGATGGCATCCCAGACCTTGTGCTCCGAGCCTCCGCATACCAGCTAGCCGGTGTTTTCACAGACATTTTCAACCTCTCCCTCTGTCTGTCTGTGGTTCCTGCATGCTTCAAAACATCAACCATTGTGCCCATACCTAAAAAAAGCAAAACCCCATGCTTAAATGACTGGAGGCCTGATGCTCTCACAACCATCTTCAGTGTTTTGAAGAGACCCATCACAGATTATCTCTGCTCTGTGCTTCCCGCCTCATTGGACCCTCTACAGTTTGCATATCGCAGCAATCGCTCCACAGATGAAGCCATTGCTTTCACCCTACACACTGCTCTCTCCCACCTGGAAAATAAGAACACCTATGTGAGAATGCTGTATTGCCTTCCACACTTGTTTAGAAACTCCGGAATCTTGGACTAAACAGATCACTGTGCAGCTGGATCCTGGACTTCCTGACAGGTAGAAGTCTGGTGGTCAGAAAGGGCAACAACACATTATACCCGTTGACCCTCAACACTGGTGCTCCTCAGGGCTGTGTGCTCAGCCCACTCATGTATTCCCTGTACACACATGACTGTACAGCCACACACAGCTCCAATGTGATTGTCAAGTTTGCTGATGACACAACCGTGATAGGCCTGATCACCGACAACGATGAGTCGGCCTACAGAGAGGAGGTGAGCACCCTGACTAAATGGTCTCAGGAGAACAACCTCACTCAAAACTGACAAGGCCTAGGAGCTGGTGATAGACTTCAGGACAAGAACACACCCCCATCACTATCGACGAGACACCTGTGGAGCGGGTGAGCAGTTTCAAGTTCTTTGGCGTCAACATCAGCGAGGATATCACCAGGTCCATACACACCGATGCACTGCTGAAGAAGGCACTACAGTGCCTCTTCTTCTTGAGAAGGCTAAGGAAGTTTGGCATGAGCCCCAGCATCCTCAGAACCTTCTACACCTGCACCATAGAGAGCATCCTGACGAGCTGCATCACTACCTGGTTCGGAAACAGCACTGCTGGCAACCGCAAAGCTCTGAAAAGGGTCGTGCGAACAGCCAGTCACATTGTTTGAGGTGAGCTCCCTCCCTACAGGACATCTACACCAGGCGGTGCTTAAGGAAATCCCGGAAGATCATCAGGAACTCCAGCCACCCATCTCACAGACTGCTCTCTATGCTGCCCTCAGGAAGACGTCTCCGCAGCATCCGGGGTATAGCTTTTTCCTTCAGGCTATCCGACTCATGAACTTTCAGAACTGATATACCGGCAGCACAATCCCACATACAATATGCCACACTCTGAATTTTAACTCCAAAGTTTAACACTGGACAATATATACACACTGCACATTATACAACAGTCTACCTGTCATGATTCTGCCTCTCTTGTTCATGTCTTTCCTGATTTTGGCAGAATTGTGGCAGACCTGTGTTTTGTGTGAGTTCACATGGTATTGTTTGTTTTGACATGCCATGTGCTCTCTTGTCTCGTCTCTTGACCCCGCCCCCTTGTTATCCTGTCTATCTTCCCATCATTGTTTCATTCCCCACACCTGCCCCATATCGATATCCCTTGTTAAGTTTTCGCTATTTAAAGCCCTTGTGTTTTCTGTCCTGTGTCGTTGCATTACACTTGTTACTCGTGGTCCTTGGATTGTTTTCTTGTCTTGTCATGGTTTCAAGTTTTTGTTTGGATGTTGCCTTCCCTGTTCCCTGTTCCCTGTTCCCTGTTCCCTGTTCCCTGTTCCCTGTTCCCTGTTCCCTGTTCCCTGTTCCCTGTTCCCTGTTCCCTGTTCCCTGTTCCCTGTTCCCTGTTCCCAGTTCCCTGTCTTGCCTTGTCTTAGTTTATTAGTAATATTACCTTGTTTTGTGCCCCCTCGTGGGAAGTCTTTTGTTTGACCGTTTGGAGAGTTTTGTGTTACTTTTTTCCCCCATTGTGGGTTTGTGTTTTGGTTCATTAAAATCTTGTTCATTCACCCTGATCCTGCTTCACGTGCCTGCATTTGGGTTCTTCCTCACCACATCTCGACACTACCTTTATACTATGCACAACTTCGTACTGTAATCAGATTACGTCCACTCTGCCGCACCTTAGCATATTTCTATGCACATCTTGTTTACATTATGCAGAACGTGCACACTCTGTGTTTAGTGTTTAATGTTTAGTGCTTGATGTATGTTTGTACACACTGTGTTGAATGTTTCGACTGTAAGTTTGTTCAATAGTACACTGTGTGTACTGATTATATGTATGTGCATATTGCACACTGTCTTATGTTGAAGTCTGTACTATATGTTATATGTTACATGTTAACTGTACTGCAATTTTTCTGGAGCAAGCTCCCAAGAATTTCACTCACCAGGGCACATGTGCCGTGGTGATGTGACAATAAAAGTGAATTGAATTGAATTGATTACAACTCTCTGAAATTTTTAATTTACATTTACATTTACATTTAGTCATTTAGCAGACGCTTTTATCCAAAGCGACTTACAATAGTCGAGGAGACAATGAAGCGGTAAATAGCCGATACAACAATAGGTGAACAAGTGCTACAACAATGCTACCGAGTTACACAGAGAGCAACAACAAACACAAACGTTTAGAGACGTTTGTTGTACTCACAGAGAGAGTTTGTTGTTAATTATATTTTGCTTGCATTACCTGCATCTGCACAAATATTGACATACATTTCAGATGATTGCCTGTCATCAGCATAGGTCAGTTGATAAAACAAGTCAGGTCATTTTGTTCTTCATGAAAGTTTATAATTTCCTTAAAGCTGTTTCTGCCGGACACATCCGATTGAGAACGAATTATACTGCCTGAAATACATGCCTGAAAGTGGATAGAAATATTGTAAGGCAGATATTGTATTCAAATTCACAGGTGTAATATTATAAAATGTATTCTAATATGTTTATGACATGATTACTCCATTATCACTTTTACATAAGGATCTGCAGTGCCAAGGTTACAGCGGTTCTGACTCCCAACTCATGAAGCGGTCGCAAGACCTTTCAGGTTTTCAGTACACTGAACCAAGAACTGTTTCTTTCGGACACTTTCAATTTAGAATTGAGACTGAGCATGCGTAATTCACCATAAATCCAATGTACAACATGTTCTGCTAATGCTACAAGTTACACGTAAACCATTGACATGAATAAGGGGAAGCATCTTGTGAATGTAGGGTCATTTTATAATAAATACATTGCATTAGTTTACGCATGGATCATATTGTTTCCCTCTCAGTCGGTCTCTCAACATTGTGAGCTGAAAGGGGGGGGTTTGATCTTGAGAACCCATTGTCTCCGAGCCTATTAAAAAAGGCCAATTAATTGGCGAATGAATCAATTCATGTCCCTGCCCGTGATGACGGGTATAAAAGGGGACGGTAGAGATCATTCATCACCGTTTTGTTCTTCGGAACCATGGTATGCTCCTCGAGCGTTTCGAGTCTAACAAAATGCTCGAAAATTATAACGCATTGCAGCAGAACGTTCCTGAGGGCGACTTCCCCTGGGCGTTTCAGCAACTGCTGGAGGTGGCTTTAAAGCTATAATACTAAAAAGAGCAAATTTCTTACCTGCGCAGGGAGGGGCTGTTTTGGAGACGCGATGTAGAACTTTGCCCAGCAGTTCTCTGTGGTGCAGTAGCAGAAGGAGGTTCATATCCCTCCACGGCGTGGATCGGCCACTAGAAGCCGCCGTAGTCCTGCCCATCATCTGCTTCCAAACGGCTCCGCCCCTCCGCGCCGGCTCCGGTATGAGCACCCCTTGAACAGCTGGCGCCCCGCAGAACATCGGCCTTGCGGAGTTAGGCGACTCCATCCCGTCAGTAACCTGCCTAAAGCGGTTACTTTGACGGGTCTCACCAAGGCGTTCTCCTTCCCTGGGTTTCTGCAGCCACAGTTACTCTCCACACGACGGTGCGTGGCTAGCAGATGTGGTTCACAGACGCTTGCGTCCCTCGGGGGTGCATCGGTCTGCGGGCCAAGGAGGCCTGTCGACTCCAGAGGTGAGGGGCGGAGCCGTTTGGGAGAAGATGATGGGCAGGACTACGGTGGGCTTCTAGTGGCCGATCCACGCCGGGGAGGGATATGAACCTCCTTCTGCTACTGCACCACAGAGAACTTTTGGGCAAAGTTCTACATGGCATCTCCAAAACTGCCCCTCCCTGCGCAACGGGCACATCAAAAAACCTAGATTTCTCGGAATCCCAAATTTGCGCAAGGGTGAGCCAAAAGTGGTGCTCTTGGACCACTATTTTGGACATAGCCCAGCCACGGGACCGCGATTACCTTCATCGCTATCAGCGCGAGGCTAGTTGCAGTCATGAGCTCACTGTGGCTTGGTCAGGCCTCCACTCGACTATCTCCAGCAAGGCTTCCGGCTTGGTACAAAAAAAACATTACAGAATGAAAGGGAGAATGAAACTGACGGAGATACGCCCATATTGATATTGATCCCCAAATCACCAATGCCGCTCGCGGTAGATACAGACCGAGCCAAGGGTTCGGCTGCAGCGCTACGGGTAGCAAACGAAGTGATGTCTGATTTCATGACGAAAAAAGACAACTCTCACGTAGAGAACATGATACCCGCAAGAGACTGTCCTTGGCATGCCGGAAACCCATACACGTGAGGCAGATCTCTCAGAATCACCGCCTTTGACAAGCCGGTTGCCCCAAAGAGAACAGCGGCGTCCCATTACAGAACCACACACTGTGCCCAGGTAAGAAATTTGCTCTTTTAGTATTGTAGCTTTAAAGCCACCTCCAGCAGTTGCTGAAACGCTCAGGGGAAGTTGCGCTCAGGAACATTCCGCTGCACCCCGTTATAATTCTCGAGGAACATACCATTGTTCCGAAGAACAAAACGGTGATGAATGATCTCTTCCGTCCCCTTTTATACCCGTCATCACGGGCTGGGACATGAATTGATTCATTCGCCAATAAATTTGACTTTTTTAATAGGCTTGGAGACAATGGATCCCCAAGATCAAACCCCCCATTCAGCTCACAACGTTTAGAGACCAACTGGAAGGGAACTCTGTGTTTGGCTCAATCTTTGTGTTTGTTGTACTACAGCTAGAGGGCAGTGTTGCCCTTTATTGCCCCAAACTCTCTCGCTGTCCCTCACTCATTCTCTTGTTTAGCCATATTCAAATATAGCTTGATTGGATTTTCGCCCTTCCGCTAAAG
>CM065654.1:8895595-8903095 GCA_033220385.1 Triplophysa yarkandensis
ACCCTGAAACCAAAAGACTCACTCTGAGATCAGATGACTCACTTTGAGAACAACGCAGTTTCTGTAGGACCAGAGGAGTCGCTCTGAGATCAGATGAGTCACCTTGAGACCAGAGAAGTCACTCTGAGATCAGATGAGTCACCATGAGACCAGAGAAGTCACTCTGAGATCAGATGAGTCACTTTGAGAACAACGCAGTTTCTGTAGGACCAGAGGAGTCGCTCTGAGATCAGATGAGTCACCTTGAGACCAGAGAAGTCACTCTGAGATCAGATGAGTCACCATGAGACGAGATAAGATGAGTCACCATGAATCCAGAGGGGTCACTCTGAGATCAGATGAGTCACTTTGAGAACAACCTGTAACCAATAGATGACTCTATCATCTGCAATGTCACATTGGGGCCAGTAAAGTCACTTCTGATATGTGTTTACCCTTTTTGAGACATTCATGATTTATTTTTCTCAAGCATCTGCTGACATATTTTTATCTAGATTCAGAGAAATGTGAAAGTTTGCTTAAAAACAGGATCTTTAGAGCTCATTCCTGAAATGAACACAGAACAAAGATTTTTCCAAAACTAGCTCGCCTAAACTCTGATTGAAATAAATGTGATCCTTCCCAGAAGGCTTTATTTATGTTAAGGGAAACTTCTTAAAACCTGTGGGCACCAGCAGACATCAGCAATTGTTTATAAGATATGCCTGACCTGTGGACCGCTGCCATCTCTAGCCCTGCACCAGAAACCACAGGCCTTTGGCTCACACTAACACGGTACTGTTCATGTCTCATTGACTGAGGAATTTCCAACATTTTCAAGCTTTTGTCTTTGTTAGTAGTACACTCTTTGATGGCTCAGAGCTTGGTGTAAATTGGCAAAAACACATCTGTCTGTTGACATCAGAGCAGAAAATGAGATGTCAGGAGACCAGCAAGGAAATATTAGCTTTCATTATTCATTGAAGGTCATTTAGAGGCTGACATTTTAAATAATGATGGACAAACTGATGTGGTCCAGATACAGAACAAAGATTGTCAAAAAGAAAAGTTAATATCCAGGTATTAACAATGCGCTTTTTTTCACAGCTATATTTTATCAGTCCTGATCGATATGTTAACCGAGAGTCTTGAAAAATGTTTCTTTTTATTCTAGAATGTGAGACAGAATGGCAATACTGTCAGAAGATACATCATGAGGGAAACTATTTATTCTTTTTTAATGCTTTATATCTCTTGTATCTATTATGCTGCCTGTGAATCGGATAATATTTTTAAAAAATCTGGTACTTGGACTTGTGGAAAAATTGTAGCCGGTGATGACCTCAGGAAACTGACGGGATTAGAAAGGAGACTTTCTGCAGTTAGAATGCTCGGCAGAGGTGCGTGTATTTGTCGTGTGCCTTCACAGCCAATAAATCAACATGAGCGGGATAATGTGGCTGAACGGGATGCTCGGCCTCCTGCCCGTTTCCCCTGGGAGGGGCAGTAATCCGCTTAAAACAGTCTTTAAGCATCCATTTGTCATCTAGCGTGTAACTGGCACATCCCTAAAGAGCTCTACACCATCACATGCACATTTACATGCAAACCTTTCTCAAACATTAAAGCCCAGGACAGAATATAAAACTGAACCACAGCGGCCATCTGACTTCTTATTATGTGAAACAAAGCAAAACATGAAAAATCCCCCAAAAGGCTGGAATGAGAATGTGGAAAATGACCCAACAAAACTTCCATACTGCTTTTCTGCAAATCAATGCAAAAATCAACCGCACGGACCTCTTTCACTAAGATTTGCCGCCCTGTTGTCAAGAGCACAACTCTTGTGTTGCTAAGCATTTGTCTAATGCACAAGACCACAGAATGCCAGTGTTTTTAGTCACAAGATTCCCCGGCCACAGAAGCCGCACAGCTCATTGCTTTTCTCATAGCTCATTGTTTTTACTTTTCAGGGAAAAACACTTTTCAGAGGAATATTCTCATTAATAGTGTTTGTCGGCAGTCGGGCTGTTTCATGTCTCTAATGATTTGGTCAGCTGGTTCAGTGTTACACACTGCAAAATACAATATCCCGAAGGTGTGAAAGGCCACCAGCTGAGCAGAAGAACACAATAAGAAAACACACGCACACACACACACACACACACGCACACACACACACACACACACACACACAAACACACACACACACACACACACACACACACACACACACACACACACACACACACACACACACACACACACACACACACACACACACACACACACACACACACACACACACACACACACACACACACAGTGTTGGATTCATTTGAACGCTGTTCTTCAGATTTTAAAAGAGTCAACGGTGCAGCTCTCGGGCAACACGAGCGACAGTGCTGCAGATAAGATGCAGTAATCAGCACCGCACAGCCCCCGTGAAACACGATTTCACTCCATTTATATGGAAATGAATTACTTTCATTATAATGAGCTTATTGTGTCAAGTCGTATGAGACAAAGTTTGTTTCTCTTGTGCAACACACAGTTTTATTGCCTGTACTGCAAAATATGTTCATATTGTTTCACAGGAAAAAAACATCTATGATGATGTGTGCCTTATATATAATTATATATAATAGTGTGACTTAATTTGATCAATGGCAGTGGTTTTTGCTGAATGCTTGGATAAAAACCTCAATACCAAAACGTCTCGTTGCATACTTTAAACACCATAGCTTAAAACACACCGTCAACTTTGTTTGCAAATCTTTACACACTTTTTGGGAAACACATCTCACATTTTCCTACTTAAGACAGACTCATACATCGGGTAATCACTCTCTTTAAAATGCAAAACTAATCTGGCAATTGTAGGCACTTATAAACTCCTGAAAACACTTGCACGGAAAACCAAACACAAAGCGGTGTAAGTCTTAGCACTACGTATAGGCCTCAGGAAACCCTTTTATGGAATTCTGCAAGCATGGAAGGAATGAGTCGGAATAAGAGGACAAAGACAGGATTCAGACATGGAAGAGGACGAGGATGATCAAGAGATGACAGTAGTGTATTTAATGACATCAGGGCTTCTCTGAGGGCTTCTCTGATGGAATGTGAGATAAATCACAGCCTCTCCATGAGAGAGGCTGGGCAAGGAGTCCACCCTAACGTCAGTCCCTGCATTGGCATCGACAATAACAACATTTTGACTCGGGAACAGATATATCTTAAAGCTTCCAATCCTGGGAATACTGTATATGTCACATGATTCTGTATCATCTTACAGTAGCTGTATTATACAGAAATGAGTAGTGCTGGGTGGGGAGTATTATTGTGATGTTACAGTGTTGTGTACAGTTTGAAATGACAGTTTATTAAAAGGAACCAAAGCAATGGTATCTTGCAGGGGCCTTTTCTGCAGAACTGTTGGACAACCTCCTCAGGGTGGAAGAGCTTGACTCATCACTGAACAACAAGAGCGTTCCATTATTGTGATATTGTATGACTTTACGAGTCGCACCATCCTACAGTAACACAACATCAGTATGAAGCAGATGTACATGGTCCCATTTGAGAGGAACATTGTCTGGGTTAAGTATCTGTAGCATAAATATGTGGAGGTATGTGTCACTTATCTTTCCATACTCTAAAGTGAATGGGAATGAGGCTGTATGCTGACCCGGCCCAACCTGTAACTTTACCCAGCCCAGACCCTGCTTGTGTGAAATTCTAGACATTTTACTAAATGTATGTGTTTTCAGTAAGAAGAGGGAAGAGTGAGACTGAGAAAATGACAATAAAAATTGAAACACAAAGTTTGCTGTGTTTTCCTCTCAAAGTGCTATGCATGATTAGCTTGAAGAGTGTGTGTAGTTATCACATAATCAGCCAATCTCTGAAAAGGTGTGTGAGCAATAGGCAAAAATTGTATTTCCTGTTTGTACATGTAGAGAAAGTATGAAAATAGCATGTTTTCTGGCTTTTATATTTATTACTTTTTACTACTGTCTTGTAACCACTGGAGAAATGCATAATGAATATGCTACATACATGTATAGTTTAATAATGATTTAGTACAGAATAAACTCTCTTAGAATCTCCTAAATTTTTTCAGAATTGGCTGGACGGAGTATCTGCAGTTTCTGTGCGTGATGCCACCCGCTGCATCATTAGTTTTGAAACTGTCCCGTCCATTGGAAGCAGAGACATCATTTGGCTTTATTTCTCCCGGATGTTTCCAGTAGAAATGAATGTGAATATCTCCAGTGCTCTTGGTTTAATTGGTGCTTTGCAGGCACAGAACAGAAGCAGATGCATGACGGCACTACAGACTAATGGTGCGTGACGTTACAGCTGAGTCAGCGTGTTCCAATCACAATAGCGAGAGGACACGGGAGGGAACGGCCTTTTGCAAAGCGTGAAATGAAAATCGGATCCTGAGAGCTGCTTGACACGCTCCTCTCATCCATCGACTGTAAGCAGAGCAGAGAACGTCTGAAGTTCTGCATCCAGTTCTATAAATGAATTTACTTGAATCTTCAAACTTCACGTGATGGTACAAGAGTCATGCCTGTACTGTATGGCAGGGTAAAGAAATATTAATATTATTTTCAAAATTTTGTTAAATGGGCAATGAATGACATCAAGAGGAAGTGACATCACATAAGCTCTTTACACATTTATTGTCTGATATTGATATTATATGACAGGTTTGTGTGCTTTTGAAGAGTTAAGCCATCTCGTATAACACTGCAAGCTTCTCTTCTGTGTCAAACCTGGGGATTCATTTATTGAAATTCCTTTTCTATAGTTTCTATTTTAATGTGTTGTCCTTTTTCTACAAAGAACATTATCTTTAAGCATCATTATGCAGAATTAAGACTGTTTTTTAACAAGTGTTTTATTTGAGTATTAGATTCTAAACCCATGGATCAATGCGTTATAGAGTAAGACTAAACGATGAAGGACACTCTTCTGGATACAACCGCAATATGACAAAAGCAAAAAACTGCTGTTGGATCAGTGCTAAGAGGAAAGAGCTTTGTTAAGAAAAGTCTCTAATCAAGGTCATTATGAAAAAATATACCCAGTCTGCCAACGTGCTAGTTAATGGTGCACATAATGACTTATAAATGGCCTTGTTCCAATGCAACATTAGGACACGAGTTCAGTTATTCCTCCTGTTTACAGTCCAGAACAGAGGAAGACCAACAAAAAAACACTCTCTGAGCTTCTATTGTAAATTCGTTGTGGACAAAATTATGGGTTTGAATAAATTGTTTTACAACTATTAGCTAATTGTTAAAAATATAAAATTATGTATTGGATGATGTCTGAGTCTGTTAAAAGCTAAAAAAATAAGGCATACATTTTTTTTTTATTCTTCCTTGTTGTGTTTTTCAGGACATATTTTACCATTGCTTTACAAGTTTGTTTTAAAAGTGATATAAAAATGACAAATATTAGGCATTTATGTGCGGTCTATGATGCTTTCTATAAAATAGAATAAGGCTGTATTAACATCATTGAAGCAGCACAGCGGTCAATCCACATCTGCATCATAAGAACATATATACATAAATGTGCTCTTTATGTTCCTAGGACGGCAAAATATAATTTATTACAAAGGTTAATCCATTTTCAAACAAATAAACAGAATATTAAAAGACAGCAGGCCAGAGCAATGTTGCACACACACAGTAAACCATACAATCTCTAAAAGAGAATGAGTCTTAATCATTTATTAAATATTAATTATGAGACACATGAACATAATCGGAATGAGTTAAATCATGAAGCAAGCACTAGTGAAATCATTAACGTAACAAATATTTACATCCCTGGAGGCAGAATGAAAATTTAAGAAGAGGCTGCACGTGGATTTGTGACAAAGAGGCATATAGACAGAAACATTGAGATCCATCAATCATTCGGATGTAAGACATTAGCAGTGAAGAAGCTTAACGCTCACGGCTCAAGATTCTTTATGAGCTCTGTTGTTAGTGTGACTTCTTCTCTCATGCTGTTTCTGGTCCGTCCTGACCGGCGGCAGGAACCCCGACACATACACAGATTTATGACCGCTGCGTTTGACTCCACGTACAGATGGAGAAACTCAGCTCTTCTCACAGGCCAGTCATTCATCAAAACTGGCGAGCAGAAAATACGTTTTATGAGGATGGAGCATATCAGTATTGGTTATTTTAATTGTCACAGTTCAGCAGTTTAAGAGCCCACAGAAGCACCACGTCTATGCTTTTGTGCAAGACATGTTACAGGTATCAGGGGCGGTTGAGGTATCAGGGGAGGGCTTGGGGTATCAGGTGAGTGTTTGAGGTGTAAGGGGATTATTTGGGGTATAAGGGGATTGTTTGGGGTATCAGGGGGTAGTTTGAGGTATCAGGTGAGTGTTTGATGTATCAGGCATGTGTTTTTTATGTATTAGGCAAGTGTTTGAGGTATCAGGGTATGGTTTGGGGTATCAGGGGGGTGTTTAATGTATCAGGGGATTGTTTCAGCTACCAAGAGTATGTTTGGGGAATCAGGGGGGTGTTGGATGTATCAGATGAGTGTTTGAGTTATAAGGTGATTGTTTGGGGTATCAGGAGGTGTTTGATGTATCAGTCGAGTGTTTGAGGTATCATGGGATTGTTTGAGGTATCAGGGGTAGGTTTGGGGTATCAGGGGAGTGTTTGAGGTATCAGATGGGCATTTGAGGTATGAAAGGGGTGTTTGAGATATCAAGGGAGTGTTTTAGGTAACATCGGTTTGTTTGAGATATTCCGTAAGTGTTTGAGGTATCAAGGGTGTGTTTGAGGTATCAGATGGGTGTTTGAGGTATTAAAGGGGTTTTTGAGATATCAAGGGAGTGTTGTAGGTATCAGATGTGTGTCGAGGTATCCGGTGAGTGATTTAGGTATCAGGGGTGTGTCTGAGGAATCCGGTGAGTGTTTGAGGTATCAGGGGTTGTGTTTGGGGTATCAGATGGGTGTTTGAGGTATTAAAGGGGTTTTTGAAATATCAAGGGAGTGTTGTAGGTATCAGATGTGTGTCGAGGTATCCGGTGAGTGATTTAGGTATCAGGGGTGTGTCTGAGGAATCCGGTGAGTGTTTGGGGTGTCTGGGGAATGTTTGGGCTGTTGGGATTGTTTGTGGTGTTGAATCTTTATGTGTAATAAGATGACAATTGTCACTTTTGATTTTACTGTCATTTGTGTAAATCACTGAGCATAAAACTTTTGCCAGTTTTGCATGTAGTATGAATCAGACAGTTAGTAAACTGTTTTTATAACATTTTTTATGAAGTTTAGTGTCTAATGACACAGTAAGCCATCAGACACGGTAAATCAGCCCAGGTCCACTGATAAAAACATAGTCACTTAATAATGACACTCACAATCACCAAATAATGACACTCCTTACCTAACCACATTCTTCAATAGCTGAGAGATTTATTTTCAAGAAATGTAGATTTTTTTAACACATTTAATGTGCTCCCACAAAAATGAAGCT
>CM065654.1:8908095-8943095 GCA_033220385.1 Triplophysa yarkandensis
GTGGAATGTGCTCTCACTACAAGTGGGCAGGGACAAGCTGGGATTGATATGCTCTGTTATGGCGTTAACAATCCAGTGTGCTAGCCTCTGTTTGGAGACGGCTCTCCCCTTTAGCCGCTCCGAAACAGACAAAGAGCTGGTCAGAGCTTCTGAAGCTCAACGTGCGTTCCACAACGAGGCACAGTGCGCGCACGGGATACAGCACGGATGAGGCTGGGTCTTCCTCTCCTTTGGAGAGCTTTTGCAGGCTCACCACCTGGTCCCAAAAGGGAGTGGTGGGAACCTTGGGCACGTAGCCGGGTCGGGGTCTCAGGACAACCTGAGAGTCAGCCGGCCCAAACTGAAGGCAGTCACTGGACACAGAGAATGCGTGTAGTTCTCCGACCCTCTTGATCAAGGCGAGCACTACAAGGAGAGCTGTCTTCATCGTTAAGAGAGGAAGACTAGCTCGATCCGAGGGCTCGAAGGGGGGACCGCTGAGGTCCCGTAGGACCACAGTCAGGTCCCAAGACGGTAGGGGGCGTGGCCTGGGTGGGTTCCCCTGCAATGCGCTCCTCAGGAACCTAGTGACCAGGTCATGTCGTCCAGCCCATCCACCTGATCGTGATGAGCGGCTATTGCGGCTACATGCACTTTCAAGGAGGAGGGGACGAGCTGTTGCTCAAGCCTCTCTTGTAGGAAGGATAACACGACTCCAATATCGCATCTCTGGGGGCTCTGACATCATGAGGACCACCAAGACGAGAAGCGGCGCTAATGCAAGGCATAAAGACACTGATTGGCTGGGCCCTAGCCTGAGCGATTGTATCTGCAACCGCTGGTGGCAGTCCACTCAGGAGCTCCTCATCCCATCCAGGAGCCAGACGTGGAGGTTCCACAGGTCTGGTCTGGGGTGCCATGACGTGCCCTTCCCCTGAGATAGAAGGTCCTTCATCAGGGGAATCGGCCAGGGGGGAGTGATTGTCACAGCCCTCAGCTCCGAGAACCAAGTGTGGTTGGGCCAGTATGGGGCATCCAGGACCACTTGGGGCTCCTCTTCCCTTACCTTGCACAGGTCCGTTGCAATGAGGCTCACTGTGGGGAAGGCGTACTGCCGCTTGTCTCGTGGCCAGTCGTGTGCTAAGGCATCCGTGCCGAGGGGACCCTCGGTCAGGGAGAACCAAAGTGGGCAATGTGTGTCGTCTCAGGAGGCGAACTGGTCAATCTGTGCCTAGCCAAAGCGATCCCATATCAACCGGACCACGAGGATGGAGTCGCAAGCTTTCTGGCCGGATCTGCTGATGAGAGAACGCATCGGCTGTCTCTTTCAGAGCCCCGGGGAGATGCATAGCATGCAGGGTGTAGATGAGCTGCTGCCTCCATTTGAGGAGGTGTCGGACCATCAATGACAATGTCCACGAGCGTACGCCACCTTGATGAATTATGTAGGCTACAGCAGTGGTGCTGTCTGAGCGGAAAAGCACATTTTTGTCCCTCAGTAGAGGTAAGAACCTCATGAGGGCCAAGTGTACTGCCAGGTTCTTACCTCCAAGGCATTAAAATGCCAGCATAGTCGTGGACCTGTCCATCGACTCGAAGCTACGTGCCCGTGACACACTGCGCCCCAGCTTAGCAGTCACCACGACGTGCCTCGAGACCTGTCCTAGCGGGACTCCTGCCCGCAAAAAGGTCATTGAGGACCATGGGGTGAGAAGACTCCGGCATCTCGACGTGATGTTAAATCCGTCTGTTGCCAGTGTGCCATGCGCTCCTCGGAACCCGACTCCATAGCCAAAGCTGTAGTGGTCTCATATGCATCAACAAGAGGAGGATTACCCCAGCAGGGGATGCCATATGCCCCAGGAGCCTCTGAAGAGTCTTCAGCTGGACCACTGTGCGTGAGGCCTGAGCCAGACACACCAGCAATGATAGTGAACGCTCTTCTGTGAATCGTGCACACATAGTGACAGACTCTAGTTCCCTGCCGAGATAAGAAATGCTCTGCGTAGGGGAGAGCTGGCTCTTTTCCCGGTTGACCCGAAGACCCAGACGGGCTAGGTGCCTGAGCACTAGGTCCTTGTGCATACAGACTAGCTCTGGCAAGCGACCCAAGACGAGTCAGTCGCACTCTGCGCTCCCAGGACTTTGTACTGATACGCTCGCCCCTTTGAACGCGAACCGTAGGAAAAGTTGGTGTCGAGGCAGGATGGAGACGTGGAAGTACGCGTCCTTCAGGTCTATTGCCACGAACCAATCCTGACTCCGGATAGAAGTCAAGATGCACCCATGCGTCAACATCCTGAACGGCAATCTGTGCAGATAATTGTTCAGGATGCGCAGATCTAGAATGGGGCGCGACCCTCCGCCTTTCTTGGGTACATTAAAATGTACGAGCTGTAGAAGCCCTTGAACATCTCGGTTGGTGGAACAGGCTTGATCGCATCTATCGCCAGAAGGGTGGCAACCTCGTACCGAAGAAGGGATGCGTCCCGACCTTACACCGAGGTTAAAAGGACGGACCAGAACTTGGGCGGGCGTCTGGCGAACTTGATCGCATAACCGAGATGGATCGTCCTCTCAAGCCACCGTGACGGGGAATATCACTGTAACCACACCGGCCACCTGCACACCAGGAGTAAAAGAGGACTGATCTGCTTCACTGTACCCGGGGAGGGTGGTTCTGTGGCTGCCGGGTCAGGGGTCCGGCCAGGATTGTCCTGGGTGACACGGGGACACGAACTGCCTTCCGGGTACCACTAGCCAACATGCCGTCCTGCGGAAGGCGCTGAGGGCTGCGGCATGGTGTTTCCGCCAGCCGTGCACCGTATAGAAGAGGGTGAACATGGCGACTTTTGTCAGGGGAAGAATTTTCTTTCTTTAACCACATAGGGTGGCCCTGAAAAGGGCCTTTGTGGTAGCGGGACGGGGCAGGAACCGTCCCAGATTTTATACACTCCTCCAGGCTGGGTCTGTCAGGAGCGCTTCCTGGCACGTTTGCAAGGAGGCTGCTGACGGGTCCCCTACGCCTGCTTCCTCGGCCAGCCGGACCCCTACTAGGCAAGAAATGTTGCATCGCCTCCTTCTGCTGCTGCACTGCGGAGAACTGGTGGGTAAAGTCCTGCACAGTGTCTCCAAACAGCCCCTCTTGGGTGATGGGTGCGTCGAGAAAGCGTGGTCTCTCGGCCTCACTCATCTGCGCAAGGTCCAACCAGAGGTGGCGCTCCTGGACCACACAGGTGGACATCAGTCGACCAATAGACCGCGCCGTGACCTTAGTCACTCTCAGCGCCAAGTCTGTCGCAGTCCCCAACTCACGTACTGTGACCGGGTCGAGTCTCCCCTTGTCAAGCTCCTTTAACGCCTTGGCCTGATGCACTTGCAACATTGCCATGGCTTTGTAGGCTCTCGCCACTAGGGACGAGGAAAACCTACACACTTTGGGGGGGAGCTTAGGTCGATCCCTCCAGGAAGACGGCGAACCGTCCCGCAGTGAGAGAGACGAAGAGTGTGACTGGCTGCGACGGTCCCGCCAGCCGTAGGTTGACAGAGACACATCCATGCCCATATCACCCGTGCCGTTCGCGGAAGCTGCTACTCGCGGCAGCTGCTACTCGCGGCAGCTGCTACTCGCGCTGTAGCGTCAGTGAACAAACTGCTGAGATCTCGTGCTGATCGCCCTCGTTGATGTGCCGGTTGCACCCAAGAGAACAACGGCGTCCCATTACAGGACCACACACTGTGCCCAGAGTTGGAATATTAAAACCTCTGTTAATATCTGCTGAAACGCACAGGGGAGTCCAGGACCATCCTCTGCACTGGGTCGTCACACCAGCAAGTTTTGTCGGTAGCAGACACAACCATCTAGGTTCCGAAACAAAAGGTAAGGAATGATCTCTTCTATCTCCTTTTATACCCATTATCCGGGGCGGGGACATGAATTGATTCATTTGCCAAATTAATTGGCCTTTTTAATAGGTTCAGACATGAACAGGTTCTCAAGTACAACCCCAGTCAGTCTCACAACGTTGAGAGACCGACTGAAAGGGAAATGCAGTTCCTACCGGGCATTTTGTCTTGCTTTAAGACTAAATTTTAAAACTTTCTAAGTCAACACACATTTCCTTATACAAGAATGTGACTCAAGATATTTTGTCTTGTTTCAGGAAAGAAGATTTAAGAATCAAGTAAATTTATGTTTAAAACAAGCAAAATAAATGCTAATGGGCTGAGAATAATAAACTTAAATTAGGTACCTGAGAAAAGTATAACTAAATTCAAGTTTTTACTTCTTCTCAATTGGCAGATTAAACTGCTAGTTTTAGAGATAATTGTAGTAATTTATACAATTTCTGTTCCAAAGAGGCAAAATATCTTGGGACATGTTCCTTTCCAAGTAAATGTGTCATAATTTTGGAAGTTTTAGATATTTTATTCAACAATTCAATTGCATTTTTTGCAGTACGTATTAAGTCTCAAATATTTGGATTATTTTTAAGAAGCATGAAGCACTATTTGTTTCCTCTTCCATACACAAGCGGCAATCCTTACTACTTTTTGGGTGTTATGGAGGGTTGCCAGGTTGTTGCTGATTCTCTGACAAGCTAATGGCTTTTAAGACATGTTCAGTCACTGGTGTGACAAAATAATCTGACCAATAGACTTGACCTAAAAATACAACATTCTTGATAATGGGAAATAGGGAAACAATATGCTATATATTCCATTAAACCAGAAGTTCCAATCATTTTTAATTTCTGATGAGTTTTAAAAACGGTGCATTTTAAAATTAAATTAGCAGCAGACTGACAGTTGGAGGCGGAGGAGTTAATGGATGCTTCACTCATCAGAGATTGGTACCCACTAGACGAAAGAAGTGCAGTTTTAGGTTTTGAGTGAAATTTATGAAGGCACAAGAATTTAAAAAGAAAATGATTCAAATTGATCTTTAAAACAGAAATATTCCATGAAATAAATGGAATTTTATGTATCATGTCTAACTGACTGTTGCTTTAAAATGACAAGAGGTGTTTTAAGATAACTTTGAGTTATTAATTAATATGAATATCATAATAATATAGAATAAAATGAATGACAGTGAATCTTCAGATTTGAAGATAACATGAGAACGATCCAGCTCACTTATTTGAAAATATAATTCTTTTAGTAAACAGGTCATTATTGTGAATGTTGTTATCATTAAATATGTATACAATTTTAAAACTCCCTTTTGAAACTCTTTATGAAAACAGAATTTCAGAATTGCAAAGTCAAAGTCACTTTTATTGTCACATCACAAGGGTACATGTGCCCTGGTGAGTGAAATTCTTGGGAGCTTGCTTCGGAAAAATTGCAGAACAGTTAACATATAACATATAGTACAGACTTCAACATGAGACAGTGTGGAATATGCACATACATATAATCAGTACACACAGTGTACTATTGAACAAACTTACAGTCGAAACATTCAACACAGTGTGTACATACATAAAACAAGCGCTAAACATTAAACACTAAACACAGTGTGTACATACATACATTAAGCACTAGACATTAAACACTAAACACAGAGTGTTCATACATACATTAAGCACTAGACATTAAACACTAAACACAGTGTGCATACATAAAACAAGCGCTAAACATTAAACACTAAACACAGTGTGTACATACATACATTAAGCACTAGACATTAAACACTAAACACAGAGTGTTCATACATACATTAAGCACTAGACATTAAACACTAAACACAGTGTGCATACATAAAACAAGCGCTAAACATTAAACACTAAACACAGTGTGTACATACATACATTAAGCACTAGACATTAAACACTAAACACAGAGTGTACATACATACATTAAGCACTAGACATTAAACACTAAACACAGAGTGTACATACATACATTAAGCACTAGACATTAAACACTAAACACAGAGTGTACATACATACATTAAGCACTAGACATTAAACACTAAACACAGAGTGTACATACATACATTAAGCACTAGACATTAAACACTAAACACAGAGTGTGCATATATACATTAAGCACTAGACATTAAACACTAAACACAGAGTGTACATACATACATTAAGCACTAGACATTAAACACTAAACACAGAGTGTACATACATACATTAAGCACTAAACACAGTGTGTACATACATACATTAAGCACTAGACATTAAACACTAAACACAGAGTGTACATACATACATTAAGCACTAGACATTAAACACTAAACACAGAGTGTACATACATACATTAAGCACTAGACATTAAACACTAAACACAGAGTGTGCATACATACATACATTAAGCACTAGACATTAAACACTAAACACAGAGTGTACATACATACATTAAGCACTAAACATTAAACACTAAACACAGTGTGACATACATACATTAATCACTAGACATTAAACACTAAACACAGTGTGTACATACATACATTAAGCACTAGACATTAAACACTAAACACAGTCTGTGCATATATACATTAAGCACTACACATTAAACACTAAACACAGAGTGTACATACATACATTAATCACTAGACATTAAACACTAAACACAGAGTGTACATACATACATTAAGCACTACACATTAAACACTAAACACAGAGTGTACATACATACATTAAGCACTAGACATTAAACACTAAACACAGAGTGTACATACATACATTAAGCACTACACATTAAACACTAAACACAGAGTGTACATACATACATTAAGCACTACACATTAAACACTAAACACAGAGTGTGCATACATACATTAATCACTAGACATTAAACACTAAACACAGAGTGTACATACATACATTAAGCACTAGACATTAAACACTGAACACAGAGTGTACATACATACATTAAGCACTAGACATTAAACACTAAACACAGAGTGTGCATACATACATTAAGCACTACACATTACACACTAAACACAAGTGTACACGTTCTGCATAATGTAAAGAAGAAGTGCATAGAAATATGCTACGGTGCAGCAGAGTGAACGTTGCATTGAGAAAAGAATGTCAGAACTGCATTGAGAGAGAAGATTAATTTCTTCTTATGCTTCTGTGTGAATGGCTGTGTGACCTTACGGTAAAAACACAACTTGTGTGTATCTTCACTTACTTTTCTGCTTTTCAGACACTCAAATATACTTTCTCTTTATATGTCTGTCAATTTCTGATTCAACATGTTCATTTGTTTGAAATGGTTTGAAAATTATTTGAGTAAAAATACAGACTTCCCTCTCAATCCGTCTCTCGGCGTTGTGTGGAGACTGATGGGGTCCTTACAAAACGGCACACTGAGCTGTGTAAGGATGTCCAGATAGAGCTCCATCAGGGAACTAAGGTTACGCTCATTTCCCTTAAAACAAATAATGACACAATAGGAATGTTTTAAACAATAAACAAACTAAAAAGTAAATAGAAAAAGATTGAGATTCACTTTACATGTTAAAAATGAAGTCCTGACGGATCATTAGACATGAAAAGATATGAACAATCTTTTGGCGTGTAACAAAAACAACAACTCTTGTAACTGTAAGCTTATTCCAGGAAACCGGATATAGAAAGGAACAGAAGAATGTTTACAGATGCTGCAGGTGAATATCATCATTCAACATCAAACACTTTCATGAATGTGAATGAAACATTCTTTTTTAAATAAAAACACTCAGATTAAAAGATGTTTATGGACACAGCCTCAGGAATGTTGAATTCTTATTCCCATCCAGGATATCATAAATTACTTTTTCTCAAAACTAGAAGAATGACATATTCAAATTACACACTTCAATATGATTAGTCAAAACTAAGTATGCTAAGTATGGCAAACTTCAAGGCGTCTATTTTAGACATCCGCCCATCTGCAATGTTTTTCTGTAGGGTTAATGTTGCTGTGGGGCTGTGATCGTGTGTCTCGCTGTTTTTAATTGTTCTAATAAGCACATATTCACCTCCGCTTTAATTATAAAGAATATAATCTGTAAAGCCCTCTGTCAGGACCATGACATGTGTGTGGGTTTAAACTCCTCCAGGGGTCTTTACCCGGCACATGGTCCTGAGGGCAACGGCCCTGTTATAATTAAGATCTACAGGGCTTTAATTGTAATGTTCTCACTGAGATTCTGTGGCCTACACAACTCAATAACAAGAACAATGTAAGACGGCAAATTTAGGGTGGAAGAGAAAAATCTTGTTTTTCACCCTTTATTATTCTGGGTTCCTGGGAGGCAAGTCTCCACTGGTAAACCTCAGTAAATATTATATCAGTAGTTTTTAAAATCATTTGCATGTGCAATAATGAAACAGAAAAGAACATATGCACATCATTTACAGTATTGCATTGGATTGTAAAGTTCACCGAATATTTCGGTTCTAATGGATTGTGCAGTGTTGCTGAGTGAACAGACAGTAGTGTCTGTAATGTTGATTGTTGTTAATAAATAAGTAATGAGAAGGTGTCGTGTTGAGTGTGGTGTTCAGTGGTGGGGGGTGTGGAGAGGTGTCAGAGGGCAGAGTTCAGAGAGGAGACAGCTGGAGGGAAACTTGATGTGCCCAACGTCTATGATCCAGCTGGTCAGGATGCTCTCGTTTAGCACACCGGTAAAAGTTCACCAGGATGGCTGAAGACATCGGGTTCTTCTTCAGTGTCCAGAGGAAGAAGAGACGCTGGTGAACCTTCTTGTTAGTGTGATGATGTTAAAGGAAGTTTATTAGAAGTAGGTTTATTTGTGGGTTAGGTGCAAATGGAAAATATGGGTTTTGAGTCGGTTTTTGAAGATGGAGACGTGGAACTGATCCAGCGAAGGTGTGAGAGAGCGACTTCTTGCCATTTTGGGTCGGTACCACCAGACGTGGATCATTCGCTGAGCGAAGTCTGTATCGGCAAATGAAGGTGGGGTGGTGCTATACCTGGGTGGTTTTGAAGGCGATGAGGAGAGCTGTGAACTCGATGCCAGTGGGTATATGGAGCCAGTGTACCCTGATGAAGAGAGGTGTTACTTGTGGTGGTGGAGTGGGCGTGGCCTGACCTAACATGCTGAGGCCTGTTGGTAAGAAAGCACATAATCCAGCTGCAGAGAGAGGTGTTAATGCCCAGGTGTCACGGTAGTGTGGAGAGAGAACCCAGATGCAGGCAGAGTAGATATCAAAAGAAACTTTTATGATAAACATAAACACCCACAATGGGGAAAAGTATAACTGAAATTATAAAACAAACAACTTCCCGCGAGGGGGCAAAAACAAAACAGATCTTTCGCTAACAAACAGACACAGGAGAAACTTAACACGGAGGAAACAGGCATAGGGAAACAAACAGCAATACAACCTCATCACTGCGAACAAAATACAAACAGCATACAAAACAAACCGGCAAAGAACGGCCAACACAAGGGGTTAAAATAGGGAAACATAAGGAGGGATAATGACATGGGGGCAGGTGTGGGGAATGAAACAATGATGGGAAGATAGACAAGACAACGAGGGGGGCGGGGTCAGGAGACGAGAGAAGAGAGCACATGGCATGTCATACCAAACAATGCCATGTGTCTCACACAGAACACATGGGTCTGCCATGATTCTGCCAAATCATGAAAATCATGAAAACCATGATAAAGAGAGGCAGAATCATGACACCAGGTCTGCAAGTGTACTGGTCCGCTTGGAGAGAATAACGGAGTGCAGAACTGTGCATACTGCATACTCTCTGCTCCTACTTCTATGGAAGGCAAATTGTTGGAGATCCAATACGGGTGGGAGGCAGTCTTAGATGTTTGCTGGGACAAATCGTTTGAAGGGCTTCATAATGATGGGTGTTGAGCCTTTATGGTTTTGGTTCATACGGATTGAATGCAGTATGTTTTGTTGATTTATGAAATTAGTCCATAAATGGATTCATTCTGCGGAACGGCACCAAATGAAAAAAACTGGAATTCCAAAAACAAATTAAAAGCTTCATCTTTTCTGTACATACATTCAGGGTTTGATTTCATGCGCTGTTCTTCAGCAGCCCGTCGGGAGGATTCTTCTCATCATCTCAGAAGAATCAAGCATGTCCGTATGAGATGAGTCCGCCCCCCCCCCTCCCCATTCCCGTATGTGCACGCTCACTTCCTGTTGCAATGAATTATGGATCTTTAATTGTCTGAGGAAATAGGCATGGCGACACACCTGACTGCCTGAACAGCTAATAAAAAAATGAAAGAGGAAATCATTTCATTCAATTACTTCATTGAGAATTTGCCTGCAGGCGGATGACAGGGGACGCGGCGTAATTTGAACAACAATAATGAATTAAATTCCAAGTGAAGCCATTTATTTTGCAATCACACACACGTTACAACCGGACGAAAACTCTAAAACCTCATTAAAAGCCTTCGAATGTTTGAGCTCATGACCATTGTCTTTTGATGGGTTGTGATTAATCGATTGATATTATTCCAGGTTTATTACAGACTACAGTACTACAGACACACTAGAGAGTTTAAAGAAAATCTATTATTCTTAAAGAATATGATAACATCGTTCTTTACAGCACAGATCTTTATGGCCAGTTATATATTACATT
The DNA here is from genome assembly GCA_033220385.1 of Triplophysa yarkandensis. Classification (NCBI taxonomy): domain Eukaryota; kingdom Metazoa; phylum Chordata; class Actinopteri; order Cypriniformes; family Nemacheilidae; genus Triplophysa; species Triplophysa yarkandensis. The sequence continues at coordinate 8,918,674 of CM065654.1, forward strand.
GATATCTGATGGTACTGCGATCCAGTTCATGAACATCCGTCATCGTCACGTCCATCTCGCTTCACGTGAATTTATGAAAAGTGTGTAAAGAGCCGGTGTCGAGTTTAACGGCAAACCCGTTCAACATCTTTGGTGCAAAAACAGCTCATGTTCTCCGACATGCTTGACAGGAGGTGGAAATGAGGGATCGAGAAAGAAAGAGATAAAAGAGAAGCAATTTAAAGCACCATTTCCCTCCTCCACGGCTTTTGGACGTTGCTCAGAGAAAGGCGACATGTTTCTATGTTGTCAGCTGGAATTTTTAAAAGCTTTTCTCTTTCTGCTCTAAAAACAAAATGGAAGCCGAGCAAGACTCTCATCTGGCCTCTGGCGAGTTGTTTGTTCGTGACAACTGAAGCGAGAGGACGCCAGTGTACACGACCTCTCTTTATATCGCTGGAAAAAAGAACATGAGGTCATATTTATGAAGAAATTTGTGGGGCAATAGACAGCTTATCTTTGACTAGAAAATGAAAAATATGGTGTCTAACATGCAACAAATGTAATATTGCTGAAGCAGAACATATAAAAACCTGCAAAATTTCTGAACACAGATTCCGTTCAAAGCGCTCTTCATAGTTTTCTTGAATAGCAGTTTACCTCAGAGAAATGTATGTGCATAAAATACTTTCATTGATTTTATTTGTATATGGTTTGTACATGTGTGACACTAACCGTCGCAGTACTTGTGTGCACTTGTTCTGTAACATGTATTCATTGTTGAACTTCAAACTTGTCCAGCAGAGAGAATTACAGAATGAGCTTTAGATGTAACCCACACTAAATACCCAATCTATGAACGAATGTTACAGGTACGTTTGTGTAGGTAAAGAAACAAAGAAATAAAAAGACATTTAACAGTTGTTATCGATCTTCACGTTAAGAGGATTCCAGAAGCAATTTAAATGAAACCCAACACAAGATGGAAGTTCTGTCCAGCAAACGTAAGTGTTGGATATAAATTCTGCTCCAAAGCAGAGTAAAGCACAGGAATTATGGGATGTGGAAGTTTATTGTTGCAGCTGCCCATGTAACTGCTCAGAAATATGACCCTCCTTACCAGCTTCAACCCTCGGCTATAAACCCTTATCATAAAATATATATCAAATAATCCACCGTTTTAGTGAAACATGGGATTATTCATTTATCATCTTTCTGGCTGCGGTGATTGAAGCAGTGCTCTTAGCTCCACTGGCGTCTGCGGCATGCATATTTTGACATAAATCTGATGAAGAAATAAATTAGACGGCTGGGATTAGACGCGTTCCCCCTCAGCAGCCCTGAGATATGGATGTTAATTTCATATCTCACAGCACATCATCTGATCCCTGATAGAATCCCATCCCAAAACACACAGAGCCGGAGATACATACACACACACGCACGCACACACACGCACGCACACACACATACACGCACACACACACACACACACACACACTCCTACACACACACACACACTCCTACACACGCACACACACACACGCACGCACACACACACACACACACACACACACACACACATTATTATGAGTCACTCTTGAAAAGGCCTGTGGCTAATAGTTCATCATTCATACAAGCAAATGAATTATTAAAAGCTTCTGTAGGCTGGCAGGACAAACAACCAGAAAAACAACTTGACATCATCTAAACATCTGCAACCACGCACACAAACAAACCGGGAACACACACACGCACGCACGCACGCACGCACGCACGCACACACACACACACACACTCTTTTTGGTCATCCTTCAGTAGAGTTGGTTGCGGTAACACACAATATGTTGACTTTCATTTGACATGAAAAAACTGGAAAAATGAAGTTAAGTTAAAATGTGTAGAAGTGAAGTAGTTAGAGATAAATCTCCTAAGATTTTAGGTGTAGGGCAGAAATATGTTGAAAACAGAGCTCATCTGCTTAGTTGTAATATTTTAGGCCGCAGCGGTATTCCCCACAAGCATTAACCTGCCATTAAAATAAAAAGTTCACTCATAGTTTTCTCTTAAAATGATCTGCTTTTGTTCATTTCGTAAAATTCTGTAAGTTATTACTTTAAAGACCTTAGAGAGAGAAAGTCTTCTAAAACGCTTGATTCACTCACACTTCTGGCTCCGCTCGCCGCTGGTGTGTACACCGGAAGCAGGTCAAGGTCAGGTGATTTGGTTTGTTTCAAATGCTCAGATACATCATTTGTGAATCATGTGTTTTTTATCTGAGCTTTTGTGGTTAATGACAAAAGTTTAAGAGACTAAAGTCTTTCAGCTCAACACAGAAGTTAAAAACAACATGAACATTTCTTCATAAATTCATTCTCCATTTATAACTATACCTAACAAGAGAGTTCATCAGGAGAAAAAAAGAATATTTAGAAAATCCTGTTCAGGCAAAGATTTTCAATTTAACTTTACAAACAAACACACGTATTTACACGCACGCACGCACGCACGCACACACCTAGAAGTTTTGAAAGAGCAAAGATAAAGGAAGATGTTATCTTCTTTCTGAAGCTTAACTGATATATTCGACTGATAGTCACACACTGTGAAGCTGTCATCATGTTTCGGCTCTATAACGAATATAAACTTACGTCTAATTCCACGAATACATTTCTACATTTCTAGAAGCTGGAATTCCATTAATCTATTAAATCTATACTTGTTTGGATGTTGTATCAGGTACACTTAATTGTTATATTCATGTAATTTAACTGCAAGAAACAATGTGCCAGAGATAAAGACAACTTCTAAAAATCTACCATGGGAATAAGATTTAATATTTACACACTTAGCTTTTTTTTCCACAGCAACAGATAAACAAGGAAACATACATTTTTGAGGTCAATGACATATTAGCATTTTATTAAGAGCATACACAGTTTACTGTACATGCCATGTTAATATACTGCCCGTACACACTTTCAGTTATCAGTACAAACTCTTTAAAGCTGTTTATTCACTGGACACTTTTATAAATATTTGAAATACGGGTATATTTATATAATTCATTTTAAAATTGATCTATGTGGGGTAACTGGGGAGCTTGATTTAAATTGACACACTTTCCTTCAGATACTGACAGGGGTATTAATACATTATTTTAAGCTAAATATAAGAAAGTATAGATTATTTTCAAAAATATACAAAATCACATATGTTTATTTTGGGGTACACATCTTTAGGCAAAAGAAAGGTCTGACCGTAATGAGATTGTCAGGGTCTCTTTTAATTTGGGAACGTGATCAACATACTGCATGAGGTCAGTTGTGTTTTAGGCCAGAGACGGGTCACCTTGGACTCATGCGGAAGTGAGTGCCCATGGCGCTGCTGTGCCTCCATTATAAATGGCTTCAGCTTGTGTGAACTCCTGTGAGAATGAGAATAAACATCATGACCTCACAATGCAGTCTATGATGTAACTAACACAAGAACCAACCAAGGTCACAGTTCATCAGTTTCAGAAAGACATGTACAGAAGGACATGGTTTTCAACTGCTACAGATATATAAGGAAAAATTTAACATTTGAAAGAATTTTTTTGCTTGATTATATGTCAAGTGGATACACTGTATATTTAAGAAAAATAGTCACCTCCATCACCATCACACACACATCCCTTAAACAGACATAGTTTTATTTTTAATTCATTCCATTATTTAACCCAAATTCTGGCATATATTTTTTAAATACAACTCATATAGTAAGTATCATAATGTCAGGATTTTATTGTCACAAATTCCTCCATCTCAGACACTCCCATTTGCCAGCAGGGCAATATCACTGGACTATTAACAACTAAATGTACCTTCAGCTCATCAACCAGAATATTTAAGGAAAGTATTACTCTCAGTTCAGTGCAAAGTCTTGTTCCCTATCGAAAGCTACAGTTGATGCTGCGTTTCAAACACTATGGGAAAACATCCTTTGTTTGACCCTCTGTGAAGCACGTGTGCCAAACAAGCCAAGAATTGGCTTTAATAACCTCGGTGTGTGTCACTATCAATTAAACACACACACCAGAGGCTATAAATAAGCGTGAAATCCACCATGACCGTGTGTGTGTGTGTGTGTGTGTGTGTGTGTTTGTGTGTGTGTTTTTGAGAGATGTCTCTCAGTGTTTCAAGAGCATAAAAAAGTCATTTAAAGTAATTTACAAAAATAATTATACAACTTACTTGATGGCATTTCCGGACAAAAGATGAGTTTGCAATTTGCACTTTGCAGTGATTTGCGTTCTCGAGCCTCTCCCTCTCATAAACCCGTGGGTTTGCTCGCCGATCTGTCGATAGCATGCGAGATGGCTGTAGTCTCTCTCTTACGGTCCCGGGATCGCGGGGGCCTTGCGCCAGTTTCTGAAGCACGTTTCAGCACCTATTCGGACTGCAAAGTGGACTACGCCTTCCTCACTTCTGCGGAACTTGAAACCGCCTCAGATCCACCCTCTCATGATGCAATGGCATATGTGAACTATCTTAAGGTGGCTACCAACGTAGTTGCTAGATTTAATCTCGACTGGCCGCAGGAGCAAGGAGCAAGAAGCTTCCATACACTCATGTTTAGATGACAGATATCTGTTAGGTGGCTGATCAGAGGAGCATCATCATACTTGATAAAAGCTGTTTCTCCCTCCAAACTGCAAAGAGTGACATCAAATTTGGTTGGGAAGGCTTTTCAGGCACAACATGGCGGGTCTGCTTTGGGAACAGGACAAATTTCTGTCCCTCGGAGCAATTTACATTCCATGTCATGTGAATGTGGGAGCGGATCTGTTGTCCAGACAAGCTGTGACAAACGGAGAATGGAAACCTTGACCCTTAGTAACCAATAAAAAGGGGGAAAGATTTAATGAGCCAGAGGTGGACCTCTTTGCTTCACGGGAGAAAGCACAGAGTCCCGTCTATTTCTCTTGTGCTCCTCCAGCTCCCCTGGGTCGACGTGATGGCTCATGCATGGCCCAGAGTGCACCTATATACATTTCCACCGATCGCTTAGATCCCGGGAGTCTTGGCTAAGGTACGTCTTAAGGGCACTCGCCACTTACTGATAGCACCATTGCCCAACGCTCAGATTTAAGGATCTCTTTGGGGAAACACCCTTTAACTGCCCACTTCATTCGTGGATCCAAGCAGTTAAAGCAGCTTACTACCCATTGGAGCAACAATCCCTTTATGGGACTTGGCAACTGTCCCTTCATGAGACTTGGCTATATGTCAATGTCAATGTCACCTATATTTATATAGCACTTTAGACAAAATACATTCTATCAAAGCAGCTGAACACTATTAATTAGTAAAAGGCAATATATTATTGAATTCGGGGACGTCTGTTCAGTATAAATAGTGTCTCTGCATTCATTTTCAATTCGTTGATGTCCTCTTTGTTTATTTTAAAAAGTGTCTGTGCATTCAAATTCAAACAAGTCAATGATATCGCTGTAAATGAGGGGACCCCAACTAAGCAAGCCAGAAGCGACAGTGACAAGGAACCAAAACTCCATTGGTGACAAAATGGAGAAAAAACATTGGGAGAAACCAGGCTCAGTTGGGGGGCCAGTTCTCCTCTGACCAGACGAATCCAGCAGTTCAATTCCAGGCTGCAGCAGAATGAAAAGGAAACATCTGTGTGCTTTGGTCCTATCCCGATGTTTGTCAGAGGCGAGGTCTTCACAGGGTATTGGTAACCATGGTGTTCTTGTCCTGGTCTTCGCTTTGTTCGAGGGCTGTAAAGGGCTTTTCTAGTTCCGGACCCACCATCTGGTCCAAATACATACTGACTCCGGCTTAATGCAATGTCCTACTGATCCGGGTATAGCCTGGCTGTAGTAGCTCTGGAGGAAAGCTAGAGGCAGATGGGGAGCCAGTTTTCCTCTCACCAGTAGGTCAAATCCTGGCTGCAACAAAGTCAAGAAGAATCATCTGTCTCCTTTGGTCCCATCTCGATGGTCGTCTGAGAAAAGGTCCTGCAAGGGATCTGCATCTGGGGCTCTAGTCGTCCTGGTCTTCGCTGTCATTCCGGGCTGTAGGGGTCCTTTCTCCACCATCTAGTCTGGATATGCACTGGATCCTGGTGACTGCAATACCATCTGATCTGGATACGGACTGGATCCGGTGGCTCCGAAGAGCTCGGAAGAAGAGAGAAACAGATTAATATTAGCATAGATGAAATTCTTCTAAATTTATAGCAAATATGTTTGTTGTATGTTGTGGAGAGTGTAACCACTTCTGATTTTCTTTATGATTAAAGCCAAATAATCCTTTAACGGATTTGAATGTTGGGAGCATGTTAGTATTTATGTGTAAGCCAGGTTTAAGAGATTTTTTTTTATCGAGATTTAAACTGGAAGAGTGTATCTGTTTTTGCATAGTTTAGGCACCAATAAGAAAGGGTTCTGTTGCCCGCAGTTTATTTTAATATTCTAGGTATTATCAAATTGCCTGAGTTTTGAGAACGTAGCGAACGCAGAGGATTATAATGTAATAGAAGCTCTTTCAAATATTGAGGTGCTAAATCACTCAAGGCTTTGTAAGTAATAAGCAAGATTTTAAAATCTATACGATGTTTGATAGGGTGCCAGTGCAATGTTGACAGGACCGGAGTAATGTGGTCATACTTCCTGGTTCTTATAAGAACTCTTGCTGTAGCATTTTGGACTAACTGTAAATTCTGAGAGCAAACACTGAGAGTAATGGCTTCTCCTGCTCTTGTTATTTGCATTTGTTGTCACCTGACAGAGAAGATTTCAGATTTAGAGACACGCATCCAAACTTTAAGTGAGGATAGTAAGATTGTTAAAGACACAGCTTTGGATGCGTCTAGCTTGGGGTTTAATACACAGAGACCTGATGAAAGTGCTCTAGTTATCGGTGATTCTATTGTACAGAATGTGAATATAGAGACACCAGCCACCATAGTCAAATGTTTACCAGGAGCCAGAGCGCCTGACATCTTATCAAGTTTAAAATTGCTGGTTAATGATAAACGTAAATACAGTAAGATTATTATTCATGCTGGCACTAATGATGTTCAACTGCGCCAGTCAAAGATTACTAAAAATAACTTTAAAGAGGTGTTTGAACTTGCAAGCATGATGTCAGACACTGTAATATGTTCAGGTCCTCTCCCTGCTCACCGTGTTGATGAGATTCATAGCAGATTGTCATCACTCAATGGCTGGATGTCCAAGTAATGCCCACAGAATAATATAGGTTACATTTTTTGGGCAGACCTGACCTGTTGAAACGAGATGGTCTCCATCCCTCCTGGGGTGGAGCCGCTCCTCTGTCTAGAAATATGGAACATAGTCTTAGAGCTTATCCTTGACTAACTGGAGCCCAGGTCATGCAGCAGAAAAACTGGCTTAACCCGCTGTCTGCTGGCCGTCTCACATCACAGAGGTCAGTTCATTCTCAGCACTTAGAAATTCTTTCGCCTAGATATCACTCCATCAAGACTGTGTGTTCCCAGAACTAGAAAATAAAAAAAACTTACAAACGTGCTTAAAAGTAAAAATAAAAACCTAATTGAGGTTCAACAAATAAATAACAGCTACACAACCGATGAACAAATGATAAAGCTTGGCTTATTGAATATCAGATCCCTTTTCTAAGAAATCACTTTTTCTAAATAATATGATCATGTGTTATGTTTGACAGAGACCTGGTTAAAAACTGAGGATTACATTATTTTAAATGAGTCCCCCCCACAAGATTACTGTTATAAACATGAGCCGCGTCAAAGGGTAAAGGGGGAGCTGTTGCTTCAATATATAACAATATTTTTTACATTTCTTAGAGGGCAGGATTCAAGTATAACTCGTTTGAAGTAATGGTGCTTCATATAACACTACCCAGAGAAACAAATGTGAATGATAAATCCCTTTTGAAGTTTGCACTGGCTACTGTATACAGGCCATCAGGGTTCCATACAGACTTTATTAAAGAGTTTGGGGATTTTATATCTGAGTTAGTTCTGGCTACAGACAAAATTTTAATAGTTGGGGATTTTAATATCCATGTTGATAATGAAAATGATGCATTAGGATCAGCCTTAACAGATATTCTGAACTCTATTGGGGTTAGACAACATGTTTCAGGACCCACCCACTGCCGAAATCATACCCTAGATTTAATATTGTCACATGGAATTTATCTTGATGATGTTGAAGTTTTGCAGCAAAGTGATGATATCTCAGATCACTATTTAGTGTTGTGCAAACTAAATATTGCCAGAATTGTAAATCCAACTTCTTGTTACAAATATTGTAGAACCATCACTTCTACCACAAAAGACGACTTTGTAAGTAATCTTCCTGATGTATCCGAATTCCATAGCATATCCAGCACACCAGAACAACTCGATAATGTAACCAAAACGACAGACTCGCTCTTTTCAAGCTTAAGGAAGGTCAAGCAAAAAAGTGTAGTATCCTCAAAATTATACTCATTTATAGAGAATACTGAAATCTGTGAGAATTTCCAGTCAAGATTTAGACTGTATCATAGCAAAGAGACTGCTCTCCTTGGATTTCCAAATGACCTGCTCCTCTCATCCGACCATGGCTGAATTTCCTTATAAGTGTTACTGGATCTAATTGCTGCTTTGGATATTATTGACCACAACATTCTTTTGAATAGACTTCAATACTTTGTGTGTTTAAGTCATACTTAACATTCCGTCATCAATTTTTAGCAGTTAATGAAGAGCTATCAAATCGATCACAAGTGCAGTATAGAGTACCTCAAGGCTCAGTTCTAAGCCCGCAACTCTTCACGCTATACATGTTACCTTTGGGAGCTATCATCAAGAAAAATGATGTCAATATACAGTGTTATGCTGATGACACTCAGCTCTATATTTCCTCACTACCCGGCGAGACACACAAATTCGAAAAACGAATGGAATGCATAGTCGATATAAAAACTGGATGACGAGAAATGTTCTGCGGCTAAACTCTGAGAAACAGAGGTGCTAATTATAGGACCTAAAAACTCTGCTTGCAACAACCTAGAAAAATGTTTAAGATTTGATGTTTGCTCAATAAACTCTTTGTCATCCGTAAGGAACTAGGGTGTGCTATTTGATAAAAATCTCTCCTTAGAAAACCACGTATCGAGTATTTGTAAAACCGCATTTTTTCACCTCAAAAATATATCTAAATTACGGCCTATGCTCTCAATATCAAATGCAGAAATGTTAATCCATTCATTTATGACCTCAAGGTTGGATTATTGCAATGCTTTATTAGGTGGTTGTTCACCACGCTTAGTAAACAGATTACAGTTAGTCCAAAATGCTGCGGCAAGAGTTCTTACAAGAACCAGGAAGTTTTATCACATTGCTCCGGTCCTGTCAACACCGCACTGGCTCCCTGTCAAACATCGAATAGATTTTAAAATCTTGCTTATTACTTACAAAGCCTTGAATGGTTTAGCACCTCAGTATTTGAAAGAACTCCTGTTACATTATATTCCTCAACTATCTACGTTCTCAAAACTCAAACAATTTGATAATACATAGAACATCAGAATCAACTGGGGGCGGCAGATCCTTTTCCTACTTGGCGCCTAAACTATGGAATAATTTACCTAATAGTGTTCGGAAGGCAGATACACCCTTGCAGTTTAAATCTAGATTAAAAACCCATCTCTATAACCTGGCTTACACATAAATACTAACATGCTTCCAATATCCAAATCCGTAAAAGGATTATTAGGCTGCATTAATTAAGAAATCCGGAACCGGGAACACTTTCCACAACACACAATATATTTGCTATAACATTCGATAAATGGCATCTACGCTAATATTTCTCTCTTCTTCCAAGCTCATCAGGGCCACCGGATCCAGTCCGTATCCAAATCAGATGGTGGAGAAAAGACCCCTACGGCCCGGAAGGACAACTAGAACCCCAGGTGCAGATCCCTTGCAAGACCTTGCCTCAGACGACCATCGGGATGGGACCACAGGAAACAGATGATTCTTCTTGACTTTGCTGCAGCCAGGAATTGACCTACTAGTTAAAATCTAGTCAGAGGAAAACTGGCTCCCCATTTTTGCTCAGCTTTCCCCCGAGCCACTACAGCCAGGCTATACCCGGATCAGTAGGACACGGCATTAAGCCGCAGTCAGTATCTATCTGGACCAGATGCTGGGCCAGAACTAGATAAGCTTCTGCAGCCTGGACTTGAAAAGCTGGATTCGTCTGGTCAGAGGAGAATTGGCCCCCCAAGCTGAGCATGATTTCTCCCAAGGTTTGTTCTCCATTTTGTCACCGACGGAGTTTTGGTTTCTTTGTCAATGTTGCCTCTGGCTTGCTTAGTTGGGATAACCTCATTTACAACGATATCGTTGACTTGATTGAAATTGAACACACAGACACTTTAAAGTAAACTAAGAGGACATCAACAAAATTGAAAATGAATGCCGAGACACTATTTAAACTGAACAGAGATGACATCCCCGAATTCAATAATGTATTGCCTTTAACTATAATTAAGCATTTTGACACACTGTTTTACTAATTAATGTATTAATAATAGTTATCTATACCATCTTTTATGTGTAATTATTGTACATATTTCATAAATATTCTGTACTTACTGTTTTTGCACTTCTGGTTAGATGATAACTGCATTTCGTTGCTTTGTATCTTACATGTACAGCGACAAGAAAGTTTAATCTAATCTAATCTAATCTAATCTAATTTAATCTAATCTAATCTAATCTAATCTAATGTTGTTTAGTTGCTTTAATGCAATGTATTTTGTCTAAAGCGCTATGCAAATAGGTACCATTGACATTGACATAAAACTACATATTAATTTGGTAAAACGTTATATTATCACATTGAAACAAGATATTATTTCATCAAAACAAGATGTTATTTTGTTAAAACAAGATGTTATTTCATTAAAAGAACATCATTGAGTGGGGGGAAATAATATGTGTGGCGGCAATGCAACAATATAATTATTAATTAACGTACTTTCAACAAAGGTAAGGGACAGATTTCAGTAGCAAACAGCAATTCTTCAGCTAAGGGTGAAAATTTTTATTTTTTTTATTTTTTTTTAATATTATATATTTATTTAGATTTTTTATTGCAGAAAACATTTCATCTGATCAAAAATAGTACAACAATCTCTTTCACCTGATATTACTGTGGTGGCATTAAAAAACAGGCATAAGTACGGTTGAGCTGTTTATACAGTATAGATAGTAACAAGTATGGCTAGAAAGCAAAAAAAGAAAGAAAAGCTATCAATCTGATTCAGTGCTTGCTCACTGATTGGGCAGTCACTACTGAGGTGAGTCCCTTGAGCAAGGCACCGTCCCCCCCACTGCTCCCCGGGCGCCGCAGCATGGCTGCCCACTGCTCCGGGTGTGTGTTCACAGTGTGTGTGTGATCACTTACTGGATGGGTTAAATTCAGAGCACAAATTCCAAGTAAGGAACACCATACTTGGCAATACGTCATGTCACTTTACTTCACTACAGTGTGTGCCTTGACCTTCACACGTCAGACATGTTGAGATGTTTTAAAGCTGAATGAAACAGCTAGAAACATTGTTGCTTTGCTATTATGCAGAGTGTAATTTTTTCTTGACTTAAATCATATAATCAGCAACGGTAACTGGCCAGTCCATGGGTCAATATAAAGAGCAATATTTCTGTGATAGAATACACAAAATAGAAAATACACCAAAGAGGCAGGGCATATATTACATTAGTTAAATGTTAAAAATAGCATTTTACAATAGCATTTTTTCCAATTAAATTACTGATTAAACTCAGCTTAGACTCTGCAACTAAGGACTCGACTTTAGTCTAACTTTGCACATTTTGAAATCAGACTTAGACTCTGACTTGATGGTTAAGTTCTTGGTCTTGACTTGAAGTCGATGAAGTAGGACCAAGATTACTTCAACCAAGATATGCAGAAAACGGTCTCTGAGCAAACAGCATATCAAACCCTGAAGCAGAAGAAGACCACAATGGGTGCTATCTTGTCAGCTAAGAAACGAGAACTGTCTGATAAGTCTGGAATTTTGCTGGGATATTCAGATGGTTGGGTTGGAATTCCGCAAAAAGAATAAATGCATGAATCCATCTTGCCTTGTTTAACAGTTCTCACTGTTGGTGGTGAAATTGTGGTTCAAAGGTGTGATGGATATTTCCTTGAAACATTTTTTGCTCCTTATTTCCAATTGAGCTTGGTTTAAACACCACAGTCAACCGGAGATTTGCTGTTGACCATGTCCATATCTACAAAGGGTGGTCGTGGCCTAGTGGTTGGACACTGAAATTGGCAACTTTGAGATCACTAGCTCGAAGTTGCTGATTCGTTTCCAGGTTCCGGAGCCGATGTCGATGAGGACGTTGACACCAAGGGTGGCTTCTTCCCTCATAACACTCTGTACGGCCCTTATTACCATTCCTCCCAGAGGTGCATGAGGAGCTCACAGAGTTGTAGAATGCTCCTTCTGGCTCTGCAGTTCCCTTCCCTTGATGTGGGAGCAGTCAGTGGCTGCCCCCAGGTTGAGTAATGAATTGTGAGGACAGAACCCAAGTGAAGACAGCTCTCAACAAAAATACTTTTTTAAACCAAAACATACATAACATAAACACCTTTGAGGAGGGAAATAAGAACAACTAAACTTGAAAAATCTTACTTGAGTGCACGACAGACAGGGACAATGTTTCAGCACAGGGCATAAAACACAAAGGCTTTAAATAGAGAAGAAACTAAAGCAGGTAATGAGGGAAGGGCATTAACTCATAATAGGAAAATTGATAAGGAAACAAGGGGCAGGGCTAAGACTCAAAACAGGAGAGCACGTGTCAAAAATAATCAATGGCCATGAGCTTCCAACAAACACAAGACAGGGGTTCTAACAAGATAAAAAACCATAGGAAGGACCGGACCATGACAGTACTCCCTCTTTAAGGAACGCCTCCTGGTGGCCCCTAGGGAAACACAACAGACCAGACCAAGACACTCATGAAAAGTAACAGTAACACTGTAGGGGCCTGAAGACAGGAACAGTCACTGAAGGACCCAGGAACACACTTTTTGGCAACAAACAGGAATTGTTCAAAGAGCCCACACCCAACATCCACCAGGGGCGCAGACTGGAGCACAGAAGGCCCGAAGTCACAAACACACCTGAAGGGCAACAGACAGGAACAGACTCCAGAGGGCCCACACCCAGTGTCCCCCAGGGGGTCCGAAGCCGGGAACAAATAGGAAATCTCATAGATATTCTGAAATCCCAGCGGAATTTGTGCCCGGTTCCCTTTATCAGCGAACAGAGTTTACATCGGTAACCTACACATTCAAGACTTGCAGTGCAAGCGCTCACAACTTGTGCTAAAGTCTGTGTTGTTGGTTTTTGTTTTCATGGCACTGATTACACATACATACACTTGTAATTGTTATTCCTTTCTCATTTATTATATTTAAGACATTATGTTTTTTTTTTTTAAGAAACTGCTTTCTTACCTGCATACTTACGTAAATGGGTGTTAGGCTTCAAGATGAATAAATGGTTAACTCATATGATGACTCCATCTTCTCTCTGATCAGAGTGCTCCAGTGATAAATGCTTTTCTTGCCAGTTCGGGAGCATTCCCAAACAGTACTCCCTGGATAGGTTATATGCAGAGGTTACATGTAGCTTTAGGTTTATATAAATGATATGTAAGCCCTCCGATTACTGCTAACCTTTTTCAGATAAAGTAATTATATTGATGTTGTCATGTTATATTTTATTTACATTTTTATAGCAATTATGGGATGTGTGTAATGTAACAATTGACTTAACATTATTAACAAAAAATATTTAAAGTACAGTTGGGATGCACCGAAACAAAAATTCTTGACTTAACCAAAAAGGTGAAAAGGGGAAACCATGACTGAAAGCCAAAGCCGAAACACTGAAAGAAATGATGCCAATTATAAGTACCATTGCATTTCTGGCTATGATTGAGTACTAACCTTTCTAAATCTAGGGTGTTGCAATTACATAAATTAATATTAAAGTTTCAAAGAATAAATCAATTACAAATTATGAAAATATTTTGAAACACATTGCAACAAAGCACTGTAAATGAAAGTTAAATGTTAAACTCGACCCTAGTCATTGTACATTAGATAATAATGTACTGGCCTGCTGAGATATGATCTTGATATGATGCAGTACAAAGCGCAGAAATGAAGATTTGTTGCTCATAAAAAATGTAGATGTTTGCAGGCTGCAATTTCTGTTTGGGTCATCACAACATTTTGGTTTGGCAGTGCTGTTTCGTGAAAAAAGTCCCTATTAGACAGTGAACATTTTACTGGGCCTTTACAATGCCTCGCAAGAACGGCCAAGATATGCGAGTGCCATCTGAGCCCTTAAATCTGATTATCGGATGATTCAGATCTCCTGCCAATCGATTGGAGCATCCCTTGTTTTAAGCTCTGTGTTTTCAGTCAAAGAAAAGAAAATATTACTCAGAGAAAAAAATGGCAACATCAATATAACAGTGCAAAGCTCTATTGGAAAGGATATATTGGCCTGTGAAAGTGTAGACCAGGGAAGACAGCCAGGTTTCTCTGAAAAATGACTGTGGATTTGCTCAGAGGGTCAGGTAGGCAGCTGGTACTCCATGTCTCCTGATGTCTGTCATCAGCCCTGGCAACCAAACCCTTGGCATGATTTCCAGAACAACCGTCCATCCGTTCAGAGCTGGCACAGACCAGAGCGACCCATCACTCTGGAATTGTGGGATCTGACTTCTTTTAGGACTCCTGAGGATGTTATTAGAGATATGCAAATGGATTGCTCAGTAATGCAACAATTACAGTATTTTAATGTATTCATTTCCTATTTTAAGATTATTTGGCTTTTACAGGGTTTATAAAGTGCTCTGTGGTTGCCAAGGAACAGATGTGACATTCTCATGTTTACCTCCGAGACAGACACAGGAATCATTCAGATGTGGTTGAACCAATCATATGGCACCTTGGGCAGAGGCTGGCGGAGTGGGCGTGTCTGAAATCAAATTTTGTCTCCACTGACATACTGCAAAGCGTCTGAGCTCAGACGCCCGCAGCCTATATCTTATTAGAATATGCAGATATTATAATGATAAAATCCATCGCCTCCGCAGGTTTATTTTCATTTTTAATAAAAATACTCCCTGACTAATAACCTTATAATATCTGAAATATCATGACATAGACATGATGACCAATCGCTTGTAATGAATCTTTTTTTCTGTGTGTTGTAGCTTTATACATGCCATTTTAAACTCCACTGGCCCAGTTAACTCCAAATACAATTCCATTTATTTCACAGACAGAAAAACTAATTTGTGTATCTGTTTCTCATTTCTTTTCTCAGAGCTCTCATTATAAATAGACTTGGCAGTACCGCACAATAAATTATCCCTCATGTCTATATCCTATTAAAAGCCTAAAGCTACTACAAATAAGTACTGAGAAACTTACACCAAAGAGAAGGAAGACCGCTGAACCCGAGAATCATCATGTTAAACATCTGACCTTAGGTGACCTCTGGACAGGTTTGTCATCCATAAATCCAAACTATAAGGTAGAAAGCTGACGTCAGACTAATAACCCACTTTATAAATCAAATTACAGCAATTAAGATTAGCATTTGAAAAGATGATCTAAGGAATAAAGTTTCATTTTAAACCGCTGTTTATGAGCAGTGCTTATTTATTCCTATCAAACATTAAAACAAAACCGCTATTAACTTATAGTGTACACTACTAAAACTTCTACATGATTATTTAAAAAATTCATCAAAAATTCAGTTGTTGTCTGATTATCTTGGATTTTGTTACGGAGATAAAGGTTTTAAAGGAACATTTTAAACTATTTGGTAATTTCTTGACAAAATATAAAAAAATGTGTTTTTAAAGTGACGCTTGCTTGAGCTATTTGGAAATCAACTTTCCTTTCTGGCACTCGCTGTTGTCTTACAAAGCAATATACTAAAACCAAAAAGCTGTTAACATCAATAAAATGATTCTGTTGTCACACAGCGTGTGGATGTGGTCATGTTTTCAGCAGCAGATGATCAACATTCAGCCCAGCATGTTCACAGCTCCAGGTGAAACATCTGTGCATCTGCTCCACAGTTCACTCCAATCTCATGTCTTACAATTCTCCAATGTTTCTCCATATCTGGAGCATGCAAGTTACACATCATGTATGTGTCAGATCAAGAAAGAGATGAGAGTCATTGACATTCATTCTGTGAGCAGGTAAGAGTTCCACTCAAGAGTCTGGTCAAGCACCCCAAACGCTCGCTGTTCTTCCGGACAGAAAGAATTCCAGCTGACAGTCACTTTGACACAGGAGCTCTTGGTTCATCAGAACAGGTTTCATTCTAGAAGTTTCTCAAGTGTTCCAGAACAGTAATGTTAATATTTAAGAGATGTCTGAGAGAACACATCTCTGCTTTTAAAAGATTCATCACCAGTGAAGCAAATATGACTCTGGTATTTGGGTCAGCATATAATAGTTCAAATAAAGATCAGTGTGTGTGTGTGTGTGTGTGTGTGTGTGTGTGTGTGTGTGTCTGTGTGTGTGTGTGTGTGTGTGCGTGCGTGCGTGCGTGTGTGTGTGTGTGTGTGTGTGTGTGTATGCGTGTGTGCATGCGTGTGCGTGTGTGTGTGTGTGTGTGCATGTGTGTGTGTGTGTGTGTGTGTGTATGCGTGTGTGCATGCGTGTGCGTGTGTGTGTGTGTGTGTATGTTTATGCATGTGTTTGAACACACATTTCAGTAAGAAGCATTTAGTGGGCAGAGGTACATTTCCTCTTCCCTCAGGACTTCTTCCCTCTCAGTGGTTTTGCCCCTCATGAAGCTCTCTGTGAGAAAAGTGAAAATCCGGTGAAGGATGAATCATTGACTTCTGTACTGTGCTGCTCATTGATCTTGCTCTAAGATGAATTCTTTTCAGAGTGTCATTGGAAGGCGTTTTCATTCCGTTACGGTCTCTGGAACATTCATCGTTATTTACTTTTAAATGTCAATGTAGCGTCTCTTTAAAGAGGATGTGTGTGCCCATTTTTTGCAAGGTAGGCGAATCAAACTGAGCCAAAGCGATTTCAGGGACATTACTCGTGATGAAGGGCAGGAAGTGGAGAAGCCCATCTTTTCAGATCAGAGGTCAGACTCGATCATTATGACAGTATCATCCAGGTTAACGGCTGCCAGATGTTTGACTGAATTTGTTTTTTGATGCATTGCACAAGCTGTCGGTTTATCAGGTGAGTGTCCACAGGGAAATGTGCTGAATGTTATTGATATTAATAAGGACAAACATATGTCATCCTGTTCGTTGATAACACTGCGTGAAATTACACAGAGGGTATCTTTATATTTCATCCTTTTGTGACGTTCTTTATCTATGTCTCTAGTGTTTATGTCAAGACTGCGATGTTATCCTCAGGTCTGATTATCCAATCACAGACTTTTATTGATAGATGACCTGCAGCTGGGCGACTTACAGCTGGTTATTAAGGAGAAAGCCCTACCCACTCTTCACTGTCTGCACAATAGCAAAATAAATGGCTGCCGGGAGTCGATGGGGTAGAATGCTGAGACGTTGAGCGCCTTTTCAGCGCTCAACAGGAAATGAAGAGCTACTAAAGTATAGGCTATTTTCATACAGGAGATGGAAAACAGCCCTCTTCAGATCATATCATACCCTGGGTTATTAAACCCCCTCCTCTCTCTCTCTCTCTCTCTCTCTCAGAGGCGTGATGATGGCTTTGGCCTCTCTGAGATCTGGCGTGTGTGTAATGGGATGTGATGTGAGAGCACAGTTCTTCTCTGGCCTGTAGTTATTCAGCTTTGGCTCCTTTAAGCTGCAGGTTAATGGGGAAGACACCCATCGACCTCAGCTGAACTCACAGAGTCTCTTTCTGCCATGTCATCTCTCCTTATACTGTATAATACACTATTGTATTCCAGTTCTGCTCCTCCTCACACTCTCCTCAATCCCCATTATACTGCCTTACTGCTCCTCACTCCTGTTACTGCTTCTCACTCATCCTCATACTCCTGTTACTGCTCCTCACTCCTGTTACTGCTCCTCACTCCTGTTACTGCTCCTCACTCCTGTTACTGCTTCTCACTCATCCTCATACTCCTGTTACTGCTCCTCACTCCTGTTACTGATACTCACTCATCCTCATACTCCTGTTACTGCTCCTCACTCCTGTTACTGATACTCACTCATCCTCATACTCCTGTTACTGCTCCTCACTCCTGTTACTGATACTCACTCATCCTCATACTCCTGTTACTGCTTCTCACTCATCCTCATACTCCTGTTACTGCTCCTCACTCCTGTTACTGCTTCTCACTCATCCTCATACTCCTGTTACTGCTCCTCACTCCTGTTACTGCTTCTCACTCATCCTCATACTCCTGTTACTGCTCCTCACTCTTGTTACTGCTTCTCACTCATCCTCATACTCCTGTTACTGCTCCTCACTCCTGTTACTGATACTCACTCATCCTCATACTCCTGTTACTGCTCCTCACTCCTGTTACTGCTCCTCACTCCTGTTACTGCTTCTCACTCATCCTCATACTCCTGTTACTGCTCCTCACTCCTGTTACTGCTCCTCACTCCTGTTACTGCTTCTCACTCATCCTCATACTCCTGTTACTGCTCCTCACTCCTGTTACTGCTTCTCACTCATCCTCATACTCCTGTTACTGCTTCTCAGTCCTGTTACTGCTTCTCACTCATCCTCATACTCCTGTTACTGCTCCTCACTCCTGTTACTGCTTCTCACTCATCCTCATATTGCCTCACTCCTTCTCACACTGCTCCTCCCCCTCACCCTACACTTATCCTCACACTCCCTAACTAATCCTCTCACTCCCTCACTGCTCCTCACACTCCCCCTACACTTATCCTCACACTCCCTCTGATCCTCACACTCCCTTGCTGCACCACAAACTCCCTTACTCCTCCTCACACTCCCTCACTTCTCCTCACACTCCCCCTACACTTCTCCTAACACTCCCTCACTGCTTCTCAAACTCCCCCTACACTTATCCTCACACTCCCTAACTGATACTTACACTCCCTTGCTGCTCCACAAACTCCCTTACTCCTCCTCACACTCCCTTATTTCTCCTCACACTCCCCCTACACTTCCCCTCACACTTCTTCACTCCTCCTCACACTCCCCCTACACTTCTCCTAACACTCCCTCACTGCTCCTTAAACTCCCCCTACACTTATCCTCACACTCCCTAACTGATCCTTACACTCCCTTGCTGCTCCACAAACTCCCTTACTCCTCCTCACACTCCCTCACTTCTCCTCACACTCCCCCTACACTTCTCCTAACACTCCCTCACTGCTCCTTAAACTCCCCCTACACTTATCCTCACACTCCCTAACTGATCCTTACACTCCCTTGCTGCTCCACAAACTCCCTTATTCCTCCTCACACTCCCCCTACACTTCCCCTCACTCTTCCTCACTCCTCCTCACACTCCCCCTACACTTCTCCTAACACTCCTTCACTGCTCCTCACACTCCCCCTACACCTCCTTACACTCCCTCACTTCTCCATACCCCCCCTACACTTCTCACTTGTCCTCATACTCCTCACTGCTCCACAAACTCCCTCACTTCTCCTCACTCTTCCTCACTCATCCTAAAATACCATGACTTCTCCTCACGCTCCCTCATCCCTTCCTCACACTCCAACACTTCTCCTCACACTCCCTCACTAATCCTAAGACTCCCTCACTTCTCCTTACACTCCCTCACTTATCCTCACACTCACTTATCACACTTACTTATCCTCACACTTCCTCACTGCTACACAATTCACTCACACTCCCTCAAACTCCCTCACTCCTCCTCAAACTCTCTCCTCCTCCTCACACTCCCTCACTGCTCCACAAACTCTCTCACTTGTCCTCACACTACCTTACTTCTACTCACACTCCCTCACTTATTCTCACACTCCCTCACTTTTCTTCACACTCCCTCACTTATCCTAACACTCCCTCACTGCTCCACAAACTCCCTTACTCATCCTCAAACCCCCTCACTCCTCCTCAAACTGCCTCACTTCTCCTCACTCTCTCTCCCTAACTTATCCTCACACTCCCGAACTTATCCTCACACTCCCTAACTTCTCCTCACAATCCCTCACTTCTCCTCACACTCCATCTCTTCTTCTCAGACTCCCTCACTTCTCCTCACACTCCCTCTCTTCTCCTCACACTCCCTCACTTCTCCTCACACTCCCTCACTTCTGCTCAGGCTCCCTAACTTCTCCTCACACTCCCTCACTTCATATCACTCTCCATCACTTCTCCTCACATTCCATCACTTCTCCTCACACTCCCTCACTTCTGCTCAGGCTCCCTAACTTCTCCTCACACTCCCTCACTTCATATCACTCTCCATCACTTCTCCTCACATTCCATCACTTCTCCTCACACTCCCTCACTTCTGCTCGCACTGCTCGTCACACACCCTCACTTCTCCTCACACTCCCTCACTAATACTCACACTCCCCCACTGCTTCACAAACTACCTTACTACTCCTCACACTCTCTCACTCTTCCCCACACTCTCTTACTCCTCCTCAAACTCCCTCACTCCTCCTCACATTCCCTCACCACTCCCTACTCCTCCTCAGACTCTTCCACTGCTCCTCCCTCCTCCTAACATTCTCTACCTGCTTTTTACTCCGCACACTCCCCACTCATATTTCGTCCCTACATTACTTTACTGCTCCTCAAACACCCTCACAGCTATTTACCACTAACACTCCGTCACTGTTCCTCACTCCTTCCAACACTCCATCACTTCTCCTCTATCCTCCTTACACTCCATCACTGATTCTCACTCCTAACACTCTTTAACTGCACCTCAATCTTCCTCAAACTCCATCACCGCTTCTCACACTCCCTAACTGTTCCTCTCTCCATCTCATACTTTGTCACTTCTGCTGACACTCCCTTGCTGCTCCCCACTCTTCCCCACATTCCCTCACTGCTCCTAACAACGCACTACTGCTCGGCTCACTCTTTGACTGCTCCTCACTCTTCCTAACACTTCGTCCCTACTTCTCACTACTCACTCTCCCTCACTGCACCACACCCTTCCTTACATTCCCTCAATGCTCCTTAGACACCCTCACTGCTTCTTACTACTATGACTCCCTCGGTGCTCCTCACTCCCCATATTCTTTTACTGCTCATCACTCCTTACTGTTCCTCACTCCTTCTCAAAGTCTTTCAATGCTGTTGTCTCCTCCTCACACTCGCTCACTTCTCCTCACTGTTCCTCACATTGACTCAGTGCTCCTCAATCCTCAAACTCTTTTACTGCTCATCACTCCTCCTCACACTCAAGTCAAGTCAAGTCAAATCACCTATATTTATATAGTGCTTTAAACAAAAGACATTGTGTCAAAGCATCTGAACAACATTGATTAGAAAAACAGTGAGTTCATCATTGAATTCTGTGATGTAATCTCTGTTTAGTTTAATTAGTGCCTGTGCATTCATTATAAATTGAGTGATGTCATCTCTGATCAGTTTAAATAGTGTCTATGCATTCATTTTCAATCAAGTCAAATATATCCCTGTAAATGAAGTGAATAAAGTGACCCCAACTGAGCAAGCCAGAAGAGACATCCGCAAAAAAACAAAACTCTGTCGTGGCAGAATGGAGAAAAAAACTTGGGACAAACCAGGCTGACTGCAATGCCCTCTGGTCCGGATATAGCCTGTATCTAGTGGCTTGGGGAACAAATTAGGCTCAGTTGGGGGGCCAGTTCTCCTCTGACCAAATGCAACCAGCATTTCGATTAAAGGATGCAGCAAAGTCGAGAAGAATCATCTGTTTCCTGTGTTCTTATCCTGATTGTCGTCTGAGGCACGGTCTTACAGGGGATCTGTATCTGGGGCTCTAGTCGTCCTGGTCTCTGCTGTCTTTCAGGGCTGTAGAGGGCTTTTCAAGATCCCGATCCACCATCTGGTCTGGATAAGTACTAGATCTGGCTAACTGCAATGCCCTCTGATCTGGACAGGCTGGATCTGGTGTCGTAGTTGAACTCAGACTAATATGAGCGTAGATTCCATTCTTCTAATGAAGCAGTAAATATATTGTGTGTTGTGGTTCTCGGTTCCGGTTTACCTAATTAATGCAGCCTAAAAATCCTTTAACAGATTTAGATTTTAGAAGCATGTTGGTATATTATGTGATTATGTGTCAAGAGATGGGTCTTTAGATCTAGATTTGAACTGCAAGAGTGTATTTGTCTCCCAAACACTATTAGGAAAGTTATTCCATAGTTTAAGTTCCAAGTAGGAAAGGATCTGCTGTCCACAAGTGATTTTGGAGGATTTGTATCTGGTGTGGTATAAGTTCTCTCTGTTTTTCTGTTACAGCTCATCCATAGTAGTCGTAACAGAAATTGGATAATTTAGAAAACTAAATTAAAAATACTGTCAAAATTAACACTGCTACATCTGATTTTCTTTTTTTAAATTAATTTAATCTCTCTTTCATTCAGTTTTTTAATAAACTTCACTTTTTATTAAGGCAGATTTGTACAAAGAAACCTTTTTAAGCATCACAAACACATGACTGTTGTATCATTATTGATGAAAATTTAGGGACTATGAGCTTAACAGTCATGTCTGTGAGAGGAATTGCGGGGAATTCTCCTCAAGGTCGACCAAGGGTAACTGCTTCTGATTGTAAGATGTTATCTGAGAAGGGTTTGTGAAGCTGTATTATTTGACGGAAATGTCTTAGTATCCATCAGATTGGTGACAGCATTACATTTATGCCTGTACCTGTCAAAGTCAGAGATCTACATTTTGTGATTTCTAGCTAATTTAAACTTGTGGCAATTTTATCTGTTTTAAGACGATCATATTACCTCTGCATTCATTTACACCTTAATGTGTTGCAACAATCAAATTCTCATTTCATTCTGTTAGGAACATCTGAGCTGTTAAAGTACTGAGTTAAAGTAGTGTATCATTAGAAAATATTTCTAAACATTTATTTTAGCATTATTTTTAAAAGTCCAGTGAGATTTTTGTGTGACAACAGCCAATGCAGAGACTACAGAGAACTCATCCTGTATTTAATCTATTATTACATGATAAAAGAGAGAACACAACAGACTAAATCCAGAAGACTTGTGTAAATGTCTTTAGTACGCTTCAAGACAACTTATATGAAATATACTGTTACTTCTCTTCACATTCACTGAAGAATAAAACTCTCAATGGATTATAATTCGGATAATAATGACAAAATAAAGGTTCAGAATTTATATTTTCTAATGTGACACTACTGACTCTAAACTATTACACTATTTAAGGAAAGAGATTGGGACAAGTTGCCACAAACCTAAAGTATAAATTTGGATAATTTATTAATTACAATATGTATTTGCCAAAAATATGGATTTTTATGTAATGTTTTTTATGTTTTTAAAGGTTCGTTTTAAAACAAAGGCTTTGCACAGTGATAGCACCCTTCTTTTCCAAAAGTATATGGACAAAATAGGTGGCCAGCTGTATTACAGACCCAACGCCCATTCTTCCTCTTTCGCTCTGTGTTTTCTCTTCCACTGCAGTCTTATCTGTGTGTGTGTGTGTGTGTGTGTGTGTGTGTGTGTGTGTGTGTGTGTGTGTGTGTGTGTGTGTGTGTGTGTGTGTGTGTGTGTGTGTGTGTGTGTGTGTGTGTGTGTGTGTAGTGGGCTTATAGGCCTGGAGCCATGCAGCAAGATAACACAAAATAATTAGTTAACATTCAGCTTAGAGAGAGAGGGGGTTAAGACTTGGATAAGCCCCCACAATGTCTGCAGCTAAATTATTTATACATTTTATCCAAATGCATACATGAGATGAAACTGCGTAGTGGAGCGCGGGCAAGCGTGCGTGCGTGTGAGTATGTGTACAGACGCAGGCTTTGAGATAAGTGTGGTGTATAATGGAAGAGCGACTTCCTACTTCTGCCTTTAGAAGAAAATTGCACAGAGGCGTCTGCTGTCTCCTAATGCAGATACACCTTCCCCTGCAAACCTTCCTCTCTCACATAAATAATGCTTCATTTAAATGTCGCTGCAAATGTCTGCCTGAAGAAAACACCTTCTATTTCAGCCTGATCTTTCCTATGTCTGCAATCTCACTTATTAGCGGCGTTAAGCAGACAGATGTTAATAGATCTGTTCATGGTTAGATAAACAGGAAATTCAGTGAATGCCCCAAAACAGAATATATATTAAGAACACTTAATAAAATAAGAACACTGCTCTTGCTGCTGGAAACGCAGGGTAAAGATAAAGAAAGATG
>CM065654.1:8945595-8958095 GCA_033220385.1 Triplophysa yarkandensis
GAGTTTCATAAAGAAAGAAGAAGAGAGATGTAAAGACAACTGGGACAGAGAAAGAGACGTTACACATTCAGACTTTCCGCACATTTGACCAATCAGGTGTGCTGTTTGTCTGTCAAACTGATCTGAAGTTGTTGACTTCTATATGTGATGAAGAAGAAGTTCTTACTCTCCGTCTCATTCAGTGCTGGGCTACACAAGAACCTTTCAATAGCAAAGCCAGGAGGTTCCACTGACTCGCTTTAATCATCTTTGAGGTTTACTGAAAAAAAATTCAATCAATAAGCCAAGAAGAGATCTTAAAGAATAGTGACTGCCTTAAATATACACATTTTGTAGATAAATATGATTATATGCTGGGTTTGTCCATATGTGACCCAACTCTGGTCTGCCGTAGGACACAAAATGCTTTGGATGGTTTTAACAGACGTTATTTTAAATATTTCTTGACCAATCAATTTTACACTTCAGATTAATTCAATACCAGTTTATGGTGTATAATTTTGGATATTCTAGATTTACATGTCAACCATGAACAACATCAATTACATGTTGTGATCTTGGAAAGTAAAACTATGTGTAATATGTGGTAGTTTCGTATTCATGTTGCTGGTGAGGACACACGACTGGAAATTCAAAGCATTGCATGTAAATGTGTGTGTGTGAGAGATAAGTTGCACGGCTGTTTCAGATGTGTGTTGGGTGTCTGCTGTGCTTGCGGGTTGTGACAGGGAGCTGGAAAACACAGAGATGTTTAATCGTCCATATGAGAAAGAAGGCAGAGGAATGTGAGGCTGGCAGAGCGACGGGGAAGCCACAGGCCTTTGGCCTTCTGTCAGACTGAATCAAATCTGTGTGCCATTATCTCTGCCCATGAGTGCCAAGAGAGAGAGACTAACAACACTGCAGCACTATATGAACGGAAAGTCTTCAAAAACCTTGCAAGGCACGCTGTTTGTGGGAAGTCAGAGCTCTTATAACATATTTTGAGGTGGATGCAAAGAATGTGTGTACATGGATCACTAAAGACTAGACTGGAAACTCTTTTGACAGACAGCTTCTATTCCACAGAGAGCAAACCTACAGGTCGACTGAATCAAAGTTTCATTATGCTAGACATTTGTTTGTGTTTTAACAAATGTTAAAAACATGTGCCAAGAAGGAACAGGAAGGACTTTTCCCATGTCTGTAGCGGTTTTATTGACATTATAAATATTAAACCGATATTTACTAGGGTGAAGTCAATCTAATTACACATATAACTTTTACATTAAGGCAAAAATTCAGAAAGAGGAAAATCAAAGGCAAAGGTCTTGTTACTGTCATGGCAAGAGTGCTCCTTAGGGAAGAGAAAACCAACAGAATGTCAATCAGTGCCTTCAGTGAAAGAAACGCTTCATTTTGTGAGGTGACACAACGGGAGCTCGCAGTGAGCGAACGGATGGACGTCGAGCGCCAGTGTCCGAATGGGCTTTATGCAGAGAGGCCACAGTAACCCCAGGCCAAAGTCATTTACTCGTCCATTAGAGTGATCTTATTTATTTGGAAGCAAGCTTCCATTTTCCTCTTTGCTTTGCATTCAGAGATGAACTCAATAGAAAGAGAGAGAGACACACACACAAAGAGAAACGTAAAGGCAATCGCTTGCCGACCACTGGGTCCCATATTGTTAGAAATTACACTTTCAATTTGCCGCACTGCTCCCGCCCAGCAGGCAACTCCATCTCTTTTTATTGCCGCTAGACGAGACAATTGAAAACACAATGGATTCTACGGAGCGCTGAGGGATATAGTGTCATCAGCTTTGATGCACAGATATCTCTCCGTTTATGTCGTGAGGGAGCAGAAAGGCCGAACAACCTCCGCTTTCCTACACAAGCTCATGGCACACACGCTTCCTCCTCGAACACTGGAAAGAAGTTGACTCCTTTCAACTCGATTAAACTAATTATGAAGATGAATGCTCATAGAGGAAAGGCGACCATCCAATTGCTGTTCTTCATAAACCCATGACATATCTTTTGTATCTGTATATTAATTCCTGAAACATTTTCAAATATTTATTTAGTCACAATGCATCATGAACTACACAGCTTGGTACGGTACATACACATGATTAATCTATAATATTTACATTTATGCATTTGTCTAATGCTTTTATCCAAAGCAGCTTGCATTGCATTATACTTTACATTTGTTTTGATTATTTTTCCGTTTGATTATGTGCGATCCATGGGATCAAACCTATGACTCTAACCACTGAGCTACAGGAAGCTATAGCTTGGACTGATAGATTGATTTGCTGTGTGAACGTCTCGTATATTAAATTTACATTTTTTTATTTGAATGTTTCACAGGGGGAAGAACTTTATGTCAATTATAGCAGTAATAAAGTCATGTGTACAGTACATTAAGAACTATTCAAAGATTTTGGTCAATTCAAATCGATCTCAGAGGTCTTTGGCTTACGGGTATACAACCGTTTCAGGCAACGCTGGAATAGAACTGATGTCAAAGCTCTCAGACTATGTGGAAAGTTTTGATGTCTTTGAAAAGGTATCGGGCAGGAGAGATATGGCTGGCATCCGGTGTCACTATTAGAATCACGTAGAATCAATGACGACACAGTGACTGAATCCGTTGTCGGGTACGGCTCTATCTGCAGCACTGTGACTCGCTTCACTGATTTAATCTCCTGATCCTCCGCCTCCTGCTCCTCTCCTGACTCTAATGAGCGATTGTTCGCAGTCTGATCAAATTAAAGTGCACGCTCCAGTGCCTTGCACAACAGGTGTTGTGTGTTTTTGACACCCTCTCTGGCACTGGAGGAAAGGGAGCGACCGGGACGCCTCTCTTGATGCTAATACCTTCTGTAATTTGCAGGGAAACAGCAGACGACTTTCACTTCCGAAGCAGAAGAACAACAGGAGGCCAGCGTTGTATTTTGATGTGGAGTCGCGCCGTGCCGAGACGTGAAGAGAGTCCAAGTGACATGAACTCTGTCATCCAGAACTGAACGTTTGATTCAGAGTTTCAAGCATGACATGCCAAAGAGTTTTCTGCTTTAGTCTAATAACTTCTGCAAGAATGAAATTCACATACATCTGACTCTCGCCTTCATTTAATTACAAACAAAGGGGAAAGAAGCTTTAGACGGCATCATGTCTGCATGCTTTTAAAGATTTACTTAACATGACAACGTTCTGATTCGTATCAGAAGCAAAAAAACTAGCAAGATATGGTCAAATATGCGAATCTTAATATTGAATGTGACATGAGAAAACAATTTATGAGTGGTAGACGTGACACACAGCCAAGTCTGGTGACCCATACTCAGAATTCAGGCATCTGCATTTAACCCATCCAAAGAGCACACACACACAACAGTGAACACACACACCAACCATGAACAAACACCTGGAGCAGTGAACACACACACAGTAGTGAGCACACACACACAAACTCCAATTAACACACACTGGGAGCAGTGAATACACACCGGGAGCAGTGAACTCACACCTGGAACAAACACACACACTGCAGTGAACACACACCCACAGCAGTGAACACACACCCGGAGCAGTGAACACACACCCTGAGCAGTGAACACATACCAGGAGCAATGAACTCACATACAGCAGTGAACACACACACACAGTAGTGAACACACACCCGGAGCAGTGAACACACACCTGGAGCAGTTAACACACAACCGGAGCATTGAACACACACCTGGAGAAAACACACACACACACACACAGCAGTGAACACAAACCGGAAGCAGTGAACACACATCGGGAGCAGTGAACACACATCCTGAGCATTGAGCACACCCGGACTAGTGAACACACACCTGGAGCAGTGAACACACAACCGGAGCATTGAACACACACCTGGAGAAAACACACACACACACACAACAGTGAACACACACCGGAAGCAGTGAACACACATCGGGAGCAGTGAACACACATCCTGAGCATTGAGCACACCCGGACTAGTGAACACACACTGGGAGCAGTGAACACCCACACAGCGGTGAACACACACCAGGAGCCGTGAACACAGTGAACGGGACAAGTGGGCAGCCATTTATGCTGTCGCGCAGGGCGAGCATTTTGGCATCTGGTGCCTTGCTCAAGTAATGGCATTTCCAGCCCTTGACCTGAAACCCACAACCCTAGGGTTAGGAGTAAAACTCTCTGCCCTCCACGCCATGACTTCCCCCACTAGGCCATGACTTCTCCCGCACAGAAGTGGAGAAGTTTAAAACATATTCACAGCAATAAAAAATGAACATTGTTTGAGTTTTTTTGGATCAGATAGATTGTTAGTTGGAACTCCATACCCACGGTCACACTTGACTTTGATATTAACTGACAAGAACGTTAGAAGATGTTTCTAGTGTTGGTTGTATAACAGCTAAAAAACCTAGGGCTTTTGCTGAATCATTCAGTCATACACAGTTTATACACAGCAAGTTCGTCCTACAAATGCTGTTTCCTAATCAAACTAAAAAAACAAACACAGCATTTAATACTCTAGCAGCCATACTCTAACAATTGCGCAACATTTAACACAACGTGACATAGCTCACATTCTCTATTGGTAGTTTCTCCCAACATTTG
This sequence comes from Triplophysa yarkandensis, assembly GCA_033220385.1. Taxonomy (NCBI): domain Eukaryota; kingdom Metazoa; phylum Chordata; class Actinopteri; order Cypriniformes; family Nemacheilidae; genus Triplophysa; species Triplophysa yarkandensis. Next base: position 8,950,221 of record CM065654.1, read on the forward strand.
CTCATTATTAGCACAAGGCTAAGCCATTGGGTCACTAAACAAGGACACTTCCAGTAGCCTATGGTCACTTATGTCATTTGATGTCAGCTTCGTTCGGTTGCTACCAGTTACTGTAAATGGGGCATAATGGAGTTGAAATACTGCATAAAAAATAAAATACAGCGCTACGGAGGTAAACTTACTGTAAAACTCTATATATAATATCCAGTGTTTGATTGCCTTTAGCTGTTTCTGCTAACTTTTAATAGTGTCATTCTATGCAGTTATTAGTATATCATCTGTGAATATTGTTAAATGTGTAGTTTGTCGGTGCTTAAAGTCTTGTGGTTAATGTAACAATATATATAGATAGTGTGGTCACAGCAACCTGACTTTGATTCCCTTCTTGCATGGTCCTTTATCAATCCGGCTTCCCTTTGCCATTCAGGGATGAGAAGCCCGTAATTGTAACAAACTGTTTATTTCGTGCATTCATAGAGTTTTTTTTTATTACAACTGCTTAAAAGAAGCCCAGTTAAACAGAAAACTACAGACCCACAAAACTGAAGACCCACAATTTAAACCACTAAGACATTAGTGTAAAAAAGTTTGGTTAGTGTAGAATTGATCATGTGCAGGCACATGTGTGTTTGTCAGCATTAGAAATCATCAGAATACAAGACAAACACTTGCAAGAAAAACAGATGAAATACACAATTCTTTGTGTTTGTGGTGTTTATGAGAACAATGACTGAAATTTTACATGTACATTTAGTCATTTAGCTGACCCTTTTGTCAGCGACTTGCAAGTGAGGTTCACGAGAGAAAAAATCAGTAAAAGAGGTAACAAAGCAAACACAAGGGAAATAAACCAGTCCTAGTTAGAAAAACATAACATATGAGCAAAGTGCTATAGAAAGAGTTAGGATGCCAGAGTTTTTTTTCCTTTTTGGATCGGCACCACCAAACGCCGATCATAAGCTGAGCGCAGGCCTTTGGATGGCACAAAGGCCTGCATCAGCAAATGAAGGTAGGAGTGTGCTAAACCTGTGGTGGACTTTTTAGGACATGAGGAGAGCTTTGAACTTGATGTGAACGGCTATAGGGAGCCATTGTAACTTTTTGTTACAATAAGAGCAGTGGTCCAAGCACTGAGCCCTGGGGTATACCTGTGTTGAATTGTTGCAAGAGACCCTTAAGGATTTACCTGAGAGGTAAGACTGGAACCACCGCATTGCTGTGTCAGTGACACACTTGGTCTTGATTTTCAAAGAAAGAATGCGATGGTTGACAGTGTCAAAAGCAGCTGAAAGATCCAGCAGGATGAGAACAAAGGACTTAGAGACTTCCCTTGTCAGTCTTAGGATTTTGACAACTGAAAGCAGTGCCGTTTTATTGGAGTGCCCACTCTTGAAGCCTGTCTGGTTGCTGTCCAGGAGGTCTTTGAGAGCAAGTAAGGAAAAACGTTGGTCAAGGACGCTCAATAGTTTTCATCAAAGGGTAGGAGAGATTTCAGCCTGTAGTTATTTTGAACTGCGGGATTTAGGGTGGGTTTCTATGATTGCGAGGTGAAGCAATCTCCTTAAAACGTAAAAGAGCCTATAGATGAGTTGAGGATTTGTGTGGGGATGGATAAAGAGATAGCTTGAAGGAGATGGGTGGGGATAGAATCCAGCAGGCAGGTCGTCAGGTGGTAAAAGGCGATGGTCTTGACAACGTCGTCCTCTGTTAGCACACAGAGGAAGAATAGGAGGTTCAGCGGAGTGGAGGTAGAATACCGACTGCTGATGGCTGCGGTTTTCTACACAAAGAAAGATGCAAAATCATCAGCCGTCAATTAAGATGAGGGAGGAGGGGCAGGTGCAAAGAGAAGAGCAGAGAAAGTTTTGAAGAGACTCTGAAAGTCAGATGAGTTCTGTTTTCCGTGGTTTTTGAAGCTTTGATTGTGTTTACAGTGTGAAATATAACATGTGTTCATGTTTTGCATGTTAAAAAAGTGTATTTTACACACAATTAAACTATCATCTGTATACTGCTGTTTCACTGTCATAAAACGGCTGATAACTTCCTTGTTTTATGATGCCCCTTCTTCAGAAGTACATAATGAGTTCTGATTGTGCCAGCGATTCCTGTGTTGTAATTTGACAGCCGTTTACCGCACATTGCCCAGAAAGGTCACGCCTACATAACATGGAGATTCATGCGCTGTGTTTTTGTAAACATGTCTTTAATTTTAATCAATTTGAGCAGGAATCAGACCCTGAGAACAGAGATGAAGAGGATCGACTAGAATATGAATTAGCAAAGAACAACGATTTGCATGGCTTCAGCTTAACTTTCCCCCGAACCAAAGCAGCATGTGGTTAAAGAGTAAACAATAGATATAATCAACCAATAATTTAAACTGATCATTACCAACACCTTTCGATGGTGTACGGTTGAACTTCTACACTTTTTAACTTTTTTGTTGGATTAGTTTCATTATCATCTAGTCAACACAGCTGAACAGTGTTGGAGAGGGATTTAGTCCAAACTGGCCGTTCAATGTAGGTGACTTCTGTTAAATTAAATATCTCGCTTGGCATTGAACTTTGACCTTTATAATGTAACAGATATTAATTATACCTTAGCAACAACATTATACACTAACTTAAGTTTGAAAGAAGAAGAGACTGATAGAGTCCAAGGTCAGCAGGATCTTTTTATTTGCGTCACTTTCAGTCAGCAGACCTGAAATCTCTACCTATGTTTCCAGAGGATGTCAGATATCCATGGAGCAGAGAGGGTAGCACGGCCGGTCCAGATGCGTGTGGCCACAAATCATCTAAACCGGATGTTAGTGTGGAGCAAAAAGAGTCTGGTCTAGATCACAAGTTGCAATGAAAGGATTCTATGTATGCTGGGAGGTTACCTGAGAGTGATGAGGAGAGAAGTAGCGTGTGTAGATAAGATCAAGTTGGTTACCAGACTTGTGGGGTACTGGCGTGGAAAATCACTTTAAGTCAAAAGATGCCGTCAGGTTCAGCTTATCATTTGAACAGAATCTTTCAGTGTTAATGACACACTGCCTTCATCAGACACCGATTGAAATCATTGGTTTCAGAAATAAAACTCATCTCAGGCTGTTATGGCCTTCCTTCTGCTGCTGTTATAAATTTCAGCTATAATTTTACTGTGGAGGATGAAGTTTATTAAAAACTGTTTTATAGCTTCATTCTCTCTTCCTGCACCTGAGCGAGTCGCATTTGATAAGAGAATCTTTATTGTTTATTATCAGTTTGTTTGTGCGGTAATGGACAATTTTTTGACTGTGATAAAGTAATGAAATCCCAATGAAAGTGTTTTTTTCCGCAAAGTGCACATGACATTAGCATTGTGTGAAAAATGAGCTAACATCATTATGTGATTCTGTCAGAGCAGGTTTCCAACAATAGCACAAGAGTTTTATTCAAAGATTCACTTCAGCTGAAGTCGGAGGTTAAAGGTCCAATCCTAAACAAAAGAGCTGATGGCCTGTCGTGTGTGTCCCATTACCCTTCATTCACTTAAGCCATGGTGAAATCCTGAGCTCCTGCTGTTTTCGTCTTCTTTCTGCTGTAGCTGTATTGATCCATTAGTGTGAGGCCAGTAAAGGTTAATGATGTGAATATTGATCTAAATGAAGAGTTTTACTCTCCACAGGTGCTTGTTTGACCCCTGCAGATGCTGCTAATACACTGAGACTCAAACACCGGCCCGCAGGCCACCGTCTTCATTACACAACTCCAAAATTCCTCTATTGTCCTAGTCTGCATAAAACATTTATAAAAGCATTTACAAGAAGATCTAGTCATCTAGTTATCACAGCCAAAAATCCGACTAAACCAAAAGCTTTGACTCTCCCCTCTTACCACTACCCTTACTTCTTAATAATCTGTGTCATTCTTTTCTCTGACGGAAATATCCAATCCAAAAAAGAGAAACCAGAGAGAGACCAGAGAGACCAGAGAGAGAGACCAGAGAGAGAGAGACCAGAGAGAGAGATAGACCATAGGGAAACCAGAGAGAGAGACCAGAGAGAGACCATAGAGAAACCAGAGAGAGAGAGAGAGAGAGAGAGAGAGAGAAAGAGAGAGAGACAGACCAGAGACAAAGAGAGACCAGAGAGAGAGAGAGAGAAAGAGAGAGAGACAGACCAGAGAGAGAGAGAGACCAGAGAGGGAGAGACCAGAGAGAGACCAGAAAGAGAGAGACCAGAGAGAGACCAGAGAGAGAGAGAGTGAGAGAGAGAGACCAGAGAGAGACCAGAGAGAGAGAGAGAGAGAGAGAGAGATAGAGAGAAAGAGAGAGAGACAGACCAGAGAGAAAGAGAGACCAGAGAGAGAGAGAGAGAGAGAGAAAGAGAGAGAGACAGACCAGAGAGAAAGAGAGACCAGAGAGGGAGAGACCAGAGAGGGAGAGACCAGAGAGAGACCAGAGAGAGAGAGACCAGAGAGAGACCAGAGAGAGAGAGAGTGAGAGAGAGAGACCAGAGAGAGACCAGAGAGATAGAGAGAGAGAGAGAGAGAGACCAGAGATAGAGAGACCAGAGAGAGAGACCAGAGAGAGACCAAAGAGAGACCAGAGAGAGACCAGAGAGAGAGACCAGAGAGAGAGACCAGAGAGAGAGAGACCAGAGAGAGAGAGACCAGAGAGAGACCAGAGAGAGACACCAGAGAGAGAGACCAGAGAGAGAGAGAGAGAGACCATAGAGAGAGAGACCAGAGAGAGACACCAGGGAGAGAGACCAGAGAGAGAGAGACCAGAGAGAGAGAGACCAGAGAGAGAGAGACCAGAGAGAAACCAAAAAAAACAACAACAAAAAACACCCAAAAACTCATCTTTTCCGGCTACATCTAACTCACTCTCTTCTTTTCTAACTACTCACTCTATCAAAAAAAAAAAAAAAAAAAAACTTTTGTAACTTTGCTCTCTGTGTAACTCGGTAGCATTGTTGTAGCACTTGTTCACCTATTGTTGTATCGGCTATTTACCGCTTCATTGTCTCCTCGACTATTGTAAGTCGCTTTGGATAAAAGCGTCTGCTAAATGACTAAATGTAAATGTAAATGTAAACCAGAGAGAAACCAGAGAGAGACCAGAGAGAGGGGTCAGTCAGGACAATTTCTGTAAGATTGTTCTCCTTGTGTTCTCTTCAGAAGTTCAGAGTTTCTATGATAGTTGTCTGTAAGTCTTTATAACACAGATCATATCAGAACTAAATCTGATATCTGTGAAACATTGAATTGTGTTGTGTTTTTGTGTAGTTCATGTGTAATCTTTAGCGTGTATCTGCCTAATATGCTGCTCAATGACACCTGAGAGAGAGATTAAGGGTCACATTAACTTACTGTATTTTTTAATGTATTATCATGAAACATGACATCATTATTTTATATCTCACTGTTTATAACTGAAATATGTACAGCTCATTCCTTAAGTCACTTCTGCTGGTTCTGTGAGCTATCAGAACTTTCTATTCAATATTACTATGAATATCTCAGTTGTATTTGAGTTCCAAATGTGTAATAAGAATGTAATGATGAATGTAGATTTTAAAAATAAAACCATCTGGATTTGGGGAGTTTGAAGAGAATGTTTGACTTAATATTGAGCTCTTAAATAATATTGACCTTTAATTTGAGATTTGAAAAATCTGAGCTAACTTTGAGACATTTTTGAGATCTCTTCTTTTTTTTCTAGGTCAGTAATGGTCCTGATGTCACTGGTTCTGGTACAGGTTTAGGTCAGTAATGGTCCTGATGTCACTGGTTCTGGTACAGGTGTACGTCAGTAATAGTCCTGATGTCACTGGTTCTGGTACAGGTGTAGGTCAGTAATAGTCCTGATGTCACTGGTTTTGGTACAGGTTTAGGTCAGTAATGGTCCTGATGTCACTGGTTCTGGTACAGGTGTACGTCAGTAATAGTCCTGGTGTCACTGGTTCTGGTACAGGTTTAGGTCAGTGATGGTCCTGATGTCACTGGTTCTGGTACAGGTTTAGGTCAGTGATGGTCCTGATGTCACTGGTTCTGGTACAGGTGTAGGTCAGTAATGGTCCTGATGTCACTGGTTCTGGTACAGGTGTAGGTCAGTAATGGTCCTGATGTCACTGGTTCTGGTACAGGTGTAGGTCAGTAATGGTCCTGATGTCACTGTTTCTGGTACAGGTGTAGGTCAGTAATGGTCCTGATGTCACTGGTTCTGGTACAGGTGTAGGTCAGTAATGGTCCTGATGTCACTGGTTCTGGTACAGGTTTAGGTCAGTAATGGTCCTGATGTCACTGGTTCTTTTACAGGTTTAGGTCAGTAATGGTCCTGATGTCACTGGTTCTGGTACAGGTGTAGGTCAGTAATGGTCCTGATGTCACTGGTTCTGGTACAGGTGTAGGTCAGTAATGATCCTGATGTCACTGGTTCTGGTACAAGTTTAGGTCAGTAATGGTCCTGATGTCACTGGTTCTGGTACAGGTTTAGGTCAGTAATGGCCCTGATGTCACTGGTTCTTGTACCAGTTTAGGTCAGTGATGGTCCTGATGTCACTGGTTCTTGTACAGGTGTAGGTCAGTAATGGTCCTGATGTCACTGGTTCTTGTACAGGTGTAGGTCAGTAATGGCCCTGATGTCACTGGTTCTGGTACAGGTGTAGGTCAGTGATGGTCCTGATGTCACTGGTTCTGGTACAGGTGTAGGTCAGTAATGGTCCTGATGTCACTGGTTCTGGTACAGGTTTAGGTCAGTAATGGCCCTGATGTCACTGGTTCTTGTACAGGTGTAGGTCAGTAATGGTCCTGATGTCACTGGTTCTTGTACAGGTGTAGGTCAGTAATGGTCCTGATGTCACTGGTTCTTGTACAGGTGTAGGTCAGTAATGGCCCTGATGTCACTGGTTCTGGTACAGGTGTAGGTCAGTGATGGTCCTGATGTCACTGGTTCTGGTACAGGTGTAGGTCAGTAATGGTCCTGATGTCACTGGTTCTTGTACAGGTTTAGGTCAGTAATGGCCCTGATGTCACTGGTTCTTGTACAGGTGTAGGTCAGTAATGGTCCTGATGTCACTGGTTCTGGTACAGGTGTAGGTCAGTAATGGTCCTGATGTCACTGGTTCTTGTACAGGTTTAGGTCAGTAATGGTCCTGATGTCACTGGTTCTTGTACAGGTGTAGGTCAGTAATAATCTAAATGTACTAAGTGGTTCTAGAAGGGGGTGTCAGTCTTGAGTTATGCTCCAAATTGCCATAACTAAGCAGAGTTTCTTTCTTTTAAAGCATCAATTCAGAAGCGAATATCATCGACAAAACAATTAGTGCAGATGTGAAATGCATCACAGGGAAGTGTCAGAGAGCGCTCAGAACTCCTAACATCAGGGTCAAAAACATTTCCCTGGATGCACACAGATCAGACGCTCAATTCGAATGCAATTTGTGTCCGTCTGGCTGCTGTAAGACTGAATGAAGTGAGCAGAAGTGTGGAGATATAAAGCTGAACATTAACAATGACAAACTGAGATGCCATCAACACATCAGCTGATCAATGATTACATGATGGGAATTTAAAGAACACTGAAACAAACAACAGATGAAATCATTTATTAAAAATAAAGCCCAGGCAACAGAAAGAAGCTTGCAGTTAAAATCATCAATTTTGTTTTAACCATTTCATAGTCTCAAGAACCGTTTACAACTACAAAGCACTTTCTCTTCTTTCATTATACAATAATTCAGAAACAACTCTTTATTTCATATCTATTAATGCATTTAATATTGAATAATTAAGTGTCTCTTTTTATTTGGGTTATTTATTGATAATGACCAGAAGATTTTACATACAGAAATCCCAAATCAATTATTTAAATGTCATTATTTTTGGTGTTTTACTG
>CM065654.1:8965595-8988095 GCA_033220385.1 Triplophysa yarkandensis
TACAGTTCTATATCAGACACACAGTTCTATATCACACATACAGTTCTATATCACACACACAGTTCTATATCACACATACAGTTCTATATCACACACACAGTTCTATATCACACATACAGTTCTATATCACACACACAGTTCTATATCACACATACAGTTCTATATCACACATACAGTTCTATATCACACACACAGTTCTATATCACACACACAGTTCTATATCAGACATACAGTTCTATATCACACACACAGTTCTATATCACACATACAGTTCTATATCACACACACAGTTCTATATCAGACATACAGTTCTATATCAAACATACAGTTCTATATCACACATACAGTTCTATATCAAACACACAGTTCTATATCACACACACAGTTCTATATCACACACACAGTTCTATATCACACACACAGTTCTATATCACACATACAGTTCTATATCACACACACAGTTCTATATCACACATACAGTTCTATATCACACACACAGTTCTATATCACACATACAGTTCTATATCACACACACACTTCTATATCAAACACACAGTTCTATATCAAACACACAGTTCTATATCACACATACAGTTCTATATCAAACATACAGTTCTATATCAGACATACAGTTCTATATCAAACATACAGTTCTATATCAAACACACAGTTCTATATCAAACATACAGTTCTATATCAAACACACAGTTCTATATCAAACACACAGTTCTATATCACACATACAGTTCTATAACACACACACAGTTCTATATCACACATACAGTTCTATATCAAACACACAGTTCTATATCAAACACACAGTTCTATATCACACACACACTTCTATATCAAACATACAGTTCTATATCACACACACAGTTCTATATCACACATACAGTTCTATATCAAACATACAGTTCTATATCACACACTCAGTTCTATATCACACACACAGTTCTATATCAGACATACAGTTCTATATCAAACATACAGTTCTATATCAAACATACAGTTCTATATCAAACACACAGTTCTATATCAAACATACAGTTCTATATCAAACATACAGTTCTATATCACACATACACTTCTATATCAAACACACAGTTCTATATCAAACATACAGTTCTATATCAAACACACAGTTCTATATCACACACACAGTTCTATATCACACACACAGTTCTATATCAAACATACAGTTCTATATCACACACACAGTTCTATATCACACACACAGTTCTATATCAAACATACAGTTCTATATCAAACACACAGTTCTATATCACACACACAGTTCTATATCAAACATACAGTTCTATATCACACACACAGTTCTATATCAAACACACAGTTCTATATCAAACATACAGTTCTATATCACACATACAGTTCTATATCACACACACAGTTCTATATCAAACATACAGTTCTATATCACACATACAGTTCTATATAACACACACTTCTATATCAAACATACAGTTCTATATCACACACACAGTTCTATATCAAACACACAGTTCTATATCAAACATACAGTTCTATATCACACATACAGTTCTATATCAAACACACAGTTCTATATCAAACACACAGTTCTATATCAAACATACAGTTCTATATCACACACACAGTTCTATATCACACACACAGTTCTATATCAAACATACAGTTCTATATCACACATACAGTTCTATATCACACACACAGTTCTATATCACACATACAGTTCTATATCACACATACAGTTCTATATCACACACACAGTTCTATATCACACATACAGTTCTATATCAAACATACAGTTCTATATCACACATACAGTTCTATATCACACACACAGTTCTATATCACACACACAGTTCTATATCACACACACAGTTCTATATCACACACACAGTTCTATATCACACATACAGTTCTATATCACACATACAGTTCTATATCAGACATACAGTTCTATATCAGACATACAGTTCTATATCACACATACAGTTCTATATCACACATACAGTTCTATATCAGACACACAGTTCTATATCAAACATACAGTTCTATATCAAACACACAGTTCTATATCAAACATACAGTTCTATATCAAACATACAGTTCTATATCACACATACAGTTCTATATCACACACACAGTTCTATATCAAACATACAGTTCTATATCACACATACAGTTCTATATCACACACACAGTTCTATATCACACATACAGTTCTATATCACACATACAGTTCTATATCACACATACAGTTCTATATCAAACATACAGTTCTATATCACACATACAGTTCTATATCACACACACAGTTCTATATCAAACATACAGTTCTATATCACACATACAGTTCTATATCACACACACAGTTCTATATCAAACATACAGTTCTATATCACACACACAGTTCTATATCAAACACACAGTTCTATATCAAACATACAGTTCTATATCAAACACACAGTTCTATATCACACATACAGTTCTATATCAAACACACAGTTCTATATCAAACATACAGTTCTATATCAGACACACAGTTCTATATCACACATACAGTTCTATATCACACACACAGTTCTATATCAAACATACAGTTCTATATCAAACACACAGTTCTATATCACACACACAGTTCTATATCAAACATACAGTTCTATATCAAACATACAGTTCTATATCACACATACACTTCTATATCAAACACACAGTTCTATATCACACATACAGTTCTATATCAAACACACAGTTCTATATCACACACACAGTTCTATATCACACACACAGTTCTATATCAAACATACAGTTCTATATCACACACACAGTTCTATATCACACACACAGTTCTATATCAAACATACAGTTCTATATCAAACACACAGTTCTATATCACACACACAGTTCTATATCAAACATACAGTTCTATATCACACACACAGTTCTATATCAAACACACAGTTCTATATCAAACACACAGTTCTATATCACACATACAGTTCTATATCACACACACAGTTCTATATCAAACATACAGTTCTATATCACACACACAGTTCTATATCACACACACAGTTCTATATCACACACACAGTTCTATATCAAACACACAGTTCTATATCACACACACAGTTCTATATCACACACACAGTTCTATATCACACATACAGTTCTATATCACACACACAGTTCTATATCACACACACAGTTCTATATCACACACACAGTTCTATATCACACACACAGTTCTATATCAAACATACAGTTCTATATCACACACACAGTTCTATATCACACACACAGTTCTATATCACACACACAGTTCTATATCACACATACAGTTCTATATCAAACACACAGTTCTATATCACACACACAGTTCTATATCACACACACAGTTCTATATCACACATACAGTTCTATATCAGGCATACAGTTCTATATCAGACACACAGTTCTATATCAGACACACAGTTCTATATCAAACACACAGTTCTATATCAAACACACAGTTCTATATCACACATACAGTTCTATATCAAACACACAGTTCTATATCACACACACAGTTCTATATCACACACACAGTTCTATATCACACATACAGTTCTATATCACACATACAGTTCTATATCAGACATACAGTTCTATATCAGACACACAGTTCTATATCACACATACAGTTCTATATCACACATACAGTTCTATATCACACATACAGTTCTATATCACACATACACTTCTATATCACACATACAGTTCTATATCAGACATACAGTTCTATATCAAACACACAGTTCTATATCACACATACAGTTCTATATCACACATACAGTTCTATATCACACACACAGTTCTATATCACACATACAGTTCTATATCAAACATACAGTTCTATATCACACACACAGTTCTATATCAAACATACAGTTCTATATCACACATACAGTTCTATATCACACACACAGTTCTATATCAAACACACAGTTCTATATCAAACACACAGTTCTATATCAAACATACAGTTCTATATCAAACATACAGTTCTATATCACACACACAGTTCTATATCAGACATACAGTTCTATATCAGACACACAGTTCTATATCACACATACAGTTCTATATCACACACACAGTTCTATATCAAACATACAGTTCTATATCAAACATACAGTTCTATATCAAACATACAGTTCTATATCACACATACAGTTCTATATCAAACACACAGTTCTATATCAAACACACAGTTCTATATCACACATACACTTCTATATCAGACATACAGTTCTATATCAGACATACAGTTCTATATCACACATACAGTTCTATATCACACATACAGTTCTATATCAGACACACAGTTCTATATCACACATACACTTCTATATCAGACATACAGTTCTATATCAGACACACAGTTCTATATCACACATACAGTTCTATATCACACACACAGTTCTATATCAAACATACAGTTCTATATCAAACATACAGTTCTATATCAAACATACAGTTCTATATCACACATACAGTTCTATATCAAACACACAGTTCTATATCAAACACACAGTTCTATATCACACATACACTTCTATATCAGACATACAGTTCTATATCAGACATACACTTCTATATCACACATACAGTTCTATATCACACATACAGTTCTATATCACACATACACTTCTATATCACACATACAGTTCTATATCAGACATACAGTTCTATATCACACATACAGTTCTATATCAGACATACAGTTCTATATCAGACATACAGTTCTATATCACACATACAGTTCTATATCACACATACAGTTCTATATCACACATACAGTTCTATATCAGACATACAGTTCTATATCAGACATACAGTTCTATATCACACATACAGTTCTATATCACACATACAGTTCTATATCAGACATACAGTTCTTTATCACACATACAGTTCTATATCACACATACAGTTCTATATCAGACATACAGTTCTATATCAGACATACAGTTCTATATCACACATACAGTTCTATATCACACATACAGTTCTATATCACACATACAGTTCTATATCACACATACACTTCTATATCACACATACAGTTCTATATCACACATACAGTTCTATATCAGACACACAGTTCTATATCAAACACACAGTTCTATATCAAACACACAGTTCTATATCAAACATACAGTTCTATATCACACATACAGTTCTATATCACACATACAGTTCTATATCACACATACAGTTCTATATCAGACATACAGTTCTATATCAGACATACAGTTCTATATCAGACATACAGTTCTATATCAGACATACAGTTCTATATCACACATACAGTTCTATATCACACATACAGTTCTATATCAGACATACAGTTCTATATCAGACATACAGTTCTATATCACACATACAGTTCTATATCAGGCATACAGTTCTATATCAGACATACAGTTCTATATCAGACACACAGTTCTATATCAAACACACAGTTCTATATCAAACACACAGTTCTATATCACACATACAGTTCTATATCAAACACACAGTTCTATATCAGACATACAGTTCTATATCAGACACACAGTTCTATATCACACATACAGTTCTATATCACACATACAGTTCTATATCACACATACAGTTCTATATCACACATACACTTCTATATCACACATACAGTTCTATATCAGACATACAGTTCTATATCAAACACACAGTTCTATATCACACATACAGTTCTATATCACACATACAGTTCTATATCACACACACAGTTCTATATCAAACACACAGTTCTATATCACACATACAGTTCTATATCACACATACAGTTCTATATCACACATACAGTTCTATATCACACATACAGTTCTATATCAGACATACAGTTCTATATCAGACATACAGTTCTATATCAGACATACACTTCTATATCAGACACACAGTTCTATATCACACATACAGTTCTATATCACACATACAGTTCTATATCACACATACAGTTCTATATCACACACACAGTTCTATATCACACATACAGTTCTATATCACACACACAGTTCTATATCAAACACACAGTTCTATATCACACATACAGTTCTATATCAAACATACAGTTCTATATCAAACACACAGTTCTATATCACACATACAGTTCTATATCAGACACACAGTTCTATATCACACATACAGTTCTATATCACACACACAGTTCTATATCAAACATACAGTTCTATATCAAACACACAGTTCTATATCAAACACACAGTTCTATATCAAACACACAGTTCTATATCAAACATACAGTTCTATATCAAACACACAGTTCTATGTCACACATACACTTCTATATCACACATACAGTTCTATATCAAACATACAGTTCTATATCACACATACAGTTCTATATCACACATACAGTTCTATATCAGACATACAGTTCTATATCAGACACACAGTTCTATATCAGACATACAGTTCTATATCAAACATACAGTTCTATATCACACATACAGTTCTATATCAGACATACAGTTCTATATCAAACATACAGTTCTATATCAAACATACACTTCTATATCAGACACACAGTTCTATATCACACATACAGTTCTATATCAAACACACAGTTCTATATCAAACATACAGTTCTATATCAAACACACAGTTCTATATCACACATACAGTTCTATATCAAACACACAGTTCTATATCAAACATACAGTTCTATATCACACATACAGTTCTATATCAAACACACAGTTCTATATCAAACACACAGTTCTATATCAAACACACAGTTCTATATCAAACATACAGTTCTATATCACACATACAGTTCTATATCAAACATACAGTTCTATATCACACATACAGTTCTATATCAAACATACAGTTCTATATCAAACATACAGTTCTATATCACACATACAGTTCTATATCAGACATACAGTTCTATATCACACATACAGTTCTATATCAAACACACAGTTCTATATCAAACATACAGTTCTATATCACACATACAGTTCTATATCAAACATACAGTTCTATATCAAACACACAGTTCTATATCAAACATACAGTTCTATATCACACATACAGTTCTATATCAAACATACAGTTCTATATCAAACATACAGTTCTATATCAAACACACAGTTCTATATCAAACATACAGTTCTATATCACACATACAGTTCTATATCACACACACAGTTCTATATCAAACATACACTTCTATATCACACATACAGTTCTATATCAAACACACAGTTCTATATCAAACATACAGTTCTATATCACACATACAGTTCTATATCAGACATACAGTTCTATATCAAACATACACTTCTATATCACACATACAGTTCTATATCAAACACACAGTTCTATATCAATCATACAGTTCTATATCAAACACACAGTTCTATATCAAACATACAGTTCTATATCAAACACACAGTTCTATATCAATCATACAGTTCTATATCAAACACACAGTTCTATATCAAACATACAGTTCTATATCACACATACAGTTCTATATCAGACATACAGTTCTATATCAGACATACAGTTCTATATCACACATACAGTTCTATATCACACATACAGTTCTATATCAAACACACAGTTCTATATCAGACATACAGTTCTATATCAAACACACAGTTCTATATCAATCATACAGTTCTATATCAAACACACAGTTCTATATCAAACATACAGTTCTATATCACACATACAGTTCTATATCAGACATACAGTTCTATATCAGACATACAGTTCTATATCACACATACAGTTCTATATCACACATACAGTTCTATATCAAACACACAGTTCTATATCAAACACACAGTTCTATATCACACATACAGTTCTATATCAGACATACAGTTCTATATCAGACATACAGTTCTATATCAGACATACAGTTCTATATCAGACATACAGTTCTATATCAGACATACAGTTCTATATCAGACATACAGTTCTATATCAGACATACAGTTCTATATCAGACATACAGTTCTATATCAAACACACAGTTCTATATCAAACACACAGTTCTATATCACACATACAGTTCTATATCAGACATACAGTTCTATATCACACATACAGTTCTATATCACACATACAGTTCTATATCACACACACAGTTCTATATCACACATACAGTTCTATATCAAACACACAGTTCTATATCACACATACAGTTCTATATCAAACACACAGTTCTATATCACACATACAGTTCTATATCAAACACACAGTTCTATATCACACATACAGTTCTATATCAAACACACAGTTCTATATCACACATACAGTTCTATATCAAACACACAGTTCTATATCACACATACAGTTCTATATCACACACACAGTTCTATATCACACACACAGTTCTATATCACACATACAGTTCTATATCAAACACACAGTTCTATATCAAACACACAGTTCTATATCACACATACAGTTCTATATCAGACATACAGTTCTATATCAGACATACAGTTCTATATCAAACACACAGTTCTATATCACACATACAGTTCTATATCAAACACACAGTTCTATATCAGACATACAGTTCTATATCAGACATACAGTTCTATATCAGACATACAGTTCTATATCAAACACACAGTTCTATATCAAACACACAGTTCTATATCAAACACACAGTTCTATATCACACATACAGTTCTATATCAGACATACAGTTCTATATCAGACATACAGTTCTATATCAGACATACAGTTCTATATCAGACATACAGTTCTATATCAGACATACAGTTCTATATCACACATACAGTTCTATATCAAACACACAGTTCTATATCAAACACACAGTTCTATATCACACATACAGTTCTATATCAGACATACAGTTCTATATCAGACATACAGTTCTATATCACACATACAGTTCTATATCAAACACACAGTTCTATATCAAACACACAGTTCTATATCAGACATACAGTTCTATATCACACATACAGTTCTATATCACACATACAGTTCTATATCACACATACAGTTCTATATCACACACACAGTTCTATATCACACATACAGTTCTATATCAAACACATACAGTTCTATATCACACATACAGTTCTATATCACACATACAGTTCTATATCACACATACAGTTCTATATCAGACATACAGTTCTATATCAAACATACAGTTCTATATCACACATACAGTTCTATATCAAACATACAGTTCTATATCAAACATACAGTTCTATATCAAACACACAGTTCTATATCAAACACACAGTTCTATATCACACATACAGTTCTATATCAGACATACAGTTCTATATCAAACATACAGTTCTATATCACACATACAGTTCTATATCAAACATACAGTTCTATATCAAACATACAGTTCTATATCAAACACACAGTTCTATATCAAACACACAGTTCTATATCAAACACACAGTTCTATATCAAACATACAGTTCTATATCACACATACAGTTCTATATCAAACACACAGTTCTATATCAAACATACAGTTCTATATCAAACACACAGTTCTATATCACACATACAGTTCTATATCAGACACACAGTTCTATATCAAACACACAGTTCTATATCACACACACAGTTCTATATCACACACACAGTTCTATATCAAACATACAGTTCTATATCAAACACACAGTTCTATATCAAACATACAGTTCTATATCAAACACACAGTTCTATATCACACACACAGTTCTATATCAAACATACAGTTCTATATCAAACACACAGTTCTATATCACACATACAGTTCTATATCAAACATACAGTTCTATATCAAACATACAGTTCTATATCAAACACACAGTTCTATATCAAACACACAGTTCTATATCAAACATACAGTTCTATATCACACATACAGTTCTATATCAAACACACAGTTCTATATCAAACATACAGTTCTATATCAAACACACAGTTCTATATCACACATACAGTTCTATATCAGACATACAGTTCTATATCAGACATACAGTTCTATATCAAACATACAGTTCTATATCAAACACACAGTTCTATATCACACACACAGTTCTATATCAAACATACAGTTCTATATCAAACACACAGTTCTATATCACACATACAGTTCTATATCAGACATACAGTTCTATATCAGACATACAGTTCTATATCACACATACAGTTCTATATCACACATACAGTTCTATATCACACATACAGTTCTATATCAAGTGTTGAATGACTGAAGCTTATTAATGATGCCAGAATTTATACATACATTCATTCCAAAACCAAGTTCTTGATTGAAGGAACATTTGTATGTGTATTATGTATGGAAGCAATTAAGAGACATTACTATTCAAGATTCAACAGACACTGAAAACTTTTAACATTTTATTTCAATAACATTTATCTGAATTTATTTGCTCTGAATTCCCCCTGAATTATTTTACTTTGGAAACCATGAGCTTATTTGTTCACAGATTCATATTAAAAGTAAACCTACAGAGTTTCAGATAACATAGATTCGAGTTGATTAAATTTGATTGCTCTAATTCAGATTTCAAATTTGAAGGAAATATTTTTCAAAGAAAACTCTTGAATTCAGATCAAAATACGACTGTGAAATATTCCCATATTCTCTGGATAGGAAAACAGTTGATTTCAGACAAGACGATCATGTGTGAAAGCTTCATACTCGTAAGGAATGAACGGCCATGAATCAGAAAGAAGAAGAGCACAGCTATTAACACGACGACCTGTCTTGCGTGATCCAAGAACTTGATTGGCAAAGAGGATTTGAGAGGGAGGAAAATCTTTCTGACGCTGGACCCGTCACTGTTTTACGCTGCAGTTTACCCGCCCGTTACAGTTATACGTTACTGCTTTGCGACCCATTTTTCTTCTAATGGTTTGATCCGTTTTCCCTTCACATTGCGCCTGCCCTAATATGATAATAATTAGGAGAGTATTTTGAAGAATGATCGTTTTAGTATGTAATGTAATTAGGAAGTCAGTTTAGATCTTTATGCATGGCTTTCTGAATGAATGTTCATCACTAAAACAGTGAGGATAAGAACTGAACTATATAAACAACATTATGGAAGTTTAAGAATGTGTTTAAAATCAGAATAAACATCATTTGTTTCCTTTTTTTTTAGGACAGGAATGGCAGCGCCGCATCATCCGCTTCTTCATCACATTTCTTGCTTTGACACTTTACTGCCGACAGAAATGAAATGTGCTTAAAAACTAAAAAGAAGCAGTTTCGCATGATTCTACTGAAAAACACATTGCAGTCCTGTGATGAGATGAGTGTATGTGTGTCGGAGGGCTTTATGTACATTTTTCTATAATAAAGTGTGTTTGAGTAAATCTATGTGGTGTTGGGTGTTTGGTTACTTATGTAAAAACACACGGTGTATTTGATCAGTAAGCAATGTCAACTTATGGTTTTAAGGTTTTAAATGCATTGCTCCAATAATGCCTATTTCTCTATGCTCATCATTCTAAAGAGAGGTTGGCTCTGATTGGCCAGTTAAACATCACGCTGTGATTGGCTGAATGCATTTGTGTATATATTTGGGTGGTTTTATTAAAACATTATTATTAAAACATTGCACAAACTCGCGCAGACTTGTGGGAGCGTCTATCTGAGTAAGCTTTCATTTTTAAATAAAAAGATTTGAAATTTGTTTCTTTCAATTTAACGTGTTGAACATACACTGGCAACTTGTACCACACCAAAGAAACAGGAAAAAATACATTTGCACCCTATGACCTCTTTAAAGAATGGAGCTCTCATTGATGTATTTTCGCTGAATAAAGGGTTGTTATTAAAATGTTGTTTTAAATGACGGAACGGTTACATTTCTTCCGAGCAACACGCAGGAGTTCAATTCAATCTTCACAGCTGTACTGAAAAACGTCCAGCGGTCATCTGCAGAGATCTATGAGGCCTAAAGATATTTGTCCACTTTTTCTGTGCGGGGCACTTGATCTAACGCCGGCCGCTGTTGTAACCTATTGTCTTGTCTGGAGTCTCGGGGCATCAATTATTCTCGAGCGGTTCTATTGGCTCGGAGAACAAAAGGAAGCCTAAAGCAAAATGAGGGCCGGAGACGCAGGGTGGAAAATGAATGAAGCGGGCACAAAGCACACTCCATCATGGGCTGTGCTGAGTCTTTGTGTTGCCTTCTCGCAGGGTCCATCTTGGGAAATAAATCAGCGGGGAGTTTTCTAGACACATCCAGAGAAACATTCAAACATTCTTTAGAAACACTTCTCCAGGCCAGTTTCACTGTGGCTCAAAATAGACTCGAAGGAAAAAATAAATATATCATGAATAAATAAAACTTGCTTCAGTTCTTCAAGATTTGAAACTTGTTCATGAGCCTTTGAAGCCTCCGTGCGTTTGGCAAACCCAACACTTTTATTCTTGACACTCTGTGATGATAATGTGTGTTATTATGTGATAATAATGGGTGATGTGTAAAAACACAAGCGTATGTATGAGTGGTCACATTTGGGAATAATACACATCAAATTAAACATTACAGAAGAATGAAAAACCTCCTGGCCAGACTCATGTACAGATCTGAGGAGAGTTTAATGTTAATCCATTATCCGCTGTGCTTTATATCTCCATAAACTCTTCAAATACACGCATGATGTCACTTTCCAGTGATGTCATCACACCGCCGTGGAATGAGACATTTTCCAGGATTCTGATGTCCTGATTGATGCAGAAGTTGCGGTTTCAGAGCAAGACTTTGACAGAAATGTCTTTGGGTTTGATGTTGAATGAATATATTCCGATTCCTTTAATTAGAACATTTTCTCAGCCGCTTTTCGAGACAGATAACATCACTCGTTCGCTGGCTTTATCTGACAGAATATTTCCTTTGGAACTAAAGATAAGCGGTTCCTTTCAAAGATGACTTTCTTGATGTGACAAATGAGAAAGGCGAGATCATTTTAGTCAGCTGTGATCTTGTTTCTGCCTGTTTTATTCCTGACTTCAGCATGAAAGACGGGTTTGGGAGACTCGCTCCTCATCTCAGTTTTATTTTCTGTAGTTTTAGATCATTCTCAGTAATGATGACATCCATCTCAGACATCCACCCTACTAGTGCCTTCTAGAAAGGACTCAAGTATGAGGCTTTATAATGGGATTGACAGCAGACATGTGAACACACGTAAAGAAACTGTTCATCTGCTGAAGATCGGATGTCCTGTACATCACACGTGAAGAGAGGACACTTTTAAAGCTTTGAATTATAGAAATCAGAAACGATCAAATACATCACACAAGTCATTATTATTACAATAAGTTAAAGTTTCAGGATAATCATGAAGAATTCAAAATGAAATTCAGTCTGCGTCTGATTTGTACTGCAGGGTTGTTGGTCAGTTTTTGTGAATTCATGTTTGTTGTTCACTTTGGTTTGTTAAGAGACAAATATTGTTGTAATGTGTGTGGTTAGCCGCAGTAAACCGGTGTAGTATTGATACAAGAGAGTACAGTTTAAAGGAAAATGAGGTGTGTGTGTGTGTGTGTGTGTGTGTGTGCGTGCGTGCGTGCGTGCGTGCGTGTGTGTGTGTGTACTGAGCACAAACATCACTTCACTTCATTCACTATTTACAAATGGCAATAATCTCTGGCAGATTTTCTGTACGTCTTATCAGCGGGGAGCTAAAAAACACAACAACAGTAGGCTACGCTTAGAAAATAAGAAGTATACTTGACGTTTATTTTGAAGTATACTTAAGTTAAGTTCAAGGTTATGTAAATGTATACTTAAGTAAATATTATAATATCAATCCACTAGGAGTGTACTTTTTAGTTTACTATTTGAATAATGCTTGGGACTAAATTGGCTCACTTTCTAGTTCATTAAAGTATACTTTTGAGTATTCTTTAAGTGAAAGAACCGTGTAAAACTGCAAGTAGTCCCCAAGTCACCTTCAAGGTTTGCTGAGTGTACTCGTTTAATACTCTCACTGTTAGTGTACCTCACTACACTGTCAGCAAACTCTAATGTAAGCTGACACTTTACTGGTTCACTACTCAAAGCTTTTATTTTACGTTATAAAAGCGTTGCAGATGTGTCCAGATGTGTCCAATAATCCTGTCGTCCTCATTCTTGGGTCTATGTGAAACCATGTGATTAGATAATAAGAAAATGTCATAGTTGAAGATTAAGAACATCCTCAAAGACTTACAATACTGATGCTTGCCTTCTGCAAAAGCATCACCAACATTCTTGGTCATTATAAATGTTGTGGTGATGATAAAAGATTACATAAATATATATATTTTTTTTAAAGGAAGTAACGAGACATACAGCCAAGTAAGTTGACAGATAACAAGAATTTGTGCTCTGCATTTAACCCATCCAAAGTGCGCGCACACACACACACACACACACACACACACACACACACACACACACACACACACACACACACACACACACACACACACACACAGCTGGAGTACTTCTCATCTGTAGTGACACTTCTTCAATGGGTCTTTCATTGAGCGTAAGGAAAGCGATGAGATGTCTGAGAGTGAGAGCAAGAAAAGAGACGAGCTGGAGAAACATCTGTGTTGAATGGAGAGTAATTGCAGATTGATTTAGTGCATCTGGCCACACGCTGACGCGCTCTCGCCGGCTGATTAGCTGTTATTCACTCTGTTTATCTGTGGAAATGATGGGGTGAATATCAGGTTAAGTGTCTGAAGAGATGCCGAGCCAAGCCTTCCTCTCACACAACATCAGAATAGAGAATTAAACTCTCAGACAGATGTTAGTGGAACGCATTAACTTTAGCCTCCGTTTTTACTGCTTTCATTTTCTTCACGTCAAACACATCCGTCGGAACGTTTCCTCGAACATGAACGTTATTAAAGAAACACAAATCAAGCTGAATTTACATTTGACTGTCAGATCTTGCGTGAATGTGTCTGATTGACAGTGACGAGCCAATATTAGTGAAGTGGATTCATGACATGTGACTCTCCTTTCATCTACACTCAACACTAATGTTAACACTCAACAAGACTCTGATGAAATCTATACAAGTGTCACATATACACATGATGATGAAGAACATCATCATTCATGAAATGTGGTGGTGAAAAACTGTGGTGTGATGTAGATGGCATGTGAGATCCGGTAAACCCCACTAATAAAACTACTTATCGTTTTTTGATGGTTTCATTTTCTTGCACATTCATCATTTACCTTCTTTTGTTTAAAACACCACAAATGGAACCGCTTCATTTTCTCATGCAGAACTTGTGAAACGCATCAGATTGAAAATTCTTCAAGTTGTCATTGGCTCTAATGGAAGAGCGAGCGTGTGCGTGAACGGATGATTATACTCCTGTAATGTGCAAGTTTGTTGTATAAAGTCAGTTTTATTAAGGACTTTGACACACTGTGTTTGGGGCC
Source organism: Triplophysa yarkandensis (assembly GCA_033220385.1). Taxonomy (NCBI): domain Eukaryota; kingdom Metazoa; phylum Chordata; class Actinopteri; order Cypriniformes; family Nemacheilidae; genus Triplophysa; species Triplophysa yarkandensis. The sequence goes on from CM065654.1 coordinate 8,981,120, forward strand.
CGAGGCGACAGTGGCACGCGCCTCCCGATGGGCTGATTGTCTTCTGCTGGCGGGGGGTTGCTCGGCTCCATACACGCCTGAAATTGAAACCATTATACCTCCATTTTGTTATTCATGTTTGTTAACGGGATGAGCGGGACTCATTTTCATCCCGTCTGTTCTCTCGCTCCGTCTCTCTGTCATTTCGCTTTCTTTATTATTGTGGATGTGAAGCTTTCCCACGCTGGATGCTCTCATTCAATTGCTCTTATCTATACTGACAAAGAAAATAAAGTCAATACATGACAGTGTTTATCCTTCACATGCTGTCAACTATATAGAGTTTTATCAAACATAGCAACAACAAACCAAAACTTAATTGTGAATAACATCATGACTTAAATTTACATTTACATCTAGTCATTTAGCTGACGCTTTTATCCAAAGTGACTAACAAATCAAGTTTACAAGAGTAGATCAAGAGGTCTCAAAGCAAACATCTTCGTTGGAAAACATTTCAATTGTTACAGATATTATTAATACTCTAATATTATACACTTATTAAAGTTTCACGAAGTAAGGAATCACGCAGAACGGGACCTTTAAGTATTTTTGTATGCGTAATATATATATTGGGTAATAAAGAAGATGAAGGGTTTACAAATGGGAGGGTCATGATGTGATGTCATGCTGTGATGGATTGGATAGTGGCTTTAGACTGTGAAGGATAATCTGACCACACAAGCTTTAACACTGATGCAAGTTTTTGAAGACTAATGAAAAACTGATGTCAGAATGTCTGTATGCATTGAGTTTCTATTCACCACAGTCCAGAATTGAAGCATTTCTCATTGTGCTCTGTATGAACATCTGAACACCAAACATCATGTTTTCTTCATCTCCCAGATTCATCCCGAAAGAAGACATTCATAAGAAATACTTCTGATCACATGTGAGCAAATTTTTTCTCAATTCTTGGGAAGTTTAAGAGACTTTAACCTGATGAACAGCGATCACTAGAATGATGTTATGTCCTGTTTCTTTGTGTACAGTCCTTGTGTAAAGTTTGTACACTGATTATTCCTGATGTGTCTCAGAGTAACTTGTGTCTTGCTCACCTGTTTCTCTGCATGTGCTTCAGGTTTCATGGCTTTAGGACTGGAATGATTCATATCTCAATGCTTGTGTTTTATTAAGTGAACATCAGAAGATCAGTAATAAAAATCATTTTACCATTTACATTTACATTTACATTTAGTCATTTAGCAGACGCTTTTATCCAAAGCGACTTACAATAGTCGAGGAGAAAATGAAGCGGTAATAGCCGATACAACAATAGGTGAACAAGTGCTACAACAATGTTACCGAGTTACACAGAGAGAGAAGTTACAAAAAGTATATATATAAATTTTTTTTTTTTTTTGATAGAGTGAGTAGTTAGAAAAGAAGAGAGTTAGTGAGTTAGGTGTAGCCGGAAAAGATGAGTTTTTAGGAGTTTTTTGAAGATAGAGACCGAGTCTGACAAGCATGAAGCCAGAGGCAGATCGTTCCACCATCGAGGAACTGAAGCAGAGAACGTTCCAGAGAGAGAGAGAGAGACAGAGAGAGAGATAGAGAGAGAGAGATAGAGAGAGAGAGAGAGAGAGAGAGAGAGAGAGAGAGAGAGAGACGAGAGAGAGAGAGACCAGAGAGAGAGAGAGAGAGAGAGAGAGAGACCAGAGAGAGAGAGACAGAGAGAGAGATGAGGAGAGACGAGAGACCAGAGAGAGAGAGAGAGAGAGAGAGACCAGAGAGAGAGAGACAGAGAGAGAGACAGGAGAGAGAGAGAGAGACCAGAGAGAGAGACCAGAGAGAGAGAGACAGAGAGAGAGACCAGAGAGAGAGAGAGACCAGAGAGAGAGAGAGAGAGACGAGAGACCAGAGAGACCAGAGAGAGAGAGAGAGAGAGACCAGAGAGAGAGAGACAGAGAGAGAGACCAGAGAGAGAGAGAGACCAGAGAGAGAGAGAGAGAGAGAGAGAGAGAGACCAGAGAGAGAGAGAGACCAGAGAGAGAGAGAGAAGAGAGAGAGAGAGAGAGAGACCGAGAGAGAGAGACCAGAGAGAGAGACCAGAGAGAGAGAGAGAGAGAGAGAGAGAGACCAGAGAGAGAGAGAGACCAGAGAGAGAGAGAGAGACCAGAGAGAGAGAGAGAGAGAGAGACCAGAGAGAGAGACCAGAGAGAGAGAGAGAGAGAGAGAGAGACGAGACCAGAGAGAGAGAGAGAGAGACCAGAGAGAGAGACCAGAGAGAGAGAGAGACCAGAGAGAGAGAGAGAGAGAGAGAGAGAGAGAGAGACCAGAGAGAGAGACCAGAGAGAGAGAGAGAGAGAGAGAGAGAGAGATTTCTTACCCTTTTGAGCTGGCACCACAAGTCTCAGCTCGTTTGCGGAGCGCAGAGATCTTGAGGGTCTATATCTTTGCATTAGTGAATTAACCAGAAACACAATGTGAAGAACAGTTCACATATTTTTGATTTAGAAACGAGAATCAATTAAATGAGCAGACTAATCCTAAGTGCTGTTCACTTCTGGATGCGTTAAACCTTTAACGTCAGATCAGAATGGATAATAAATAGATAACTGAATATCAGACAATGACTGACGTCTTCTTGAGTAAGACATCTTATCCCTGATCACTCTGCAGTGATGATTGACTACTGTACAATACTTGTAAGTCTGCTAAATGAATAAAAGTAAATGTAGAACGTAAACAGGTTTGAGAGGTTATCATATAAAGTATTAGCTGATATTAGAGAGACTGTTAGTAATTCTTTACTGACTGGTAGTTGATAAGAAGTTGCAAAGCTATTTTTGTAGAATATCTAAAGTGGACTATCAAATAAAACATGACGGGACATGAAACATCATATGATATGTCAATGATAATACATGATTGTTAAACAGTGTTTATCTGATCAGTCTTAAGAACACTTCGTTTAAATCACAGGACAGTTCTTCTGCATTCTGCATCTCCGCTCGAATCAACAATAGAAACAGTTGTTTTACTGGTGATCATTTCTTTTGATTGTGGAGAAAACAAGCTCATCTTCCTCATGGTCGATATTCTCTGAGAGGTCAGACCACGTTCCCTCTTCCATTTCTTCATGTGGAGAAACACAATAATTAGCGTGTTAAATTTGGAACGTGCACAAAAGGATGTTCTCGATAAAGCATCAGAATATCAATCTACCTATCAGTTATTACGGCAGAGCCATAATGGAGTGTAATTAAAAACTGCAGTAAGTGCTGTAATTAATGTCAGTTGTCAAAGCGCTGAAAGCTTCTGGGGGGCGTAATGGCTCTTTGAGTTTGCGCTGAGAAGACCCTAAACGCTGAGAGATGCTTGAAAGCAATTACAAGGGCGAGCTAAGCCGAGCAGACGAAGAGTGGACGCCGTCATTACACACTTCAGATCTGGAGGTGATGTGATGTTGATTATGGATCCGTTTGGTCAAGAAGCTCAAATATTTAACAATCAATAACACATGTCTTTGTGACAATGTGAATGTGTGCCGTTTGATCAATGCATTGATTTATAAATGATGTTGCTCTACATTCTGCCACTGTTTTGTTGACCAAAGCGTTCAGACACACTGTTATTAAGTTCTCAAATCTACCCCTGTACACGGCAGAAATTTCAAACGTGTTTTACTTTATTTTTCTTTTAGAACTGAAATGAGATAAACATGCGCACATTACACAAAAACCGAGCTCTCAGATCTAACTTCACTGTATTTCATAACCTGGCCCACACTACTTTACAGGGGATTTCTCCGCTCTCTCCCGTACACACACAAAGACACACATACACATATGCACACGTACAAACACCCAATTCAATTCCTAAACAAAACAGTGTACCCCCACAAACCAACGACACATTCACACAAACCAAACCCCAAATACACTGCTTACCGTCACAAACCAACACCTATTAACACACACCAGGACCTTGTCCACACAATCTAGCACTTATCCCTTACAAACTAACATTCATTCAAAACCAATACCACATGCATAAACAGAATATCAAACACCTACAAACCAACACATCATTCCTTCAAACCAGTACACATCCCACAACACCAAACCCCCGTAAACCAACACCAAACAAACCGACACCACAACCCCTCAAACCAACAACAAGCCCCGACAAACACAACACACTGCCCATACAAGCACACCACACCCCACAAACAACACCAAACAAACACAACACTCAACCCCACAAACACACTACCAAACCCCCACAAACACACTACCAAACCCCACAAACACACTACCAAACCCCACAAACACACTACCAAACCCCAGCAAACACAACACCAAACCCCCATAAACCAACACCAAACAAACACAACACTCAACCCCACAAACACCCTACCAAACCCCACAAACACACTACCAAACCCCAGCAAACACAACACCAAACCCCCATAAACCAACACCAAACAAACAAACCGACACCACAACCCCTCAAACCAACAACAAGCCCCACAAACACAACACACTGCCCATACAAGCCAACACTACGACCCCACAAACCAACAGCAAACCACATAAATCAACACCACACCCCCACAAACCAACAGCACATTCCCTCAAATCATCACCACAAAAACACCAAAGTCCCAGAAACTAACTCAAAACCCCACAAACACAATACGTAACACTCACAAACCAACACTACACCCAAAAAAACACAAAACCAAAACAACACCACATTCCACAAACCCTTACCATACCACAATACCGAACCCCGGCAAACACAAAACTTAACCCCACAAACACAATACAAAACCCCCGACAAACACAACACTGAACCCCCCACAAACACAACACTGAACCCCCACAAACACAATACCAAACCCCCACAAACATAATACCAAACCCCCACAAACACAACACAGAACCCCCACAAACACAACCACCAGAACCCCCACAAACACAACACTGAACCCCCACAAACACAATACCAAACCCCCACAAACATAATACCAAACCCCCACAAACACAATACCAAACCCCCACAAACACAACACAGAACCCCCACAAACACAACACTGAACCTCCACAAACACAACACTGAACCCGCACAAACACAACACTGAACCCCCCACAAACACAACACTGAACCCCACAAACACAACACTGAACCCACAAACATAATACCAACCCCCACAAAACACAACACAGAACCCCCACAAACACAACACTGAACCCCCACAAACACAACACAGAACCCCCACAAACACAACACAGAACCCCACAAACACAACACAGAACCCCCACAAACACAACCACTGAACCCCCACAAACCACAACACAGAACCCCCACAAACACAACACAGAACCCCCACAAACACAACACAGAACCCCAACAAACACAACACAGAACCCCACAAACACAACACAGAACCCCCACAAACACAACACAGAACCCCCACAAACACAACACTGAACCCCCACAAACACAACACTGAACCCCCACAAACACAACACTGAACCCCCACAAACACAACACTGAACCCCCCACAAACACAACACAGAACCCCACAAACACAACACTGAACCTCCACAAAACACAATACCAAACCCCCACAAACCAACTCCATATTCACACCAACACTATCCAAAATCAACACCACATTCCCACAACAACAGACCCCACAAACCAACACATGTTCCTACAAACCAATAGATTGTTAATAGAACCAAGATTGTAAGATGATCTGGTTAAAACCATCAGGATGACGGCATCTGTCATGCCTTTGCCTTCTGTGGTCTAGAAGGACCGTCTCCTCTGAGATCCGATCTATACCACACATCTGAATGATTTAAAGCTGAAGGTCTTCGTGATGTAGGACATACTGATTGTTTCTCAGATGTGGACCTTTCAGGTTTTTTTCTTACCTGAACGCAATGTTTTCCAACATGTCTCTAATTTCACAAATCCCACCATGAAGGAAAAAAACACACCAGCAGGGCCTTTTATTTGCTTACAGTAACACATGTAGAACTGTGCTAATGAACTGCCTATGTAGATGCCTTTAAAAAGAGGTCAGATACATTCTTTCTCTGACATGTGTGTCAGTCAAACAAAACTAAACTCCATAGACTTCATTTGTATGAACTCAAACCACTGAGACATGTTTCAGAATATTCAAAGAAGAGTCACATACTGGTTTACAAACATAAAATATGGATAGATGATTAAAAAATGTTTCGTTTTGTCTGAACAGTCTGAAACGATGTTAAGAAACTCAGCATCCTGATTAAAGTTTAGCATGGGTTTACATGAGCAGTACAAGTTCTCGAATAAAGGATTCATCGTCCCAATACATGTTCCTTCCCCACAGATTAGAAGAACCATCTCCAGCAATCCCACTGATCTCCAACAGAACATCACCTTCTCAAACTCTCAATGAGCTCATGACTTTCACTGCTTGTCTTTCCCACAGAAAGAGAAATCTCACAGTGTGTAGAACTCACCTGGCGCCTGTCCTTATGTGGCCATACAGCTGGTTTTATTTCTTCAACAGGACTACTGCTGTGTTTCTGTCCTCTCCGTTTAGTCTTTCCAGATGTTTGGGGAAGTATTCATTGATTGAGAGATTGTGTTCTTCTCAAGCATGGCTTCTCAGGTGGTTCTCTATTATTCCCTAGAGAACCACCTGCCACAGATCACATCATCATCAGACTCAGGTGTTGGGTCCATGTTTCTTTTGGTCACTTGTATTGCAGTTTCAACTTGAATAAATTGGAGTAGGAAAATGGCACCATCTTCATTTATTGTACCATACAGACCAACATTGAGAGACAGATATACAGACAGATAGAGACAGATGAACAGACAGACACACAGACACACCGATTAACATACACACAGACAGACATATGTATAGACAGACAGACAGACAGACAGACACATAGACAGACAGCTGTACAAACACACAGAA
>CM065654.1:8992456-8994956 GCA_033220385.1 Triplophysa yarkandensis
ACTCCACCAACATCTTCTCCTTCACCTTCAACAGCTCTCCCTCCCAACATTCCCGTCATTACTCTGGGTCACAGCAAACCCCCCCGGCCCCCTCTTCCCATCCTAACAGCCCGGCACCTGCACCTCCCCTCACTCACCGCCCGGCTGAACTGTGTCTGACGCGTCTATCCTCTCTGTCCGGCACGGGACCCGCTGCCGCCCTGCTGCCTCCTGGATTTCTCCACACTCATCCTTCCTCAACAGGTGAGACACCTGAATAAAACACACACACAATATTCTGCCATGACCCTTTTAAAGTGATTCTCTGCTCTTTCAATACAACAGTTTCATTTACTGATGAGGTCAAAGAACAAAATGGGACGTATGTGATGATGTCATTCACTGATAGACGTACACATGCTACAGATTTCTTCATCTTCATAAAAGTGGAATGATTTCTCATCCATTCACAAACGATTTCAATTTGAATCAGATTGTTTCAAAGAATTAATTGATCCAGTTGTCATGTTTAAATTGCTCATGTATGAGGCACACTGATCTGTGTGGGACATTGATTATTTGGGTTGAATCTCAGTGAAGGGAATGGTTTGGCGTATTTTCTCTTCTGATGTGTAATGAGAGCAGATGTCACTTCATCACGTCTGTTTATTGTCTCAAATGGATTTGTGTGTCTGCATTTCTTTTTTAGCTTTATGAAGGCTGAAGCTTATTTGATCTTTTCTTTTGTTCAGATCTTTTCTCCACTCCTTCTGGAGGCTTCAGGATCTTCAGCAGCGCTCGTACAAAGAGACGGCTGTCCGCAAACTTTGAATATGAGCTTAATGAAGGTGAATTTATTCATTAATGGTGTGTAGTGTGAAGACTGAGGCTTGACCGTGGATTCCTTATGTATGAAGCATTGTATATTAAAGACAGGTGACCTTAAACAGAATATCACATTGTGTCTTATTGGTCTCTTTCAGGTCCTCCTCAGAAGCTGGCTCGCCGTGTTTTCACAAACAGTCGTGAACGTTGGCGACAGCAGAATGTAAACGGGGCTTTTTCTGAACTGCGGAAACTTATCCCCACTCATCCACCCGACAAAAAACTCAGTAAGAATGAGATCCTGCGACTGGCCATGAAGTACATTAACTTCCTTGTCCGACTGCTGAACGATCAGGCGAGGTGATCGGCCGGGTGAGAGAATGGCAGAAGCTTCGGCGGATGGAGAAGATTGTGCTTGATGCAGTGAGATGCTGTAGCCCCGCCCACCGACACCTCCAAAGACTCTGTGGTGCAGCCCGATGGCATCGCCGGGGTCCAGTTGCTATGGCGACACAGACTGCGAGGAGACCCTCGGAGAGGAAACCTGGCAGCGCTGGAATTGTGGAGAAGGTTCAGGAACATATTCTGGTGGTCACAGCGAGCGACTACCAACGATGGACAAACAATAACAAACCATTAAAGTGAAACTGTGAAGTGATGTTTGTTCTCTGACGACATCATGTGATGTCTGACTTCCTGTTGTTAAAGTACACATCTTTATTTGATGTGTTGACATCAGTCATTTCCGCATTTATGCTCCTCTCAAACATAGAAGTGCTAATGGATTACAAGAAGCGAAGATCAAAAATATAAGAAATTATGAAAAGTAAAAAAAGATATTTTTGAAATTAAGCTGTGATTTGGATTATAGGATATAAAAGTTTTTAGAGAGAAGTGACACCTGTTTTATGTGTGAAACTGGTCCTAAACAGAACTCATTAAAGTCGAGTGATTGTATTATGTTAGGGACAAGAACCAATAAAGAACCACGCGCATGCATCTTATGAATGTGTGTTCATGTTAATGTTGTTTTGCTGAAAGCGTCAGTTAATGCAGATTTTGTTTCAGTTAAATGTTTATGATTTTTGAGGAAGGCATTTCGAGAATAGATTAGGGTACAAGCTTTTTTTGTGCTGATGCTGCAGGATGAGAACAGCTGATCTAATACCGAGGACCGTTGGCCTAGAATGATCAAATAGTCATTAGCAGTAAAGGGCGAGAATGTTTTCTACAGCTTTTACAACTTCATTTAAGTGTTTCTTAGACCATTTGAGCGGAATGTGATGCTGGTCCGCTTGGATTGCTAGTGGTGATTCGCTATTTCCAGATTCTTCATACTACAGTATTGTGACGAGTCTTTGATAGAGAAGGATAATGGTGTTTTGTCCTTTTGTCCCATGGAAAAAACTGTGTAAGTCACATCAGCGGCTGCTGCAGATGTGGTAACGTGTGTGTGTGTGTGTGTGTGTGTGTCAGAGATCAAGGGAGTTCATCTGGGTTGGGTTTACTGCATTGCTCTTGTTCTGTCAGGAAACACATACAGTTGATGCTGTGTCATTGCTGGCCAACCAGCGTCCTGAACCCCACCGGTACACTAAAAACATGCGCACACACTCTTTCAAAAGGAAAACTTGTGTAACCGTTATTGTGAGTTGAATCACAGGGGGGGGGGGGGAGAGCAAAAATATTTCAGAAA
>CM065654.1:8999956-9007456 GCA_033220385.1 Triplophysa yarkandensis
GAAGATCAGAATATAGATCAGACCAGAAGATTAGAATTGAAGATCAGAATGAAGATCAGACAACAAATGAAATAAGATGCTGATAAAGATTAAATGAACCTCAGACTAACCTCCTCCAAAACCTTTATGACCTGCTGTCTGTCGTGAGGTTTGCGATTGTTAATCACATGACATCGGCCGTGACATCTCCTCACCACCTCCTGAAGCCCTTTTCTCCTGACTAAGATACTCGTGCAGACTGCGGCTCATCAGATAATCCCCACAGGTGAGCAGCACCAGTGTGTGATGAAGCACGGACTGGCCAAACATCTTCTCCAGCTGATCCGGTATCTTCTGTTCAATCTCCGTAAACTCACCAATAGGAATCAGAATGAGGAAGACGAGAGGCCCTGAGGGGCTCATATCAACAGCCTGCTGCGTCTCCATCTGAATGTTTGCCTCCACCTGGCTGCCTCTCCAGTACCATCTAGGAGTCTCCACCACACTCAAACGCCGGCCTTCAGACAGAGCCTGCCGTATCTTACACTCACGTGAAGAGATCAAGTTTGACGTCTGACCCAACAAAGTGTCTGTAGTGAGAGTCTTTCCACAGCCAATACTGCCCACCAAAACCAAACAGAGATCTGACGCTGAAACAAACACACAAGGTTCATCAGAGATCATACACGGATACACACATAAACATTTATCAGAGATCAGACATAAAAACATAAACGTTATCAGAGATCAGACATAAAAACATAAACATTTATCAGAGATCAGACATAAAAACATAAACGTTTATCAGAGATCAGACATAAAAACATAAACGTTTATCAGAGATCAGACATAAAAACATAAACGTTTATCAGAGATCAGACATAAAAACATAAACATTTATCAGAGATCAGACATAAAAACATAAACGTTTATCAGAGATCAGACATAAAAACATAAAATATTTATCAGAGATCAGACATAAAAACATAAACGTTTATCAGAGATCAGACATAAAAACATAAACGTTTATCAGAGATCAGACATAAAAACATAAACGTTTATCAGAGATCAGACATAAAAACATAAATATTTATCAGAGATCAGACATAAAAACATAAATATTTATCAGAGATCAGACATAAAAACATAAATATTTATCAGAGATCAGACATAAAAACATAAATATTTATCAGAGATCAGACATAAAAACATAAATATTTATCAGAGATCAGACATAAAAACATAAACGTTTATCAGAGATCAGACATAAAAACATAAACGTTTATCAGAGATCAGACATAAAAACATAAATATTTATCAGAGATCAGACATAAAAACATAAATATTTATCAGAGATCAGACATAAAAACATAAATATTTATCAGAGATCAGACATAAAAACATAAACATTTATCAGAGATCAGACATAAAAACATAAATATTTATCAGAGATCAGACATAAAAACATAAATGTTTATCAGAGATCAGACATAAAAACATAAATATTTATCAGAGATCAGACATAAAAACATAAATATTTATCAGAGATCAGACATAAAAACATAAATATTTATCAGAGATCAGACATAAAAACATAAACGTTTATCAGAGATCAGACATAAAAACATAAATATTTATCAGAGATCAGACATAAAAACATAAATATTTATCAGAGATCAGACATAAAAACATAAATATTTATCAGAGATCAGACATAAAAACATAAATATTTATCAGAGATCAGACATAAAAACATAAATATTTATCAGAGATCAGACATAAAAACATAAATATTTATCAGAGATCAGACATAAAAACATAAATATTTATCAGAGATCAGACATAAAAACATAAATATTTATCAGAGATCAGACATAAAAACATAAATATTTTTCAGAGATCAGACATAAAAACATAAATGTTTATCAGAGATCAGACATAAAAACATAAATATTTATCAGAGATCAGACATAAAAACATAAATATTTATCAGAGATCAGACATAAAAACATAAACGTTTATCAGAGATCAGACATAAAAACATAAATGTTTATCAGAGATCAGACATAAAAACATAAATATTTATCAGAGATCAGACATAAAAACATAAATGTTTATCAGAGATCAGATGCTGAAACACATACAAATTCATCTTATATCAGACACTGAAACACACATGAATATTAATCAGAGATCAGAAACTGAAATACATGAACATAGTTTAGAGATAGAGATAAGCATGTGTTAATAATGTCAAAACTTAATGGTTTGTGTGTATTTTGTCACAAGACACTTGAGAATAAATTAGGTCATTTTAGGTTTGCAATGCCGATATGTATGTTGATGGCTAAATAAACCTAAAGTATAAATGGTTTCCATATGGTTTATCTTTAGATGATATTTCGGAACTCACTGGAGTCCTTTGGATCATTTGATGATGCTGGATGATGTGATTTTGGAGCTTTTTGACATGACTTTCATATAGAAAAACATTTTAATACATAATTATTGTTTTGTGTTCAGCTTAGGAATTAAATAGGAAAAATAATTTTCATAATTGACTGAACTTATGTGGTTGGAAATTAAAGAAAATACTTTTTTGGATGGATCTCTGGGACCTTAAATATCCAAATCTGTAATGCAGCACACCATAGTCAAACATCTACATTCTGTTTAAATTTATTTACTTTAGAGATTTCGTTTTTATTTATATATCCTAAATATCATCAGCCAAGCTAAAAAAACAGAATGTATATACATTTTCCTTTATTTTAATCCTAGATGTCATGTTTAACCTGATGAATCCATAAAGCATAAACTATCTGAAATCGTCTTATATGAAATATTTGGGAGCAAAGTATAGATTTTAATAAATTATTTGACTTCTTATAAGACACAGAGAACAATCAAATAAAACAAGCTTTAAAAATGATTCACATGTTCAACATTTTAATAGTATCTAATTTTTTGTCTCGGCTTTAAAAAATGTTTGCAGAAAACTAAATAGTTGATGATCAAAGAAAAAAAAAAGAGCTAAACCTTTTTGTCTAGAATAAATATGTTGTAAATAATCTGTGTGGTTATCCAGTCGGTCCAGTTCACCTACATTCACCTACATTCACCTACATTCACCTACATTCACCTACACTCTCACTCACTCACTCACTCACTCACTCACTCACTCACTCACTCACTCACTCACTCACTCACTCACTCACTCACTCACACACTCACTCACTCACTCACTCACTCACTCACTCACTCACTCACTCACTCACTCACTCACTCACACACTCACTCACTCACTCACTCACTCACTCACTCACTCACTCACTCACTCACTCACACACTCACTCACACACTCACTCACACACTCACTCACACACTCACTCACACACACACTCCATCACACTCACACACATGCACACACACTCTCACGCACACTCGCCCACACACACACGACATAAAAATCAACACTTCAACAGAACAAATAAAAATGTGAAAACATTTCAGTACGCATCACATCAGTAAACAGTTGAAGAACATGAGACATCATCATCAGTGTATGATCATGGTCTTTTTAAGATCTTACCCTGAGGAGAAGAATCCATGGTGCTGTCTGTCTGGTTGTGTATCTGTCTGGTATGTCACTCACGCCGTCAAATCTTCTCACCCCTTAACTCTCTCTCTCTCTCTCTCTCTCTCTCTCTCTCTCTCTCTCTCTCTCTCTCTCTCTCTCTCTCTCTCTCTCTGCGTGTTGAGGAATGCAGCTCCGGGTGGAGAAGACACAGTCCATACTTGTGAGTCAAAGCCACGAAACCCCACCCAGACCAACCGAACCTGCAGCCGCAAACCGCTCAGGGTGTGTTAGTTTCACCTGAGCGCAGGCACACGCACACACACACACACACGCAGGCACGCACACACATGCACGCACACGCACACGCAGGCACACACACACACACACACACCTATTTAAAGCCATGAGAATGTGAAATATTCACAAAATTAAAGAAAGACAGGTATGCAGCTATTTTCACCCAGGATAAAACAACTGAACCAAACAGATTTAAAAGAGCATATTAAAATTTTATTTGAAGAACAAGACAACAGAAATATAAAATCAAAAATCAGGTAAAAATGGAGCAATGCTTTTTGAAGAAAGAAGATTAAAAATGTCTGTGAGTTTCTCCAGTGCAAAACTGCGCTCGAGTCCTGAAGTGTTCATCCGTCAGCAGATTCGCAGCATCAAGTGTGAGCGTTCTGTCATAAACCCGGCATCACGTACGCAATGTTATCTAGAGTGTTCGACTGACCGCACACACACATGGCACACGCGCACACACACATGCACACACACACACGCGCACACACACGCGCGCACACACACACACACAGACACACACACACACACACAGACACACACAGTAAATCATTCTGATCATCATTTATATTTAAAATCCTGTTTAACATGAAATAAGTACCAGCAACTGACGGGGACATCCATTGAGTTCTGACACCTGTGTGGTGAGACAAACCAAAGGACCCAGAGCACACAGAACAGAGTCCAACAGAACCGACAGAGAACCTGATACAGTCACCATTCCCTGCAACACAAACATCTGATGAACCTCTCTCATCATTATCTGATTTATATGGAAAACAACAGACAGTAAATGAGTTGATTACCTCAGTCTCCTGCAGTCTGCGGCCAATCAGGGACAGAGATTCACCCAGCAGTTGCAGGTGAGCGGCCGCATCAATTGGATCCACCTCGGGATCCTTGAGAGGCAACACAGATCCGTTCTGGACAGACAGAGCCATTGATGCGTCAGGTCTGTTCAGAGAAACGGTTCCCTCTAGAGGTGGATGATGATCTGGGCAACAAACATCAACAGTGACCATCAACACCACAGCTCTTGAGTCGTCTTCAACATCTGAAGTGTAAGAAGACTGACCTTTAGGCTTGCTGCTGTCTTTGAGGAGTTGGGATGTCTGTCGCTGTTTGACATGTTTCGCAGCTTCCAATTTCATCTGTTTCCGCTGGAGATACTCGGATCTCTCTCGCCACACCTGACAATGATCAGCGAGTGAGCTGAACAGCAGCTAGTACATCTCACACATGTGTATCGCGAGTAATGATAATGTTGGGCACCTGTTTGTCTCCTTCAGGAAGCTGCTTCCAGGCATCAGCTAAACGTTTGCTCAAATCACCAAAATCTGAACAATGACATCATCACACATCTCAGTTGCAGCATTTTGTGCACTGCTGTGACTCAACATGCATGCAGCTCTACGAGAAGAAGCTTCTTGGGAAGTGTTTTTAACGGTTGTCAAACATTTTATCACCCATCCAAAAGTCATACAAAAAGAACAAAACCTGTGTAGATTAAAACATATTTTAGATGGTCATATTTTAAACTCACCGAGCCCTGGCTCTTCCTCTAGTATACTGTTTCTGTACTCCTTATAGAAAATCTGATACGCTGTCAAAACCTTCTTCTGAAAGACATGAGAGAGAGACAGAGAATGAGTTTAGTGTTAGATGACATCACATTCCTCAGGTGCTGTTCCTCTCGTCACCTTGTCTTTGCTCTTGCGTTTGCCTCCTCCTTGTCTCTTCATCTTCTCCTCATGCTTGTGATGACCCGCAGAGTGTGCGCTGTATTCTTCTTTGCCATTGGCTGTGACAGGTTGTAAATGATGAGAACAGAGTGGCAGAAGTTCAGACACAAGCTGTGATGATGTCATACCTGCTGCCGTTTTACTACTGTGCTTCTTCTCACGGTGTCTATCCTTCCTTTTCTTGCTCTTTTTGCTTTTCTTCTTCTTCTTGCTGTGGGATGACATTTCATGGATCATGAGTTTCCCACAAGCGCTGCCGTCTGCCGACGACGACCCGCTGCTGTCAGCCGTGAAATCACGACATCCGGCATAATGACCTGATATACACAAACACTTTTCTGTCATAAAGGTTCATGAAGAGATTCCTCTTCCAGACACAATAATGAACTGATTCATGAACATATCTCCACACCTTCGAGCTCCACCTCCTCGCCCACGATAGGCAGCCCCTGTCGCACCACCTGTGGCTGCTTTCTAGATGAGGAGGCTTCTCTCATCTCCTTCCTGCGCTCTTTTGATGGGGAGAGGGAGGGATACCCATCGGCCGTGGGTGAGGTGATGGCCTCCAGGAGACCCATGGCTGTCAGAGCCATCTGAGGAGAAGCTAATGGGTCAGGAGATGACAGGTGTGACCGGTGACTCTCTGAAGAACGCTTCAGTTTTTTGTGGTGAGATCCAGTGCTGTGATCTACACAAAATATACATAAAACAATTTTATTCAAACCAAAGATGTACAATGTAAATACAAAGATCCCTCACCTTTATACAAATAATCCTCATGTCTCTTTTTCTTCTTATGAATGTCACCGCTTATGTGGAAATCATGAGGCTCCTGTAAAGAACACACGTGAGTTTCTTGGTTTTTGCATGAAAGCAGATGATGAGGATTTACCTTCTGTTGTTTCTTGGAGGAGTTTCTGACCTCTGCATCAATAATCTCTTCTTCTCTCAGCAGATCTTTATAAGATCTTCTCTTCTCTCTCTGACTGCGACCAGCGACCAGGCTCACCTCACTCTCCATCTACACGACATACACAACATAAACAAAATATACACAACATACACAACACAACAAAATATACACAACATAAACAAAATATAAACGACATACACAACAAAACAAAATATACACAACATACACAACACAAACGACATACACAACATAAACAACATATACGCAACATACACAACACAAACAACATACGCAACATAAACAACATATACGC
The DNA here is from genome assembly GCA_033220385.1 of Triplophysa yarkandensis. Classification (NCBI taxonomy): domain Eukaryota; kingdom Metazoa; phylum Chordata; class Actinopteri; order Cypriniformes; family Nemacheilidae; genus Triplophysa; species Triplophysa yarkandensis. Next base: position 9,006,787 of record CM065654.1, read on the forward strand.
AACATACACAACACAAACAACATACGCAACATAAACAACATATACGCAACATACACAACACAAACAACATACGAAACATAAACCAAATATACACAACATACACAACACAAACATCATACGCAACATAAACAAAATATACACAACATACACAATACAAATAACATACGAAACATAAACAAAATATACACAGCATACACAACAAAAACGACATATGCAACATACACAACACAAACAACACAAACGACATACGCAACATACACAACACACAACACAAACGACATATGCAACATACACAACACACAACACACACAACACGAACGACATATGCAACATAAACAACACACAACACAAACGACATATGCAACATAAACAACACACAACACAAACGACATATGCAACATAAACAACACACAACACAAACGACATATGCAACATACACAACACACAACACACACAACACAAACGACATATGCAACATAAACAACACACAACACAAACGACATATGCAACATAAACAACACACAACACAAACGACATATGCAACATAAACAACAAACAACACAAACGACATATGCAACATAAACAACACACAACACAAACGACATATGCAACATAAACAACAAACAACACAAACGACATATGCAACATAAACAACACACAACACAAACGA
>CM065654.1:9017456-9029956 GCA_033220385.1 Triplophysa yarkandensis
TGTGTGTGTGTCTGTGTGTGTGTGTGTGTGTGTGTGTGTGTGTGTGTGTGTGTGTGTCTGTGTGTCTGTGTGTGTGTGTGTGTGTGTGTGTGTGCGTGTGTGTGTGTGTGTCTGTGTGTGTGTGTGTGTGTGTGTGTGTGTGTGTGTGTGTGTGTGTGTGTGTGTGTGTGTGTGTGTGTGTGTGTGTGTGTGTGTGTGTGTCTGTGTGTGTGTGTGTGTGTGTGTGTGTCTGTGTGTGTGTGTGTGTGTGTGTGTGTGTGTGTCTGTGTGTGTGTGTGTGTGTGTGTGTGTGTGTGTGTGTGTCTGTGTGTCTGTGTGTGTGTGTGTGTGTGTGTGCGTGTGTGTGTGTGTGTCTGTGTGTGTGTGTGTGTGTGTGTGTGTGTGTGTGTGTGTCTGTGTGTCTGTGTGTGTGTGTGTGTGTGTGTGTCTGTGTGTGTGTGTCTGTGTGTGTGTGTGTGTCTGTGTGTGTGCGTGTGTGTGTGTGTCTGTGTGTGTGTCTGTGTGTGTGTGTCTGTGTGTGTGTGTCTGTGTGTGTGTGTCTGTGTGTGTGTGTGTGTGTGTGTGTGTGTGTGTGTGTGTGTGTGTGTGTGTGTGGCAGTGATCTATCCGAGCAGATTAAGGCTGTGACTAAAGACAGTCACACAAGAGCGGAGAACACGGAACTGATGCTGAGCTATCAGAGAGGACTCGTGTCTCTTCAACAATATAAGGTCAAACACAACAGTCTCTCCGTATGTTCCATGTCTCGATTCATTCATCATGAAACCTCCTCTGATTTCTTTCTTTTGTGTTCTCAGGTGCTTCTGTGTTCTCTCTATAAGATCTATGAAGCGTTAGAGGAGGCTTTGGACAGGAACTCCACACATGATGCCGTTGCGCCCATCTACTTCCCACAGGAGCTGGCACGACTGCAGTCCATCGGGAGAGATCTGGAATATTTCTATGGACAACACTGGAGAGAAAAGATCACGGTCCCGACAGCTGCGCTGACATACGCACAAAGACTAAGAGAGGTGAACAAATCAGAGCTTGTTATCATCATATCATCATCAAGACATAACTCACGGTTCTCTCTCAGGTCGGCAGAGATCATCCTGAATATCTGGTAGCACATGCTTACACACGCTATCTGGGTGACCTGTCAGGCGGTCAGGTGCTTGGACGCATTACCCAGAAGTCTTTAGGGTTGAAGAACGGCGAGGGTTTGGCGTTTTTCTCATTTCCTGCCGTGAGCAGTCCGCATCTCTTTAAACAGCTGTACAGGAGCCGGATGAACATTCTGGAGCTGACAGAGGAGCAGAGGAGAGGCGTTCTGGAGGAGGCCGTCACTGCCTTTGAACTCAACATTCAGGTGAGGACATTCACTTCTGCTCCTCATTACATCATCATTACATCATTACCATAATCATCACAGCGTCACATGATCGTGTGTGTTCCTCAGGTCTTCAATGAGCTGCAGAATTCGGTGTGTGAGACAGTCCACAAAAACAATCTGAGACTGAGATTCACACAACACAAAGACAACACAACAGCTGAAGGTGAGACACACACACAATAGTTGGGGCTAGATGTGAGGATTTTTATACTTTTATATCTACTTGTATATTCTATAAGCTAACCATAAACCTAACTTTCATATAGAACTTTTGCCATTTCAAATGAAAAAAAAACTTTAGTATGTTTTGTCATATGTAATTCGTTTTTAAATGCCTGTTGTAAAGTATTCTCACACAAGTTTGCGTTTTGTGCCCACAGATGTTGCGGTTTCTGAATCAAGTTTGTCGTCTATAATGCCGTGGTTTGTGCGAACACTGCTGGGTTTGTTTGTGGTTCTGGCTGTTGGTATGGTTTATGTCTTTTAAACACACAACATGGTTATATTTCTATACAAACCCAAATGTCAAGCTCATGAAAGACATGTGAATGAAATGTGTCGATGAAATCTATGTTTTATATTTATCAGTCTCAAAAATAACAGATTATTTCCACAGAATCACTTTGTACAAATGTGTACATATGCCTATTTTGTATTTCCACTATATTTTTGTAATAAAACCTATAATGGGAAAGCTTGATTTTAGATAAAATGTTTCTTAAAGTTCCTATACTTACGTTTAAAAATTAGCTGGCTAATGTTTATTTATTTGCAAGTGTTTTCCAGTTCTAAAAATGTCCTTTTCACTGCGTCCTCATCACTTGTTTGGACGTCTTTATTAACGATGAAAAGATGCAATACTAGCCTTTACAAACATCTTCTGCAGTGCCATGTGAGGTCAGAGGTCTTCAACGACGTCCTCTGAACAAATCTCTCTGTAATGTTCAATGTTTGATTCACTGCTTCAAGCGTGTTAGATTTGGGTACTCAAGGTTGTTCGGGTCACATCTTGTGCAGATGAAGCTACACGACTGGCACAATCTGTGACCAAACAATCTGAAAAGAGTAAAAGCGGTGTCTTCAACCAAAAGATAAATAACTAATCTGATCTTGTGATTTGGATCCATTTTACCTGATGGATTGGGAGTTGAAGCTGTATTTTGTTTTAAGACTGACAGGGGTCAGTTGTGCTCTTATGGTTCGAGAGTTGGACTTGAAATCAGAAGGTTGCTGGTTTGAAGCCCAGTGCAGACAATAACTGAAGTGTGCTTGAGCACGGCACCGTACACCAATTTGCTCTGCGGTAATAATTGGCCACTGCATAATACTTTTATGCCGCTTAGGATAAAAGTGTCTGCCAAATGAACAAACGTAACACATAGAACCACAACAGCTTCGTAATTCTTTTGCAGTTGCGATCTGATATCAATTTTATCGGGTGTTGAAAAATAGGAGATAAGGACATTTACTGACATAGAGGAAACACACACGTGGATAGGACAGGGTATGTTTATTAATATGAAAACAGTTGAGACATGACAATAGACAGATGTGAAGTAATCTTTTTTATGGTTCATTAACAACATACCAAAAAGCTTTTATACACTTTAACTTTTTTCACTCAAACATTTACCAGAAGATTCAGTGCGCACGAAAAACTAAACAGCTTATGGATCATAAGTGAACAAATACACTAAAGACTGAAATGAAAGAATATAAAAGACACAGATAATATACATTACATCTCACTACAGTTCTAAAGAGCAGCCGGGCTGTTATTAAAGAGAAGATATAGATGTGATGTTATTGATGTAGAGATATAGTTGTGAGGTCATGGAGGAGATATAGATGTGATGTTATTGATGTAGAGATATAGTTGTGAGGTCATGGAGGAGATATAGATGTGAGGTTATAGAGGAGATATAGTTGTGAGGTCATGGAGGAGATATAGATGTGAGGTTATAGAGGAGATATAGTTGTGAGGTCATGGAGGAGATATAGATGTGAGGTTATAGAGGAGATATAGATGTGAGGTTATTGATGTAGAGATATAGTTGTGAGGTCATGGAGGAGATATAGATGTGATGTTATAGAGGAGATATAGTTGTGAGGTCATGGAGGAGATATAGATGTGAGGTTATAGAGGAGATATAGTTGTGTGGTCATAGAGGAGATATAGATGTGAGGTTATAGAGGAGATATAGTTGTGAGGTCATGGAGGAGATATAGATGTGATGTTATAGAGGAGATATAGTTGTGAGGTCATGGAGGAGATATAGATGTGAGGTTATAGAGGAGATATAGTTGTGTGGTCATAGAGGAGATATAGATGTGAGGTTATAGAGGAGATATAGTTGTGAGGTTATAGAGGAGATATAGATGTGAGGTTATTGATGTAGAGATATAGTTGTGAGGTCATGGAGGAGATATAGATGTGAGGTCATAGAGGAGATATAGATGTGAGGTTATAGAGGAGATATAGATGTGAGGTCATAGAGGAGATATAGATGTGAGGTTATTGATGTAGAGATATAGTTGTGAGGTCATGGAGGAGATATAGATGTGAGGTCATAGAGGAGATATAGATGTGAGGTTATAGAGGAGATATAGATGTGAGGTTATAGAGGAGATATAGATGTGAGGTCATAGAGGAGATATAGATGTGAGGTCATAGAGGAGATATAGTTGTGAGGTCATAGAGGAGATATAGTTGTGAGGTCATAGAGGAGATATAGATGTGATGTTATTGATGTAGAGATATAGTTGTGAGGTCATGGAGGAGATATAGATGTGAGGTCATAGAGGAGATATAGATGTGAGGTTATAGAGGAGATATAGATGTGAGGTTATAGAGGAGATATAGATGTGAGGTCATAGAGGAGATATAGATGTGAGGTCATAGAGGAGATATAGTTGTGAGGTCATAGAGGAGATATAGTTGTGAGGTCATGGAGGAGATATAGATGTGATGTTATTGATGTAGAGATATAGTTGTGAGGTCATGGAGGAGATATAGATGTGATGTTATTGATGTAGAGATATAGTTGTGAGGTCATGGAGGAGATATAGATGTGAGGTTATAGAGGAGATATAGATGTGAGGTTATAGAGGAGATATAGTTGTGAGGTTATAGAGGAGATATAGATGTGAGGTTATAGAAGAGATATAGATGTGAGGTTATAGAGGAGATATAGATGTGAGGTCATGGAGGATATATAGTTGTGAGGTCATAGAGGAGATATAGATGTGATGTTATTGATGTAGAGATATAGTTGTGAGGTCATGGAGGAGATATAGATGTGATGTTATTGATGTAGAGATATAGTTGTGAGGTCATGGAGGAGATATAGATGTGATGTTATTGATGTAGAGATATAGATGTGAGGTCATGGAGGAGATATAGATGTGAGGTTATAGAGGAGATATAGATGTGAGGTCATAGAGGAGATATAGATGTGAGGTCATGGAGGAGATATAGATGTGAGGTCATGGAGGAGATATAGATGTGAGGTTATAGAGGAGATATAGATGTGAGGTTATAGAGGAGATATAGATGTGAGGTTATAGAGGAGATATAGTTGTGAGGTCATGGAGGAGATATAGATGTGAGGTCATAGAGGAGATATAGATGTGAGGTTATAGAAGAGATATAGATGTGAGGTTATAGAGGAGATATAGATGTGAGGTTATAGAGGAGATATAGATGTGAGGTTATAGAAGAGATATAGATGTGAGGTTATAGAGGAGATATAGATGTGAGGTCATGGAGGATATATAGTTGTGAGGTCATGGAGGAGATATAGATGTGAGGTTATAGAGGAGATATAGATGTGAGGTTATAGAGGAGATATAGATGTGAGGTTATAGAGGAGATGTAGATGTGAGGTTATAGAGGAGATATAGATGTGAGGTTATAGAGGAGATATAGATGTGAGGTTATAGAGGAGATATAGATGTGAGGTCATGGAGGAGATATAGATGTGAGGTCATGGAGGAGATATAGATGTGAGGTTATAGAGGAGATATAGATGTGAGGTTATAGAGGAGATATAGATGTGAGGTTATAGAGGAGATATAGATGTGAGGTTATAGAAGAGATATAGATGTGAGGTTATAGAGGAGATATAGATTTGAGATGATAGTGGAGATATAGATGTGAGGTTATAGAGGAGATATAGATTTGAGATGATAGTGGAGATATAGATGTGAGGTTATAGAGGAGATATAGATTTGAGATGATAGTGGAGATATAGATGTGAGGTTATAGAGGAGATATAGATTTGAGATGATAGTGGAGATATAGATGGTTTGTAAAATCTCAGAGTGAAAAGAGCTGGTCATGTTGTTGCTCCTCTTTGCTGGTTGGCTGTGGTGGAGTTGTGTCACTGGCACAAGCATATGAGTTTTGATTCATAGAAGGAAGATGATCCGCAGCTTTTGCCCTGTTTGCTAAAAACTTATCAAACTCTGTCAGGGGATGCAAAGAAACAGAGATCAGACTCTCGTTGTGTGTGATTAGATACAGAGAGACTTGCTTGTTACCTTCACTGGTAACACCCTCAGCATCTTCAACATCTGGCTAAAAAAAAAAACATTCATAAGTAAAACCTTTTTTTAAACGTGTAGTGATGTCATAAAATGATGATGTCTGTACAGTGCACAGTTAAGAGCTGTCCACTGCTGTCAGCAGGGTCACTGACAGATGGCCCTGTTACTTTTTTTATAAACATATGTGCTTTCTATGTGATAAAAGTTATTTTACCGATTCGGTGGACATCCAGCTTTCAATATCATCCATGACTGAGTTGTGTGGAGCTGGAATCTGACAGAACACAAAACACCAAAAATATTTCAGTACAATTACAAAACATGAGTTTGACGTTAGAAACACAACCCAATACGAGAAGCGACAAACAATCTGACAGAAACATGAAGAAACCCACCAGATTCTCAGAGTAAATCCACTGAGACTGAAGGACCCAGGTGCTGTCCTACAAACACACACGCACACACACACGCACGCACGCACGCACACACACACACACACACACAAACACACACACACGCACACACACACGCACACACACACTATGTGTTAGTTGATAAGTAGCTGAAGAAAAGTTTATATAGCATGAACAGTTAGTGTGTAAGATCCAAACAATATGTAAAAGTTATTAAAGGAATATATTACTATTAAATATATCCACAGAAAATACTTGAACAATAATGCACATAAAATGAACAAACAGTACTAGAAATACAAATTGTTTTTATCACTGTTACTCAAATTTCCACAAGTATTATCATGATAATAAAATATATAATTAATGATGATGATGAGGTTTGCCTGCTGTTGCTTTTTCATAAGACGTAATAAGTACTGAAACTTGAACTAGATTCAAACCTGCTGACAATCTCGATTCATGTTTTGAGAAGTAACGGTGTTTACTGTAAACTTGCTTTACAACATTCAGTTCAAAATATGGTGACACTGTTAAGAAGACGTCTACGTACACTAACAGCACAACAAATAGGATGCAGCACATAAACTATTCCAACAAAACCAGACATCTAACAGGCAAAATCACACTGACCAAAAGATTTACTACCATTATAGATCGAACGCAAGAACGAACCAATCTGCTGTTCTCGTGAGCTAAATTAAGGGCTTTAATAAGGGTTAATAAGCAGTACAGAGAGATGATCAGTATCGTGATTCACATCACATCGTGAGTTGAGTGAATTGTTAAATTCTTCATCACAGCCCTGCCTGAAACATTTTCATGTTTTTAAAGTTCACATGTGTACTGACCCCAGTTGTGACCTGCAGCCGTGTATCCAGTGCTTCAGCGAGACCTTCCACAGCTCCTGGATCCTCATACCGTACACTAAAAACACACATGCGTGCATACACAGGCAAACACTCATAAAGCTGTTGACCTTATATAATGAATCTGTTAAAAGGTGAATAAATACCTCTTCCTCTGTTCTGCCAGAGAGCTGCTTCTAGTTTGAGCAAACATATCAAATTGCTCATCTGCATGCACTGAAAGAGAAAGAGACAGAGAGAGATAATGAAAGAGAGAGAGAAAAAAAGTAAGAGACAGAGTAAGAGAGAGAGAGACAGAAAAAAGAGGCAGACAGACAGACAGACAGACGGACGGACGGACGGACGGACGGACGGACGGATAGATGGATAGACGGAAAGATAGACGGAACGATAGACAGACCGACAGACAGAAAGATAGATAGATAGATAGATAGATAGATAGATAGATAGATAGATAGATAGATAGATAGATAGATAGATAGATAGATAGATAGATAGATAGATAGATAGATAGATAGATGGATGGATGGATGGATGGATGGATGGATGGATGGATGGATGGATGGATGGATGGATGGATGGATGGATGGATGGATAGATAGAACGATAGACAGACCGACAGACAGAAAGACAGATAGATAGATAGACAGACGGATAGATAGACAGAACGATAGACAGACCGATAGATAGATAGATAGATAGATAGATAGATAGATAGATAGATAGATAGATAGATAGATAGATAGATAGATAGATAGATAGACAGACCAACAGATAGATAGATAGACAGATGGATAGATAGATAGACAGAACGATAGACAGACAGCCAGGCAGACAGACAGATAGACCGGTAGATAGACCGATAGACAGACAGACAGACAGAAAGACAGATAAACAGACAGATCGATAGAGAGGCCGATAGACAGACAGACAGATGGATTATTCTCATGCTATACAAATTGGACAGTCACAGTAAAGATAAATATTTCTCACCTGAACTGTTCGTGTGGGGGGGTGGGATTTCAGCCATATGATCGTTGAAAGTTAAAAGTGTGTTCTGATTGGTTGATGGTGGCACAGGACTAAGATCAATTAGGTTTGCAGAATCCTTCTGTTTCAATAATGAAATATAATTGTTGACATAAATTCGACCGATGTCACACTGATAGTGCTTTGAATTATTAAAGCAATTAGAAAATGACCAAAACAAACAACCTGTGACTCTGGAGGTTCTGTGTCTCCTCTCTGCACCTTATTTAATCTTTCAAACCTTTACCAGAGAGAGAGAGAGAGAGAGGGAGAGGAGGAGAGGGAGAGAGAGACCAGAGAGAGAGGAAGAGAGAGGGAGAGGAGGAGAGGGAGAGAGAGACCAGAGAGAGAGGAAGAGAGAGGGAGAGAGGGAGAGTCAGCCCAGGTATATCAGCAGACTGATATAGAAGTCTCATATCTACCTCTCATATCGAATGAAGATGTTGTTCATGTCATCATTCAGCAACAGAAGTTCAGCTATCATCTCCTCCTCTGAAAGATTAGGAATCAACTCCACAACCCTCTGCTGCATCTGCTTACACACTGAAAACAACTGCTGCTCACACACACGCACGCACGCACGCACGCACGCATGCACGCACACACACACACACACACACACACACACATCCGATATGTTATCTAGAAAACATTAAAGAATAAGATGTAAAGACACACACACACACCTGTAGCAGTTCAGCGTCTGATGCTGGTGTTTCACCTGGTTTAACTTGATTTAACATCTCAGTCATGATGGTCAGATTACCTTTAACTAAATCCAACTCTGATCTCAGCTTCTGAAGGGAAAACAACCAAATCAAACAGAAGTATACATACCCACATCACCAAACCTCCCAAATAAACAAAAGGGCGCACCACACTACTGACCCACACCACTGTAGCCCCCAAACAAACTACTGACAAAACCACTGACCCACACCACTGTAGCCCCCAAATCAACCACTGACAAAACCACTAACCCACACCACTGTAGCCCCCAAATCAACCACTGACAAAACCACTAACCCACACCACTGACAACCCCAAACAAACTTCTGACAAAACCACTGACCCACACCACTGACAACCCCAAACAAACTTCTGACAAAACCACTGACCCACACCACTGACAACCCCAAACAAACTACTGACAAAACCACTGACCCACACCACTGACAACCCCAAACAAACTTCTGACAAAACCACTGACCCACACCACTGACAATCCCAAACAAACTTCTGATAAAACCACTGACCCACACCACTGACAACCCCAAACAAACCTTGGACAAAACCACTGACCCACACCACTGACAACCCCAAACAAACTTCTGACAAAACCACTGACCCACACCACTGACAACCCCAAACAAACTACTGACAAAACCACTGACCCACACCACTGACAACCCCAAACAAACTTCTGACAAAACCACTGACCCACACCACTGACAACCCCAAACAAACTACTGACAAAACCACTGACCCACACCACTGACAACCCCAAACAAACTTCTGACAAAACCACTGACCCACACCACTGACAACCCCAAACAAACTACTGACAAAACCACTGACCCACACCACTGACAACCCCAAACAAACTACTGACAAAACCACTGACCCACACCACTGACAACCCCAAACAAACTACTGACAAAACCACTGACCCACACCACTGACAACCCCAAACAAACTTCTGACAAAACCACTGACCCACACCACTGACAACCCCAAACAAACTACTGACAAAACCACTGACCCACACCACTGACAACCCCAAACAAACTACTGACAAAACCACTGACCCACACCACTGACAACCCCAAACAAACTTCTGACAAAACCACTGACCCACACCACTGACAACCCCAAACAAACTACTGACAAAACCACTGACCCACACCACTGACAACCCCAAACAAACTTCTGACAAAACCACTGACCCACACCACTGACAACCCCAAACAAACTACTGACAAAACCACTGACCCACACCACTGTAGTCCCAAAACCAACCACTAACAAAACCACTGACCCACACCACGGAACCACCCCAAACCAACTACTGACAAAACCACTGACCCGCACCACTGACAACCCCAAACAAACTACTGACAAAACCACTGACAACCCCCCAAACAAACTTCTGACAAAACCACTGACCCACACCACTGACAACCCCAAACCAACTACTGACAAAACCACTGACCCACACCACTGACAACCCCAAACAAACTACTGACAAAACCACTGACCCACACCACTGACAACCCCAAACAAACTACTGACAAAACCACTGACCCACACCACTGACAACCCCAAACAAACTTCTGACAAAACCACTGACAATCCCAAACAAACTTCTGATAAAACCACTGACCCACACCACTGACAACCCCAAACAAACCTCGGACAAAACCACTGACCCACACCACTGACAACCCCCCAAACAAACTTCTGACAAAAACACTGACCCACACCACTGACAACCCCAAACCAACTACTGACAAAACCACTGACCCACACCACTGACAACCCCAAACAAACTACTGACAAAACCACTGACCCAAACCACTGACAACCCCAAACAAACTTCTGACAAAACCACTGACCCACACCACTGACAACCCCAAACAAACTTCTGACAAAACCACTGACCCACACCACTGACAACCCCAAACAAACTACTGACAAAACCACTGACCCAAACCACTGACAACCCCAAACAAACTACTGACAAAACCACTGACCCACACCACTGACAACCCCAAACAAACTTCTGACAAAACCACTGACCCACACCACTGACAACCCCAAACAAACTTCTGACAAAACCACTGACCCACACCACTGACAACCCCAAACAAACTACTGACAAAACCACTGACCCACACCACTGTAGCCCCAAAACCAACCACTAACAAAACCACTGACCCTCACCACTGTAGTCCCAAAACAAACCACTAACAAAACCACTGACCCACACCACGGAACCACCCCAAACCAACTACTGACAAAACCACTGACCCAAACCACTGACAACCCCAAACCAACTACTGACAAAACCACTGACCCACACCACAGAACCACCCCAAACCAACTACTGACAAAACCACTGACCCACACCACTGACAACCCCCCAAACAAACTTCTGACAAAACCACTGACCCACACCACTGACAACCCCAAACCAACTACTGACAAAACCACTGACCCACACCACTGTAGCCCCCAAATCAACCACTGACAAAACCACTGACCCACACCACTGACAACCCCAAACAAACTACTGACAAAACCACTGACCCACACCACTGACAACCCCAAACAAACTACTGACAAAACCACTGACCCACACCACTGACAACCCCAAACAAACTACTGACAAAACCACTGACCCACACCACTGTAGCCCCCAAATCAACCACTGACAAAACCACTGACCCACACCACTGACAACCCCAAACAAACTTCTGACAAAACCACTGACCCACACCACTGACAACCCCAAACAAACTACTGACAAAACCACTGACCCACACCACTGACAACCCCAAACAAACTACTGACAAAACCACTGACCCACACCACTGTAGCCCCCAAATCAACCACTGACAAAACCACTGACCCACACCACAGAACCACCCCAAATCAACCACTGACAAAACCACTGACCCACACCACTGACAACCCCAAACAAACTACTGACAAAACCACTGACCCACACCACTGACAACCCCAAACAAACTACTGACAAAACCACTGACCCACACCACTGACAACCCCAAACAAACTTCTGACAAAACCACTGACCCACACCACTGTAGCCCCCAAATCAACCACTGACAAAACCACTGACCCACACCACAGAACCACCCCAAATCAACCACTGACAAAACCACTGACCCACACCACTGACAACCCCAAACAAACTACTGACAAAACCACTGACCCACACCACTGACAACCCCAAACAAACTACTGACAAAACCACTGACCCACACCACTGTAGCCCCCAAATCAACCACTGACAAAACCACTGACCCACACCACTGACAACCCCAAACAAACTTCTGACAAAACCACTGACCCACACCACTGACAACCCCAAACAAACTTCTGACAAAACCACTGACCCACACCACTGACAACCCCAAACAAACTTCTGACAAAACCACTGACCCACACCACTGACAACCCCAAACAAACTACTGACAAAACCACTGACCCACACCACTGTAGCCCCCAAATCAACCACTGACA
>CM065654.1:9037456-9041232 GCA_033220385.1 Triplophysa yarkandensis
GGATGTTGTGATTGGTCTGAGAATCGAGAGCCTTCATGCCCCTCACGGCTTTCCAACATCAACACACTCCAGCTCCAGAAACCACAAGCTGGCAAACGGATACATACATGCACCTAAACGTGTGAAATTGAGCCAAAACCCAGTAGTGAACGTGCCATGAAGAACTCATTACAGACTCCACAGACTTCTGAACACTCGCCATCTATGCGGGAGTAAGTAGGCGATGTTTCTAAATGCAAAACGTATATTTTTCTTCAATTTATTTCATTCCAGAGTGCAAATGTTCCTGGATTAAACCCAGGGTGAGATCTGGGAGTGCTCTTGGGAATCTCAAGGCTCGGTTTGTTATTGATCTGTTATTTAAAATCTTTTGATCTGTGGGTCAAAGCATCAAACGTGTCATTAGAATATACTGGGATACCCCATACATCCCTACTTCAATCTCAGGCCCCTAAAGCATGACCCGCCACATTTAAAATAAAGTGTATAAAAATGAAATGCAGATATAACAACACGACTGAGCTACATCTTCAGTTTCTCTAGATTTGGTTTATTCTATAGAATCCACAGATGCCCACGAGTCTATATATTAAGTATATTTATCATTATTTATTAATGACTCATGAGCTTATCACACATATTTCTGGCGGACATCTCTTTGATTTCTGCATTAATATATGCAAAGAAACATACAAATACTATTGTGTTTTTATGTCCACGTCTTACAGGACAAAAGTTCTCTTGTCTTGACCTCCTGTCATTTGTTTGGCTCGCCTGCTGTGTAATTTCAATGTCTGGTTCTGCATCCGTTACACAGAAATACAGCTGAACGCTGTTCAATACTGTCCACCGTATAATTTGCACTGTTGTGTGGATATTCTATGTTTGTCATGCTAAAGGCAGCTGACCGAAAACAGTGGAACGTAGAACCTCCAAAGTAAAGGTTGAACGAGTGTGTGATTGAGAGAGAGTGAGGTGAAGTGAGTTCATGTAGTGCAGCAGGAAGATGTTGGTTAAACTGGTATCCACCATCATTGCAGACACCACAAAGAAACCACAGCATATGTAAATTTGTGTGTGAGCCTGTTTGCATGTGAGGCTGTGTGAATGAGTGTGTGTGTGTGTGTGTGTGTGTGTGTGTGTGTGTGTGTGTGTGTGCGTGCGTGCGTGCGTGCGTGTGTGTGTGTGTGTGCGTGTGTGCGTGTGTGCATGTGTGCCTGCCTGCCTGTGTGCATGCATGCGAATGTGTGTGAGCCATACGCACACCTGGATACAGGTAGGTACACACACACACACACACACACACACACACACACACACACACACACACACACACACACACACACACACACACACACACACACACACACACACACACACACACACACGTTTGTGCTTGTGTGTGTGTCTGTGTGTGTGTGTTTGTACTTGTGTGTGTGCCTGTGTGAATGCATACATGTGAGCCAGTATGCATGTGTGTGTGTGCATGAGTGTTAGCCTGTGTACATGCATATGTGTGTGTCTGCGTGCATGTGAGCGTGTGTGTATGCCTGTGTGTGCAGTGGGAATGTGTGTGAGTCCGAGTATATGCATGTGTGTTATATGAAACAGACCATATAATATTTCTTAGCTGTGTGTGTGTGTGTGTGTGTGTGTGTGTGTGTGTGTGTGTGTGTGTGTGTGTGTGTGTGTGTGTGTGTGTGTGTGTGTGTGTGTGTGTGCATTGGTGCATGCATGTGTGTTATATAAAACAGTCCCTATAGTATTTAAGAGCTGTATGTCTACAACATTCCAAAACAAAGAGTCACAAAAACAGAATATAATTATAGTGAAGGTTTTTCTGTTTATGGTCTGTAATGTTTTTAGCAGAAGCGAGCAACAGTTTGGACATCCACACACCACATGAACCCTGCCATGACCCAAAACTCAAGAAACGTATACAGACCCAATAAATGTGAAATTTGTTAACAGTATTACAGAAAAACGTTGACATCATTTAAAATGATGTTTGTGAAAAATAGTTATACATTCTCTGTTCAAGCAGAAAGGACTTAGAAGCTTTCATTTTCACATCAGCATCTCTTGAGCTTGTGTCTGTCACTCTGAATATATTTCCATTATCTGACTCCAGGAGATGGATGAACAGAAGAGCACAGGCTAATGATCTCTTATCTCACAACACTTTCCTTTATTTTCTGAGCGTTCCTCTATCAACACACAGCTGACTGTGCATGTCTGTGTGTCAGCGAAGCCACCATTAGCTGCAGCAGGAGAATATTTGCATTGTATTTGCAAGGATTTGTATAGTTCCTAACTGTTTCTACACATGCGCAACACACACACACACACACACACACACACACACACACACACACGAGAGACACACACACACACACACACACACACACACACACACACACACATGAGACACACACACACACACACACACACACACACACACACACACACACACACACACACACACACACACACACACACACACACACACACACACACACACACACACACATGAGACACACACACACACACACACACACACACACACACATGAGACACACACACACACACACACACACACACACACACACATGAGACACACACATGAGACACACACACACACACACACACACAGAGACACACAGAGACACACAGAGACACACACACACACACACACACACACACACACACACACACACACACACACACACACATGAGACACACACATGAGACACACACACACACACACACACACAGAGACACACAGAGACACACACACACACACACACACACACACACACACACACACACACACACACACACACACACACACACACACACACACACACACACACACACACACACACACACACACACACACACACACACACACACACACACACACACACACACACACACACACACACACACACACACACACACACACACACACACACTGACTGCACTCTTTGATTTGTATGATAGGATTTTAATAAATGGATCCCGTTAGAGTTCAGTTTTTTCAGCCTCGTTCTGCTTCTGCAAGAGAGACAGAGAAGTGACACATCTTGTGTTTTTAAGGTGAATCTTTCTGAGTTCTACGGTATCCTCACCTGCAGATCTCCACTCAGGTAAGAGTCACAGAAGTTCTGCACACTCTCAGCAGAGATTTCCCCCTTTGGCATTAGCCATTTTCTGTCCAAGTCTCCGTTATAAATGGCGATGCGAGGCAGGTCGCTTGACGTCAGGTTAAAGTATTCCAGCACACGAGTGTTAGATTTCTCTATTCCGTTGACCAGCACAAACAACATCTGCATTTCACGAAACACACTCCATTATCAACCCAACAAGCAAAGAATTCGGTTTATTCTGAACGATCGGAACTGATCTTGAATGACTTTACCTCATCTCTATCAATTCGATTCAATTCAATTTAAAATGCTTCCAGAGGAGGAGAATGCAGAAAATCAGAGAATAAAAAAAGAGAAGGAGAATACTGAAGAGGTATTGTAGAAAAGCAAGTGTGTTACAGCAATGTTAATGTACAAACTGCATCTGTAAAGCAAACTCCCTTTTTGTATTTGAAAACCTCGAGAGCGCCATGTTACAGCTGTACTCAGTCAGCTCAATTAATCATGGTATGGAGTAAAGGATTTTCATTGACAATTAAAGAGAGATTTTGTATAATTATTTTCATTTTCAAGGTGTTAGAACCTGGTTAGTAGAGATGTAATGAATGCTTAAGGTGGGGAAGGTCT
>CM065654.1:9041732-9069232 GCA_033220385.1 Triplophysa yarkandensis
ATATGTTTGTACTACAGATAATAAAATTTTAAACATAACATCAGATTTGATATGGAGGTTGACTGATATGACTTTTTTTTAACACATTTGTTAATAAATATATTTGTTCAGTTAGAGCAAGATTTTTTGTTGGATATTAATCTATCAATATTATCTTACTGGCAACAGTAATGTCATATCTTAAGCAGGCAAATCAACATTTATAAATATTTCAGAAAAAAATTTGACATAAATATTAAATACACGTGAAATATTTATTTACTTTCACTAATATTCTGCAGGTCACTTATTTACTATCATTACTTTTTATACCAGCTTAAGGTGTTCTCAATTTCAGCATTTGCATTGATAAAACCCCATAACAGCAGCAAAACCATAAATATTATACGAAGAGGCTAAATTTGGCTCATTTTGTATGAATTCAATCACATGATTTTGTGTAAAATAGTCAAAATAGTTACGAATTCTTATTATATCTGTTTGACATACCAAATCGATCAACCACTATTTTAAATGACAAAAACAATAATAGGTACAACTAGGCCTGCAAATTATTGAAATGATCAAAATGATATCAACTATTTTACAAAAGTTTAATCAAAGTTTTAAATTGCATGCAGTTACTGCAGATAGCAGAGCGTGCCCGAGGTGTTAAAGATGATCGATATTTAGAAAGAATCATGAAAGAATCAAGAAACATGTTTGTTAAATGAATCCTTATAAAATTTTTATAAATTTAGCAACATAATTAGAAACTTATATGAAGGTTATTAACAGGGATATTATCAATATTGAAAGAAAATGAAATCTATCACATAAACATTGATTCTGATGTTTGAAATAAAGGGGGTCTGAGGGTTCCCACCCTGTCTACACCTGGATGTTGTTACCCACATGTGTGTTTGAGCGATGTCAGATTAGTCTAGGTACATTCATACAGTGTGACTAAAGAGCTTGTCTTGAGCTTGAATTAAAAATACAGTCAAACACATGTTATACTACATCCAAGGGATACTAGACAAATAAAAGCGATGCCAAGGGTTAAGCAGCGAGCAAAGGGGCCTAACAAACGTCTTCATCCATATATAGATTTTAGTATTAGTATTTTCAACACATACACAAAATAAATGCTCGTATGAATATGTTCAAGTATAAATATACATAAGCGATTGCTTTTCTGACCAAAGCAACGGATATAGCAAACACATGGAGGTAGAGAGATTCATCTCACAGATGTGTTTCTGCGGATGACGCCAATGTGAAGGGCGTCACGGAAGCCAGGGAGGGTTAAAGATCAATACAGAGCGAGGAAAAGCTGTTCGGGGCAAGGACAGGAAAAGGGAACGGCAAAGGGAAGCGTGTGTTTGACCAAACCCGGTGACTGATGCTCATGTATGTAGAGAGCACACGGTGATGATGTCCTAGGAGGCACAAAACAACTGATGGAATAAACACAAGTCATCCAGTTCCCAAAGGGACAAACCAAAAATACTAGACCCAGCTCCTCGCATGTGTTTGTTATGCACGAACAAACTTCTGAAACTCTGAATATCAGAGATCCTTTTACTGTGGGTCTTAAGAATTGGAAAACATGCCAAGACGGAGACAGGCGAGGACTTTATAATCTTTCTTTATCTCCCAGCTCACTTCTTTTTGCTCTGTTGTGTTTCTTGTTGCCCTTATGATACACAGATATTAAAATGTCACCATACTGACACTTTGTCTGACATAGCCCGCAGACTTTACATGCATGTGTAAAATATATCTACACTTAAAGAATGTGAGAGAAGACACTACGTTCAAATATATGTTCTTGTTTAGTCTACAGGAACTCTTTTGAAGTGTTTTTGACTATCTCAGGTTAAAATATTCCAAAAATGGTTTGTATATAACAAGATCATTTCCTTAATCACTTTATGAATCTCTATATAGCAAAACAGTGCATGTCTAACACAAGCACAAATAATCGTCTGGGTATTTATTTTACAGCAGTGGCGTCTTCGCCAAAATACAATATTGGGGATGAACGTTTTGGGCATTAAATCAATATTAAGATTATGTTGAAGAGATTTCATTCCAAAACGAAAATTACCATTATGCTGTATCCCCGTGATCATTTAAAAACGTCATGAGTTTCTTCCGTCTGTAGAACGCAAAATAGTTTGACATTTTTTTTGTACCTGGCACTCGATACAATAGAAGTGAATTTGTCCTATGCTATTTGGTTAAAAAAATTATTGAAAATATCTTTTTTTTATTCTGAAGAAGGAGAGTTTGTAATAGTACTTCGAATGTTTCCATTGACTTCTGTTGCATAGAGACAAAACCAATGAAGGTGAACGGTGCCAGTGAACAACATTCTTCAAAATATATTCATTTGTGTTTTGCAGAACAAAGACTTACATACTTGTTTAAAATGACATCACTAAGTTTTTAAAAATATTGCAACTTGCAATTTTGACAGAGAGGAGAGGCAAAAGGACATTACAGTTTTAAGTTAAAGAAAATCATATTAAAAACTTACATTTTTTTATAAACCCTGGTACGATATATTTGGAAATAATATTTGGAATGTTAAGACTACTAACAAAGCTAACTTTTATGTTTTGTACACGATGCATGGAATGTATTTTATTGCATTACATCTTGATTTGATCATTCCAACCATTCCATTTTGTAATTGAGCATCTATATGAAACTTTTACACAAAACAAGTGAAATTCACAGTAATGTACCCATAGAAAGACCACAGACAAATTCCACATCACTAGAATAACTCTGAAGTATTATAAGCACTCGACACAGGCCATGAACTGGTGAAAACCTGAAAACGGCGTCTGCTGTATTTATTCTGTCGGCAGACACGAGTATGAAGATGACAGATAATTCTGTTCATACAGGTAATAAATGGAACAGCTAATGGAGAGATAATTGCTTACACGCCTCAAAGTAAAGTGTTTTTTTGTTTGCTCACTGTATGTGTGTAGACATGACATGACATGTGTGAGACAACGGTCTCTGTGATTAACTTCTTCCAACATGTGGACGGGACATAATGCGGCTGAGATAATACAGTTCATGACATCAGTCTCTTAGGTATGAGCCTGAAAGACATGATGATAACAGAAGCCTAAATCCTTCTGAAGACAACATTGAAGATTTTAGGGTTTAAAGGGAAAGCCCAAAAATAAAATTCTGGTATGATTTACCCATCAGTTGTTCCAACCCTGTATCCGTTTTTGTTATGTTGAACACAAAGTAGATATTTGAAAGAGCGTTGGCTCATCATTGACTACCATTGTTAAACCATTTCTTGTATAACTATTTATTTTGTGAATTTAGGAAGCAAACAGTTCAGGGGTATAGGGCTGTGCGATTGATCCTAATTGATTTCAATTTTAATATTGGCGTCCAAAAATTGTGAGAACAGTGTATATGATTTTTAATCAAATTAAGTTTCTTAGGTATTCTGTGAAAATGTGTTATTTAGTTATAATCAATCATTTATATTTTTATTAATATTTTATTCATTCACTTATTTTGCAAAGCGAACACTTAAAATTGTTGAATAATCATGACCTCAACTCTAGATTTGTCATGAAATAACAGTCCTTCTTGGGCATCTTTGACCATCATTTATTTTTTTCTACTATGGTAGTCAAACACATCTAAGTTGCCAACATTCTTCAAAATGTCTTATACTTGTTTTGAACAACCTGAGGGTGAGAAATTAATGACAGAATTTTCAAATTAGGGTAAAGTTTTAATGGTGCGGAACAAATGCATTTAACCAATATCTTGCCAAGAAGTCTCAGTTGCTAACATTCTTCCAAATATGTTATTCTGGTGACAGAATTTCCATTTTATGGTAAACTGTCCTTTATTGGTGCCAATCTGGCGTACAGCACTTTGCCAATGTGAGATATTTAAAAGACTATCACAAGTCAGATATGAAAAATAAGATATTAGAAAGATTGTTAAATATTTCATTCAATCACATGTAAAAACACCCACCCACCTCGACTCTCTGCTAAAATAACCAACGGCACCTCTGCACGGCACATATTTCAACTTGTGGGATGTGTTAGACCTGTACACTTCACTTTAAAGTCTCTCTGGAGATGCACGGGCCAAAGCTTGTATGAAATCTCTTCTCCGGTTCCCACGGCCCTGCTACCTGACTGCGGGGGACCACACAAAAACTGCGGCTTTCTCAGAGAAAGACCAGGACCTCAGTAAAACTCAGGTTCAGGTTCTGTGCTACCACATGTATATGTATTTGGCTTGTAATCCTCGAGATTTGTCTGGGAACGGAGGTGCACGCAGCAGACTGCCACACAACGGTCATGAGACTTATCAAGTCACACTCTCAGACCAAAGTAAGGGCGACGCGTCAAAACACACGGCCATGTGAAAATTCAACAAACATAAGCTGATTAAATCCTTGCAAAGCTTGAAGTACAGCACGCCTCCACGTCAGATTCAAGCGCACGATCTGTATGTTGGCAGTCATGAACACAGTTTTAAACAGCTGCATTTGAGGTTCAATGTTTTAAAGTGTAGGTCAAAGATCAAGGGTGATGGAGGGCGATGATGAGTGATCTACAACGTGTTGTGATCACTTTGATACAGAAGAGCATAGCAGAGAATTTATCTTCATTCATTTTGTTTCATGCTTTCTGAACTGCGATCAGTCTTCTCGTAAAATGGGTCACTGACATCAGTCTGACTCGGTTTACGGTATATCAGTCATAAAAAGAGATGCTTTGAAATTGTGGGCCTTACAAAAAATGATTTATGTCTGGGTCTGAGATGTCTGAGATAACGGTAAATTCATAATAATAAATTAATGCAATTTTTATTAGCAATGTAATACAATTTTTTATATCAGCCGATGTATTTCTATTACAAGGAAGATAAGAGTAAATTATTAGCTTATTCATTTTACTTAAAAATCTGATGGTTTATGTTGTATGCCTTACTTTGCCTATATTTCTTTCTTTTTATCACAACCTTATATTTGTCCAAAATTGTTTGAAATGACATGTAATGTAAAACAAATTTCTTGTGAAGCATTTCAGTGTTTGCTGCTGGTTAAAGACGCTCATGTGCAGAAGATAAACGGTCATGTAGCAGGCACAGCCACTTCAAAAGACAAAAACAATGCTGAGTTTAAACAACATTCAAGCAACACAACATGTATAAGCAAAATGTTATAAAAGAATATATTTAATATTTTACTATAGAAACGTTTTAAAAACAAAACCAGAATAGAATGGAATTGCTGTTTACATCTTGCAAAGTGTTTACTGTACATCATACCTGTCAACACTCCTGTTTTACATTTACATTTACATTTATTCATTTGGCAGACACTTTCACCCAAAGTGTCTTACAGTATTATACAGTGGCTAAGAATCAAGAGCGTAAAGCACATTCTCTCTCTCACTCTCTCTCTCTCTCTCTCTCTCTCTCTCTCTCTCTCTCTCTCTCTCTCTCTCTCTCGCTCGCTCTCTCTCTCTCTCTCTCTCAAACACACACACACACACACACACACACACACACACACACACACACACACACACACACACACACACACACACACACACACACACACACACACACACACACACACACACACACACACACACACACACACAAAAAAAGCACATAAAGAGGAAAGCAGCAGATGTGCGAACCACAGGAAGAATCATTAGCCTTGCAAACGTTTACTTCAGCGAGGCGTGTTGACCCCGCTGGTGCATAACTGCCCCCTTCCCAAACCTGCTCAAGGATTCTCTCCTTTATTCATTCAACTCAACCTTCCATCATTTCTGCTTCTGCTCATCCTGACCTCCGTTGATGTTCTCTTATGATCTGTGTTGCTATCTTTAACCTGTACTCTTTATCTGACCTTTTAACTATTCAATGAAGACTGCCAGGTCGCTCATTATTTCCTTCCTCCCCGATACATGGAGTTCATCGCTTTACGATATGTGGTGAAAATATTTTTATAGCTTTTATATCATTGTCCTGATGCAAAACCATAGACATAAATCAAAAAGCTGAAGTAAAGCTCGGGAAGAGAACTGTAGCATCCACATTTTTCAATCTGTGAACCATATGATGTGTTTATCTGTGACCTAATGTTTTCAGTTTAGTTCAATCCAGTAACGTTACAGAACTGGATCAAAACGAGTCCAGATCCTCGGGTAGATGACGTCAAAGCGTCGGGTCATACATTATGAGTGTATTAATTTTTCAGCACTGTAACACCATTGTAAAGACATTAAAATGTTCACTGATTAATGATTACTTTTTGTAATCATTAAGTATTCTGTTAAAACAATAGTTACATTATATTCATATATTCATTATAACAAAATAATGAAAATATAACTAAGCAACTTTTGTAGTATTTCTTTATCTGAAAAAGGTTAATGGTGATCAGAGAGCTTTCATATCGTTATATAAATTTGAAGCATCAGAATCGGCATTGATATCGGCCGATCACCATGACCAAAAAATCGGTACCCTGTTTCGGTGGGAAAAATCCTGTTCGGAGCATCCTTAAACTTGATCATAAAGAACTCACAGAAGGGACGCGTGGAAAAATGGATGCATCGGGATTCAGACGTAGGCGGTCCTGAAACGATTCATGATTTATTGTATTAATGTCTAATTTTGGCGGAACAAAAAAGGCTCGTTCATTAATTGGGTTCAATTAAAGGAAATATTTTGGTTTATATAAAGGTAAGAATTATCTCAACAAGACAGATACTACACGCAAGTTGGATCGAGGGTAACTTAAATATTTTGAGTTTTACATTTTTACAGTTTTGCTCAATGCACTCTTGTCATAAAGTTTGTTCATTAGTCCATATGACATATTAAAGTTTGCATTTAGTTACTGCATTCTGTATGCTGATGAAGTGCACTGAGGACCTTCACTTTTGTTCACTTTTGGTAGTTTGCAATAATAGCTGCGGCCTCTGCAGCTCGAAACATAAATCGTGATTATTTCAACCGATTGGAATCTTCACATATTTCAACCAATCTTGAATGGTAAATCGATACATCCCTACTTCTGAATCTGTGTTCTGGAAACTACAAATCCATCAGTCTTAACGCCCTCTGTCAGGCAATTCTGAAAACTTACAGGTGCTCTTTAACCATCTAAAAAACTTCTGCTGGCTCTTCTGCAGGCGTGCGTGTTCTCTAAATTATTCTGAAAGAAGTAAAAAAAATAAAAACAATGTCTTATTGTGCATCGACTATTGCTTAACAAGCTGGACAACAATTTTCCTTTCTAAGGCCAGACGGCAACATGGGAAACTGCAACAACTGCCAAAGCCTCCGCGAGGTCTCTACGAGTTTGTAAAAAAAAAAACGTGTCAATAGCGTATAGTTCACAAAATCTGTTTTAGATGGGCCGTGCTTCACGGTGCCAATACCAACAATCAACAATACCAGTCATGCCAATTATATCATCCCCAAACTATTTATAATCTTCATGTACGAGGCCTGTGTCCCATTAGCTCTACGTTTTATCTCCATCATAATACTTCCTCATTGTACCGAGATGAAGCTCACTGGCCTGCGTCCATAGATCCCGTCTGGCCAAAAGGATGTCCAGCGTGAAAGAAAGGAAACCATTCACCCTCCCCGTTTCATTCATGTAACGGACAGATACGTCTTTAATAGTTACATCAGCAGCAAATCCAGGGCGTTTCCTTCGGTTATTAACCGGACAAGATTGAGTCCAGAGCTGCCTCTTCTCTCCGAGCCAAAGCATTCTGTTGCTTGTAAACTTCAAAATACCACTCCCTGCCCCATAATGCTTCTGTATACAAGAAAACCTGAAACAAATGGAACTATTAAGGACAGGACAGAGACGTGAATGATGGTGCTAAAATTCTAAAGCAGGTGAAGTGATCAGAAACACAACTTTTTTGGCAGGATGAGAAATTAACGACACTTTTAACTCCTGAAAGTGATACACAAAAAAAAAAAGAGTTCATATGACTTATGACGACCACAGATAACAAAAAAGATATTTTGAGAACTGACAAATATTCACCTGCATTGGTTTTGTGCCCTTGCAAAAGAAGCGAATGGGTGCCATGGAGACACGCTTTTCAAAATATTTCTTTTGTGATCTGCAGAAGATCTTGCAGGTTTGAAAAGACAAACGTGTCATTTTCTTTTTGTATAAACCATCACCTAAAGCTCTAAAACGTTACGTGACATCACATTATTCTCGATGTGTAAAGATTCATTTCGAGGTGCTATGGTTCGTCAATGTCCTTTGATTGGAAATCTATCTGGGAACAACTGGGTTGATGACTGAACTGAGGAATCCTCATTAAACCTTAAGAAAAATTGGAATGAAATGCACCGTTTTGGAATTGAGTTTGTTTTGGAGCATTTAAGAATGAAACAAATCCCTCATGGATATTCTACCCTTTGTCATATCAGCTCTGGGAAAGTTTCTCGAGGGCTGAGAATTTTCACTTGCAACATGAAAACCCGACGACAAATACCTACATAAATTCTCTATCATCTCTCCAGTCAATCATTCTTTTGAAAAAAAAGGTACATTCCCAAACAGACGAGGACTTGTGCATGCTTAAAGTGTAGAGAAAAACCAACAAACACTGAACCAGTTTTTTCCCAAATGCCTCATGCGAGCCAATTTTGTGTCAAAAGTACTTTTGATGTCAGCTTGTTGCCCTTGGAAAAGACATGAATGCCATAAAGCCTTTGAAGACGCTGCGGTGCCTCCATGACCCACACACACACATTCAGTCTTTAAGTGAGGGCTTTGGTCTGATAGTGAAGGATTTGCAAAGCTTTGGCGTAATGAGGGGAGTGTAAGAACTTACATGAGGTCAACAAGGCCACTGGGAAATCACTAAGAGAACATTATTATGTCAACAACAAAGACGCTCTATTCGCTCCGGTGGGACCTGCGGTTGGGATGACGGTCTGCTGTAAAACGGTCGGTTGGGCCATGCCCCGCACGCAGACCCTCGGTATTCCCTTGCCTGCTGATAGCGATGCGGAGCGGCTTCTCTTCGCTGACTCTGTGTAGGGATTGAAAGATGAATAGAAAGCGACGAAAGGAGCGAGTCGGCTCGCTTGAGCAATGCCACACAGGGGGAAGCAGCGGTGTGAGAGATTGGTTTTGAAGTGGCTTGCGGGGGCATTGGCACAGGAACAAGAGAAAGGAACATTCACAGAATCACATTTTAAAGACACAACACTATAACATTGACAATTCACATTAGGCTTTGACAATTCACAGATTGGGAACAACAAATGATCTCTTTAAACCATACAACTGATGAAGGATCAGTTAACCAAAGTCCAGTAATGGAAGCGTTCCAGAATCCGAACTTTTCTGCATTGGGATGATAAGGACATTAAGGACCAGAACAGTCAAAGATTCCTACACTGGCAGGTGTGGAGTCACCACGACAACCGTCCCAGATAGAACAGACCCGGTGCCGTCCGGTTGTCTGGGAGTACATATCATCTTTTAATGAGCCAGACAGACACGATTTGGCCTTCAAACACACCGCCATCCAAATCTTCCCCACTGCGGTTTTTAGCAAGGTCTTATTAGTGGTGCATGTTCATCATCAAGTGTGCGTTGACTTAATCCAGAGCAAAACCAGAGAGCATGCAATATCACAACTCGGTTGTTCATGTTTCAAAGGTCATATCAGAGAATTTCAGAAATGTTGAAGCACTTGTAAAGGAAAGTTGTAGAATTTTAACCACAATTGTTTAACTGTTGTCAAATCATAGTGATCACCCTTTTACTATGGTCAAATAGTGATCACACTTTTACTATGGTCAAATAGTGATCACACTTTTACTATGGTCTCATAGTGATCACACTTTTACTATGTTCAAATAGTGATCACACTTTTACTATGGTCTCATAGTGATCACACTTTTACTATGGTCAAATAGTGATCACACTTTTACTATGGTCAAATAGTGATCACACTTTTACTATGGTCTCATAGTGATCACACTTCTACTATGTTCAAATAGTGATCACACTTTTACTATGGTCTCATAGTGATCACACTTTTACTATGGTCTCATAGTGATCACACTTTTACTATGGTCAAATAGTGATCACACTTTTACTATGGTCTCATAGTGATCACACTTTTACTATGGTCAAATAGTGATCACACTTTTACTATGGTCTCATAGTGATCACACTTTTACTATGGTCAAATAGTGATCACACTTTTACTATGGTCAAATAGTGATCACACTTTTACTATGGTCTTATGGTGATCACACTTTTACTATGGTCAAATAGTGATCAAACTTTTACTATGGTCTTATGGTGATCACACTTTTACTATGGTCAAATAGTGATCACACTTTTACTATGGTCTCATAGTGATCACACTTTTACTATGGTCAAATAGTGATCACACTTTTACTATGGTCTCATAGTGATCACACTTTTACTATGGTCTCATAGTGATCACACTTTTACTATGGTCTCATAGTGATCACACTTTTACTATGGTCTCATGGTGATCACACTTCTACTATGTTCAAATAGTGATCACACTTTTACTATGGTCTCATAGTGATCACACTTTTACTATGGTCAAATAGTGATCACACTTTTACTATGGTCTCATAGTGATCACACTTTTACTATGGTCTCATGGTGATCACACTTCTACTATGTTCAAATAGTGATCACACTTTTACTATGGTCTCATAGTGATCACACTTTTACTATGGTCTCATAGTGATCACACTTTTACTATGGTCTCATAGTGATCACACTTTTACTATGGTCTCATAGTGATCACACTTTTACTATGGTCTCATAGTGATCACACTTTTACTATGGTCTCATAGTGATCACACTTTTACTATGGTCAAATAGTGATCACACTTTTACTATGGTCTCATAGTGATCACACTTTTACTATGGTCTAATAGTGATCACACTTTTACTATGGTCTCATAGTGATCACACTTTTACTATGGTCTCATGGTGATCACACTTTTACTATGGTCAAATAGTGATCACACTTTTACTATGGTCTCATAGTGATCACACTTTTACTATGGTCAAATAGTGATCACACTTTTACTATGGTCTCATAGTGATCACACTTTTACTATGGTCAAATAGTGATCACACTTTTACTATGGTCTCATAGTGATCACACTTTTACTATGTTCAAATAGTGATCACACTTTTACTATGGTCTCATAGTGATCACACTTTTACTATGGTCAAATAGTGATCACACTTTTACTATGGTCTCATAGTGATCACACTTTTACTATGGTCTCATAGTGATCACACTTTTACTATGGTCAAATAGTGATCACACTTTTACTATGGTCTCATAGTGATCACACTTTTACTATGGTCTCATAGTGATCACACTTTTACTATGTTCAAATAGTGATCACACTTTTACTATGGTCTCATAGTGATCACACTTTTACTATGGTCAAATAGTGATCACACTTTTACTATGGTCAAATAGTGATGACACTTTTACTATGGTCTCATAGTGATCACACTTTTACTATGGTCTCATGGTGATCACACTTTTACTATGGTCTCATAGTGATCACACTTTTACTATGGTCTCATAGTGATCACACTTTTACTATGGTCTCATGGGGATCACACTTTGGTAACAATCAATCTGCCACAAAATAACTTTAACTATATAAACCTAAGGGGGACATAAGGGGAAGCCAAAGACACAGAATATATTTTGAAGAATGCTGGCATGCGCGTCCAAACATGGGAAGAAAATGGGTGCCAATGCTGCTCAGTCACCGACTTTCTTCGAAATATCCTTTTTGGGTACCAGGTTCGACAGGACAAACGTCAGTAAACGATGACAGAATTCATTTTTGGGGTAAACGATCACAACTTTTCTCACTGTATTACTGTTTCATTCTTTAAACTCACTATAGAAATGTCAGGTATGTATGTAGAACATAAAGCTATATCAAATATGTCAAGTATCCTGTACTTAAATAAACACACACACAATAAAGTGTATTATTTCTGTATTGATATAACTGTTACCACAAAAGCACACCACACATTAAATATAAAACCCAAACATAATGCATGGAATAAATCATAATGAAAAACCAAAGAATAAACATCAGATTTAAACTTCATCAACTCACATGTTTAATACAGTTGTGTGTCAAGTGTTCTTACCTTAAAGCAACACAAGAAGTGCATAAGAATAAGCAGAAGTCTTCTCCTCATCTTCCCTTTCAGTCTTGGATGAACTGGACCCGTTGAACTCTTGCTGGAGACTTCAAACTCTTCCCATCATGTTTGCGTCCTGATGTTGGTGTCCCCGGACCTCGTTTGTCGCTCAATGTATGTTAGGATGGCAGGAGCGCGTCAGAGAGGGTCTGTCTCTCTCTCTCCTCCCCAAAGTCTTAAAGAAACAGCCCGAGGATCTTCACGCATCCCAGAGCCCGATGTTCTGGACTGACTTTAGGTGAGGAACACAGGCAAAATGTTAACCTGGGAACACTCCCACGTCTCTCCACACTTCTCGTGGGATGCTTGGGGAGAAGTTCTTCCCTCTGAGACCTTTAAACCAAGCACAGCTTCCCTTCAATCCCTCGTGCAGATATGTCAGACTGAACGCATTGGCACATTCCAGAGCTGGGCTTTTCCCAATGGTTGGCATTGGATTGATTCATGCGAAATCCTCGTGGATTGCAGCACTTGTGGCATTTCCTGATGCCTTTTCATAAACGAAGGCAGAATAGATGTGCAATATGTGCAATAATTATACAGAAGATATGTGAAATATGGGCAATAATTGAACAGGATATATCTGCAATTTGTGCAGTAATAATAAAGAATACATGCACAATATGTGCTATAATTATACAGAATAGATGTGCAATATGTTCAATAATTACACAGAAGATATGTGCAATATGTGCAATAATTATACAGAATAGATGTGCAATATGTGCAATAATTATACAGAAGATATGTGCAATATGTGCAATAATTATACAGAAGATATGTGCAATATGTGCAATAATTATACAGAATAGATGTGCAATATGTGCAATAATTATACAGAAGATATGTGCAATATGTGCAATAATTATACATATGATATGTGCAATATGTGCAATAATTATACAGAAGATATGTGCAATATGTGCAATAATTATACAGAATATATGTGCAATATGTGCAAGAGTTACACAGAATATATGTGCAATATGAGCAAGAGTTACACAGAATATATGTGCAATATGTGCAATAATTATACAGAATATATCTGCAATATGTGCAATAATTAAACAGAATAGATGTGCAATATGTGCAATAATTATACAGAAGATATGTGCAATATGTGCAATAATCACACAGAAGATATGTGCAATATGTGCAATAATTACACAGAAGATATGTGCGATATGTGCAATAATTATACAGAAGATATGTGCAATATGTGCAATAATTACACAGAAGATATGTGCAATATGTGCAATAATTATACAGAATATATGTGCAATATGTGCAATAATTACACAGAAGATATGTGCAATATGTGCAATAATTATACAGAAGATATGTGCAATATGTGCAATAATTACACAGAATATATGTGCAATATGTGCAATAATTACACAGAAGATATGTGCAATATGTGCAATAATTACACAGAAGATATGTGCAATATGTGCAATAATTAAACAGAATATATGTGCAATATGTGCAATAATTACACAGAAGATATGTGCAATATGTGCAATAATTATACAGAAGATATATGCAATATGTGCAAGAGTTACACAGAATATATGTGCAATATGTGCAATAATTATACAGAATATATGTGCAATATGTGCAATAATTAAACAGAAGATATGTGCAATATGTGCAATAATTACACAGAAGATATGTGCAATATGTGCAATAATTATACAGAAGATATATGCAATATGTGCAATAATTATACAGAATATATGTGCAATATGTGCAATAATTATACAGAAGATATATGCAATATGTGCAATAATTATACAGAATATATGTGCAATATGTGCAATAATTAAACAGAAGATATGTGCAATATGTGCAATAATTAAACAGAATAGATGTGCAATATGTGCAATATTTAAACAGAATAGATGTGCAATATGTGCAATAGTTACACAGAAGATATGTGCAATATGTGCAATAATTAAACAGAATATATGTGCAATATGTGCAATAATTATACAGAATATATGTGCAATATGTGCAATAATTACACAGAAGATATGTGCAATATGTGCAATAATTAAACAGAATAGATGTGCAATATGTGCAATAGTTAAACAGAATATATGTGCAATATGTGCGATAATTAAACAGAATAGATGTGCAATATGTGCAATAATTACACAGAAGATATGTGCGATATGTGCAATAATTACACAGCAGATATGTGCAATATGTGCAATAATTAAACAGAATAGATGTGCAATATGTGCGATAATTATACAGAATATATGTGCAATAATTAAACAGAATAGATGTGCAATATGTGCAATAATTATACAGAATAGATGTGCAATATGTGCAATAATTATACAGAATATATGCACAATATGTGCAATAATTAAACAGAATATATGTGCGATATGTGCAATAATTACACAGAATATATGTAAAATGTGTGCAGTAATAATACAGAATACATGCACAATATGTGCAATAATTAAACAGAAGAGATGTGCAATATGTGCAATAATTATATAGAATAGATGTGCAATATGTGCAATAATTATACAGAATATATGCACAATATGTGCAATAATTAAACAGAATATATGTGCAATATGTGCAATAATTACACAGAATATATGTAAAATGTGTGCAGTAATAATACAGAATACATGCACAATATGTGCAATAATTAAACAGAATACACCTGCAATATGTGCTACAATTATACAGAATATATATGTTCAATATGTGCGATAAATATACAGAATATATGTGCAATAATTATACACAATACATGTGCAATATTTGCAGTTATTATATAGAATATATGCACAATATGTACAATAATTATACAGAATATATGCACAATATGTGCAATAATTATAGGGAATAGATGTGCAATATGTGCAATAATTATACAGAATTGATGTGCAATATATGTAAAAATGATACAGAATATATAAGTATGGACATCATTTACAGATTTAAAATGCTAAGCAGATATACAGATAGGAGTGCTATAAACATACTACACAGATGGATTATGTAAAAGTGTATGTACACTATTGACAGATCTATGAACATATGAACATGACTTACACCATTATAATGGATAGTAAAGTGCATAAAACATGTGTGTAAATTGATTTCCAGTGTTTCTGAGTGAACAGACAGTCGTGCATGTAATATCCAGTTTGAAGTTTTTGATTGTTGTAAATAAATAAGTAAATAAGTTAAAAATGCAAGTTGATTGATGACTTCGCTCCTCTCTGCATGGAAAACAAGGATAACATGTTTTCTCATTAGCAACAAAGCTGCAAGTCTTTCACAGAACGTACAGATTAGTATAGTATGACTGTCCAAAATGTCATCCGGCCCTCTCTGTGTAAAGGCAGGGCTGTGCGTGAGATTCTCTGACAGAAGAACAATGCCACAGGTATGTCAGGTATGAAGCACCTGAATTGCTGGCTGACATGCAGCCCTCGGTTCTGCCAAATCTCCATTAACACAACAAACAAAGAAACTCCACTTTTTCTGCGCTTTCACACACCATGCTTAATGTTCGAGGCTTGAAAATGCGGAAAACTACATCTGGCACCATGTGCTTGACCGCAAAATGCATGAAAAGGTGTGCTTGGGCAAATCAAGGAAGTATTTTATTGATTATAACCCACAGTGTCCGTATGTTTGACAAGTGCAGCATTCACAGCACTGTTGAAAAAAACTGATATGCCCTTAGCTGTGAATGCCGAGCATTCATGGTGAGCATTGATGCATAACCTTGCATGCACATTATAAATGCTGTTTGCCATTGACAGACTCAGTCACTGAGGCCTTCGACAAGATTTTGCAGGTAGATTGAGAGAATCTACTGTACTGGATATATCGAAAAACACTTCTGCGTACAGTACATTACTTTGCAGTCCTGGAACATGTTTTCAATGCAAATTACCATGAAATAATATATAATTATATAAAAATGTACCATTGTATAATATATATATATATATATATATATATATATATATATATATATATATATATATATATATATAACAAAATTGACTTGAATATTTTAATCAACTTTTTTTATATAAATTTGTCTTAATGCAAATCATTGACCTATATACTATTGTTTATTTCATATATATAAATATAAATATGTATATGTTCGTATATATTACATAAAATAAGTAGATACTGGTTAATTGTACCAACTATCACTTCTAAACAGACTTTGTTGTATATATTATCGTAAAAATAATATTACTTCGATTATTAACCTTTAACTGTAAACCAGCCTGCCAAAGCTTCATTAACATAGAAGTTAAATCTTATTCTTGCAATCTGCAATAAAAACAGATAAGAAGTTTTGACTCTATTTTACACATATTTGCCGCAACCTATTAGCTGCTGTTTCATTGTCATGTCAAGGCCTAAAGCTCAATTATAAGTCAACCTAGGGCTGCAAGATTATAACAAAAAATGATTCAACTTTAAATTGTATTTTCGATTTTTTTACACGACTTATAGATTTCCCATTGAAGCTTTCAAAACTTTCTATGAATCGGCTGTGTCGTTAATTCTTAACATCTAAAGCAGAAAAATATACTGTCGTTTAAAAAAAATGTGGAAGTTATGTTAGTAAAAAAATCCAAAAGAAAAACTTCAGTTTGTCATTCTATCAATCGTTGATTCACTTTTATTGATGTTTTGATGTATTGACCAAAATTAGAAAGATCACAAAATGACCTAAATTAATTACTAAGATGGATAGAATTAATTATTCATAAAAGAATTAAAATATATTGTTACTGTGGCCAAACTGTCGATAATAAATACTAGAAAACACAACATACACTATATAAGAACATAGGAAGAAAGTACGTTTTTTATTATGTATACAAAACTCTACAAATTCGTACCGCATACTAATCAAACATGCACTTAAATTCTTAAGTATTGTTTTGTACTGTACATTATTCTAGGTATACTTACTTCACACAGACCAGTGCCAAACATCGTACATGCTATATAAACTGTTACACGTGCACGGTGATGTACAGCACATGCTCGTATACACAAACACATACTTCTACACCATTCTTTAATGCCTTGTCATGGCAAGATTAATAACCTCCCTTGTGGCTCCTCTCATCTGCCTCGGCCCACTGGAGAATGTGGCAACGCTATGGGGGTGGGTGAAAGATCTGGAGGATCTACAACTGAAATGAAAGGAAGGCTCCTGGCCTTGGTGTCCGAGGAATGCCTGGCTTGTGGTGAGAAGGTAACCCGTCCATCTGTCAGTGGGTGTCAGTTTCAGTGTCGCCATGAATTCCGCCTCTCTAGCGTCTGACCACATGCTCAGTGCCAGCCACACTGAGGTCATCAGGGTTCATCCTATGCCCCGCAAGAAGGGTAGGGGTGGACACTAAACTTTAATTCTGATTAATGACTAGCTTGTATTACCTTGAGTCTTACACAGAAACACGTAACTGGTGCCGGATCGGCATCCAGAGCTACACAGCCGCCCTTCAGTTGAGTCGAGAGGAAGTGAAACAGATGGCGAGTGATGTTGCTCGGAGCCACATGTGTCATAGGTCAGTGTTGGTGTGACCGGTCTCAAATAAAATCGCTGTGGACTTCCTTTTCTTACAGAGATCTCAAGGTGTTTCCTGCCGCTTGAACTGTATTTGGGATGCAGGATTTGTTTCTTAAGACGCAACCATAAGTGACAGCTGTTCACGACAGGAATATATGCCGTAAATCTATATAGATAGATCAATAATATCTCAATCAAGACGATTAGATTGAAATTTGAATCTGTTGGTTATTCGGACTAAAATTGGGTGTTCCTAGTTCTGCTTGCCTTGATAATGAAAGGGAATGTCAGGATTACAACAGGAGCAGAATTAAGCTGATGCAATGTCAACGTAGAATGACAAAGAACAATCTTAATGTTAAATTTTTTTATCGTTTACTCAACTTCTGCTAGAGAATACAATAGAAGATATTTAGAAAAATGCCGTTAACCAAACAACACTGACCCCTACTGATGATTGATCTCAAAATATTTTATAATAGTATCGCATATTTTGCCAATAAGGAAAAAAAAGTATCAATAGAATTTTAAAGTTATGCTCAACTACCCCTCGAAGGCAACCATAACTAACCTGCTTAAAAGCAGGGTAACCAATTTCTGAGTCGAGCCGAGTACCAACACAAACTTGAAGACGGCCAGCAGAAAGGGGCGGAAAAAGAGTGGTGATATTAAAGGGCTGAAATTGCAAGTTTTTATGTTGATTCAAATAACAACAACCCTAAAGAACCAGAAATCGGTTACCCTGCCTTTAAAGTTGGATGCCTTTAATAAAATAATTAACATAAACCGTTGCAAGTTTGTGGCGATTAATCCAGTAAGGAACTAAAAGGAAATCATTTATTTCTTGCCAGCTCATATCTGAATGACTTTCTTAAGCAAAACACAAACAAGATGTATTAAAGAATGTTGGTAGCTGGTACCCATTCGCTTACATTGGTTTTGTGTCTATGTGTGACCCGCTGGTCAGTTTCCAACTGTCTTCAAAATATCTTCTACTGTGTTCTGCAAAAGAAAAAAAGTCATATAGCTTTGAAAAGACGGGGAGTGTCTTTTAATAATGACAGAATTTTCATTTTTTGGTAAACTATCATTTAAACTTTACATATTCTTACTATACATATGCAATGCTGGACACAGCCATATCCTATCACAAACTTGCCAACAGATCATTTCAAGACACTTTGTGGCTTTTGAGTCACTGACAAATCCACAATAAGGTTTTAAAAGAATGGCATGGGCTACAAAACAAACCATTTATGAGCATCCAAATAAATAACTATCAAGTGAATCACCGGAATGGGGTTGATTCAGTTCAACATCTCCGGGGCATTAAAGATGTCTATTGTTATGAGAAAGCTCTGGTGCAGATAACTGCTGAAGTGAAACCGATCAGAGTCCTGGTGGCAGAAGCTCTGTGGACTCAGAGAAATAGAGCAGAAAAGAACAGTAGCTCAGTTCCAGATCTCTCTCTCTCTTCTACTGGGAGCTTGATATAAATCATGTCTTTTGGGTATCCGGTTTGAACAGTTCATTAACTCAAGCTCTCTTTCTGTCCTGTTTTCTCCCATTCAGCTCATTGTGGGATATAAAAGAGTTCTTTTCTTAGATGAAAAAGTGCTGTAGGTAAAAAAAGCCATTAAATACATTTTGGTTCTATAATTTAAAAGGTATACATCGCTCATAATGTAAAATATGACTTTATTTAGATGAAATCAAAAGAAAATGTTGGGGTTACAGACAACCATTAGTCCCATTCGACTTGCATTGGCTGTGTCTCTATATTATCGATGTGAATGGGGACCAACAGTTTCTTAGTTACAACCATTCCTCGAAATATCTTTTTTTTTTTTGTTTTGCAGATGAAAAACTCATGCAAATTAAAAAATGTCAAGAGGGTTTGTTCATGATGACAATTTTTGTTGAACCATTACTTAATAATATATATTTTATACATTAAATGTCCTATGAATAACTTCTTTACAGTAGCTTCACAGCCTGCAAAAACATCCAAAACAAGTCTACGTCAACTAGGTATGAAATGCATTGATTGTAGAACATTAAAACTTAAACATTTACCTATTCAAATTATTTATAATATTTAGTTATATAATGTTTAAAATCCACATCATCTCGTAAAGGACACTTTCCTGACATAACCCTGCTCACACCTGAGACGTTTGCATTGAGTTTGTGTCAAATATTCCGGAAATATACACAAGCCCACATGGCCGGCCAATGAGCCTTGAACGGTCCTGAAACGGCCAGTTGAGTCCAGTGTAAGCCAAAGACCCAGCGGAGGTAAATCCTGGAGAAAAAGCTGGAGCTTACATGCCTGGTTGTTTTTGGCAAGCACCCATCTAAAGGCTAAACATCCACAACAAAGAGATTGTCTGTCCTGGTGCCCAAATAACTCAACCGCTTAAAAAAACCATGACTGATACACATGCAAGCGTTTGTGCACATATAGACGTACAGTACGATTGCATTCATTTCCTTCACACAGACGGCTGTATACAGTCCTGTACAACAACATGCACATTTCTCACATTCAACATTTATACAGCTGTTCTGAGTTCAGACTTTATAGCTTTAGATAGTTCTTCATTTCATCTTAATTACCGGACCTTGTCAGCAACAGTTTCAACATAAAGCTATGAAAACCTCCAGGCTTGCCAGCACAAACACTTGCCATCCTGATCCCTTAGAAGACAATTTGTTGAACCTCGGCAGGTTGCTTTGGGACGCGGTCAGACTTACACAAGGGGTTTAAGAAAACTGATCTCAAAACATCCTGTGAGTACCAAAGTACTTCAATTTACCAACACCGGAGTGTTTTGAATCAATGACCGGAAATCCTGATGTAATCCTGGCCTATTACAGTACATCCACAGACACAGTAAACCAGTGTAATATATAACATATCCAGACATATCAGGTCATAACATTGTGTGTGGTCCCTTGAAACACCACAGCCCTAAACACCTGTCGGTATAGACATTTTATAAAGGCTGACAATCTACTAAATTGTTTCTTCGCAAGTAAATGTTTATTATCCCAACAAATCCATATTTAGAGATGCAAAGCAAACCCGTCTATGAATTCAAAGCAATTTAAAGCAAAAGCAATACACACATAAATACAGTATTCAAACATGAAATGACCTCACTATATTTTTTAATAATGTAGGACAATGTGTTTTTAAAAATCACAAAGCTGCAACACATGCAAGCGGGTAACAAGTGTATTAAAAACAATCATCAATTAGAACGAGAATCTGATTGAATCTAATACATTCAATGATTGACGCCAGCACACCTCTCAGTCGATAAGTGATGCTGGATTTATTTAACATTAATATTTGACTGGTTTCATAGTCAAACTTGTGTGTATGGATGAATTCTGACACCAGCCTCCTTTGTGGAGTTTGTGGAAAGCTATAAGTCCTCTGACGTAACATTATTAAAAGTGATATAGCAATGCGCATTGACATCTGGGTTGTAGATGGGTTGTACACTTTTTCTCAGACCCCACTAGAAGATATTTTTTTCACTGTAAACTTAATTCTTTTCTTAAGCAAATTTGAATTCATACTTGGTTTTTAATTGTAAACCTATATTTTTGGTCTTTTTGAAAGACATGAAGAATTATATTGATTTGATTTCAGTTTCTACTTAAAGAAAGCTTCGAAGATTATAGACATTCTTGTCTACAATAAAGAAGTGTAAAACTTCTATAGTATTTTTTATTGCATTTCTTTCTAATACTTCTAATGATTTTTTGTTTTATTTTCTATCTATGTACTTTTTATTTAAGTTGTAGTATTTGTATTTATTTGTTTGTTTATTTTTATTTTTAGCTATTTATTTACCCTAACTATTGTGTGCATGGATGTTTCTGTATTTGTTTGTATATTCCTGAGTCCAGCAATAAAAAAAATAATAACAAAAAACTTCTGGGTTGTAGTTCATCACATAAAAACATTTTAAAGGACTACATTTACATTTACATTTCTCCACTGATTGCTGCACAGTATTATACAATGTCGTGGTCTATTGCTTTAAGCTATACATCTAATGCACAGTGTTTTGATTATAGATATGTATTATTATACACTGGAACATTTTCATACTTTATAACACTGTCCAATGTGAAGGAAGACTGGTTTTCTTAGTGAATGTACATTAATTTTTCACCAAATGTGAGCCATTAGGGATGGGAAAATGAGTTTTAAAATATATCTAAATCTTTTTCAAACCGAATTGGGATGTGTCATTGTCATTTTGTTTGATTTAGATAGGCTCTGTGTGTTCTGATATGTTATGTTTACATTGCTTTTGTACATCACAGCTTTGAATTTAGTATATATAAATTAGCAGATTATTTAATTGTTTATTTTGTTGTTTTGGCTTTATTTAATCAGTTATTATCATTATAATTTTTCTTTACATTTTAAGTGGCAAATAGCGGTATGATTTTAAATTGGACAAAAATATGTATTTGAATTTCTTGTAATAGTGTAACATCTCTCATAAAGTTTTGTCAGTAGAAAATATTAATAAACTTGTAAAAAAGTACAGCAATATGAATTCTGGTCAATATCATCCAACCCTTACAAGTAGACAGTCTTAAGTGTTAACTTTCTGTCTGTAATGTCATGCTTGAAATCTTTATTTAATAAAATAAAACAGCAAAAGCTAGATGAACCTAGGCATTAAATATTAAATCTTAGTTTTGTTCAATGACATTCTCATTGCAAGGCTTTTCTTGCTTTTCATCCAGAAGGACTGTCTATTGCTCTCTCTCTTTTTAGACCCCATATCTTTGTTAATAATCTACTCATTTAAACTGGATCATCAATCATTCATGTTTCAATAAATATCAGAAATATCAAGTACTTTTCCTCCTTGATTTTTAAAACTGTCTGGTATTTATTGACATGTGATAGCACAAGAAAGCTCATGATCTTTCCATCCAAAGACTTTTTTTAAATGTCAGAGTGGGCTTGGATTCTATGCTGCTCTGTGTAAATGAATGGATTTGAAATGCAAATAGAAGGTATATTTGTGTAACAGTATTTGATGCCAAAAATCATGTTACATTAAAGAAAATGAGAATTTATATAAACATTCATTCTTACAAAATCTCGGAAAACACACAATCTTTAAAAACATATTTTTACTTTTGACTTAAAAAGCAACATTGGTTACATAAAAGCCATTTAGTATTTATCAAAAACATAGTTTTTTTATAATCTAAACCTTTTTATAACATTATTACTAAAAACATTTTGTGAAACCATGTTTTTTAATGACATTGTGAAGCATATGTTGTGTGTATGTGTTGTCATCACACAACTTTTCAACTGATTCAACAGGATATTAAATAAAAAGAAAATCAACACAATATTTCTTGTAGGGGAAATAATAAATTCAGAGACAGGTGAAATCAAGTATTTATGGTGAATGGCCTCATCTAGTGGTGAAATTTCAGAGTTCAGAAAAAATAATGTGTGGCCTACAAAAATCTGCTATAAAGTGCCATAAAGTGTTCTTTTACTTTTCACCTTGTTGTGTTCTGGGTAGTAAAGTATTTTAAATGGTAAAGGTGTAATTCAAGATGACCCAGATCAGTCTGATGTGTTGTTATTTAATTTAATCTCAGCATCTCAGAAAATCAATCTCTCATTGATCAGATTATGGAGATAATGAATAAATCCACAAGAGTAATATAGAATGGGTTAGAATTTATTAGCTCTAATCTTAGTAAATTTCTCTCTTTAAATACAATACTTTTGCAAGTAGTAGATTGAACACTAGACAGTGCTGTTGGTCTTTTCATCAAATGGCCAGGCATAAAAATTATTGTCACAACCAACTACTTTGATTGACTGTAAACTTTTTTAATATTGTTGTTAAAACCATTACTACCACTGTCACTATTACATTATCTTTCTGAGAACTATAGTGAGGGCTCAGTAGTTTGTGTAACTTTAGTTGTGTAAGTTGGAATTGATAGTGTAGCCTTGGAATATTAATGTTTCACATTTTTCTCTCTCATTTAATTTCTCTTCTCTGATTAAACTTTCAGTCTAACTGTTCAGAATTGGGGCAGATGGCTTTCTCCAGCATGTGTATGCCTAACGGATGGAAAGCAATACAGCTCAGGCATCTTCCCAGCAGATCCAACTACAGTATGAAGGCCGTGCCATGCCAACAAAATAAGATCTTAAAGGTCAGGCTCAAAAGAGAGACGCACAATATACACTTTAAGATTAACATTCCAAAATGTAGACAGAATTGTACATCATGACTATTTGTTTATTTGCAGATAAAAAATTTAAATACTAAATTAAATGTTTTGAATTATAAAAACCACAAGCATTTCTTAAGTATAGATTCTGTTTTTCTCCCCATTTAAATACAGATACTTTAGTATTTTAAGACAGATACATTAGAATTTTAATCCAGATACATTAGAATTTTAATCCAGATACATTAGTATTTTGATCCAGATGCATTAGAATTTTAATCTAGATACATTAGTATTTTAATCCAGATACATTAGAATTTTAATTAAGATGCATTGGTATTTTAAGCAACATACATTAGTATTTTAATCCAGATACATTAGTATTTTAAAACAGATACATTAGTATTTTAATCCAGATACATTAGTATTTTAATCCAGATACATTAGTATTTTAAGACAGATACATTAGTATTTTAATCAAGATACTTTAGTATTTTAATCCAGATACATTAGTATTTCAAGACAGATACATTAGAATTTTAATCCAGATACATTAGAATTTTAATCCAAATACATTAGTCTTTTAAGACAGATACATTAGTATTTTAATCAAGATACTTTAGTATTTTAATCCAGATACATTAGTATTTTAAGACAGATACTTGAGTATTTTAAGACAGAAACATTAGTCTTTTAATCCAGATACATTAGTATTTTAATCCAGATACATTAGTATTTTAATCCAGATACATTAGAATTTTAATCCAGATACATTAGTATTTTAATCCAGATACTTGAGTATTTTAATCCAGATACTTGAGTATTTTAATCCAGATACTTGAGTATTTTAATCCAGATACTTGAGTATTTTAATCCAGATACTTGAGTATTTTAATCCAGATACATTAGAATTTTAATCCAGATACTTGAGTATTTTAATCCAGATACATTAGTATTTTAATCCAGATACTTGAGTATTTTAATCCAGATACATTAGTATTTTAATCCAGATACTTGAGTATTTTAATCCAGATACATTAGTATTTTAATCCAGATACATTAGAATTTTAATCCAGATACATTAGTATTTTAATCCAGATACTTGAGTATTTTAATCCAGATACTTGAGTATTTTAATCCAGATACTTGAGTATTTTAATCCAGATACTTGAGTATTTTAATCAAGATACATTAGTATTTTAATCCAGATACATTAGTATTTTAATCCAGATACATTAGTATTTTAATCCAGATACATTAGTATTTCAAGACAGATACATTAGAATTTTTATCCAGATACATTAGAATTTTAATCCAAATACATTAGTCTTTTAAGACAGATACATTAGTATTTTAATCAAGATACTTTAGTATTTTAATCCAGATACATTAGTATTTTAATCTAGATACATTAGTCTTTTAATCCAGATAGATTAGTATTTTAATCCAGATACTTGAGTATTTTAATCCAGATACATTAGAATTTTAATCCAGATACTTGAGTATTTTAATCCAGATACATTAGTATTTTAATCCAGATACATTAGAATTTTAATCCAGATACTTGAGTATTTTAATCCAGATACATTAGTATTTTAATCCAGATACATTAGTATTTTAATCCAGATACATTAGTATTTTAATCCAGATACTTGAGTATTTTAATCCAGATACATTAGTATTTTAATCCAGATACATTAGTCTTTTAATCCAGATACTTGAGTATTTTAATCTAGATACATTAGTATTTTAATCCAGATACTTGAGTATT
The DNA here is from genome assembly GCA_033220385.1 of Triplophysa yarkandensis. NCBI lineage: Eukaryota > Metazoa > Chordata > Actinopteri > Cypriniformes > Nemacheilidae > Triplophysa > Triplophysa yarkandensis. The sequence continues at coordinate 9,067,638 of CM065654.1, forward strand.
TTAATCCAGATACTTGAGTATTTTAATCCAGATACTTGAGTATTTTAATCAAGATACATTAGAATTTTAATCCAGATACATTAGTATTTTAATCCAGATACATTAGTATTTTAATCCAGATACATTAGTATTTTAATCCAGATACATTAGTATTTCAAGACAGATACATTAATCCAGATACATTAGTATTTCAAGACAGATACATTAGAATTTTTATCCAGATACATTAGAATTTTAATCCAAATACATTAGTCTTTTAAGACAGATACATTAGTATTTTAATCCAGATACATTAGTATTTTAATCCAGATACATTAGAATTTTAATCCAGATACATTAGTATTTTAATCCAGATACTTGAGTATTTTAATCCAGATACTTGAGTATTTTAATCCAGATACTTGAGTATTTTAATCCAGATACTTGAGTATTTTAATCCAGATACTTGAGTATTTTAATCCAGATACATTAGAATTTTAATCCAGATACTTGAGTATTTTAATCCAGATACATTAGTATTTTAATCCAGATACTTGAGTATTTTAATCCAGATACATTAGTATTTTAATCCAGATACTTGAGTATTTTAATCCAGATACATTAGTATTTTAATCCAGATACATTAGAATTTTAATCCAGATACATTAGTATTTTAATCCAGATACTTGAGTATTTTAATCCAGATACTTGAGTATTTTAATCCAGATACTTGAGTATTTTAATCCAGATACTTGAGTATTTTAATCAAGATACATTAGTATTTTAATCCAGATACATTAGTATTTTAATCCAGATACATTAGTATTTTAATCCAGATACATTAGTATTTCAAGAAGAATTTTTATCCAGATACATTAGAATTTTAATCCAAATACATTAGTCTTTTAAGACAGATACATTAGTATTTTAATCAAGATACTTTAGTATTTTAATCCAGATACATTAGTATTTTAATCTAGATACATTAGTCTTTTAATCCAGATAGATTAGTATTTTAATCCAGATACTTGAGTATTTTAATCCAGATACATTAGAATTTTAATCCAGATACTTGAGTATTTTAATCCAGATACATTAGTATTTTAATCCAGATACATTAGAATTTTAATCCAGATACTTGAGTATTTTAATCCAGATACATTAGTATTTTAATCCAGATACATTAGTATTTTAATCCAGATACATTAGTATTTTAATCCAGATACTTGAGTATTTTAATCCAGATACATTAGTATTTTAATCCAGATACATTAGTCTTTTAATCCAGATACTTGAGTATTTTAATCTAGATACATTAGTATTTTAATCCAGATACTTGAGTATTTTAATCCAGATACTTGAGTATTTTAATCCAGATACTTGAGTATTTTAATCAAGATACATTAGAATTTTAATCCAGATACATTAGTATTTTAATCCAGATACATTAGTATTTTAATCCAGATACATTAGTATTTTAATCCAGATACATTAGTATTTCAAGACAGATACATTAGAATTTTTATCCAGATACATTAGAATTTTAATCCAAATACATTAGTCTTTTAAGACAGATACATTAGTATTTTAATCCAGATACTTTAGTATTTTAATCC
>CM065654.1:9074232-9111732 GCA_033220385.1 Triplophysa yarkandensis
CACGACTGAGGTGAGTCCCTTGAGCAAGGCACCGTCCCCCCCACTGCTCCCCGGGCGCCGTGGCATGGCTGCCCACTGCTCCGGGTGTGTGTTCACAGTGTGTGTGTGTTCACTTACTGGATGGGTTAAATGCAGAGCACAAATTCCAAGTATGGAACACCATACTTGGTAATACGTCACGTCACTTCACTTCACTACAGTGTGTGCCTTGACCTTCACATTATCAACATCCTGCAAAATATATTCTTTTCTGTCGTGCAGCAGAAAGAAGGTCATACCGGTTTAAAATGACAAGAAGATGAGTAAATGATGGCCGAAATTGTGAGCACTTTTTTCCTTTAAGCTTAGTTTGTAAGGTTCTAACATGCAGACATCCCTCCATTGAAATAAATTATGAGTTTATTGATGATTGCAATACTGCCTCGACTCACACGACCTGTTTAATATTATTTACCGATCATAGAGAAGTGTTGTTACTCAATTGCCATGTCTGTTTCATTTTAGTTTAAACTATGAATCAGATGGATTCTCACCCACACCCTGTGTTATATATCTCAAAGACCCCTCTGTCCTCCAGTGGACATCTATCCACCTCTTCCCCTTCGCGAGTCCCATCAGAAAGGGACTTCCCTGACCTGGTCATTTCCACAATTGCTCATCTGTCCTGGTCTGGGCACTGCATGGGAGGTGGGTAAGGGGTACAAGGTTTTATCAAGGAGGGGCTTGTAACCTTAGGGTCACATCTGTGGGTTCTGTACACTGAGCTACTATGATGTGATCCATGATTGTAATACAGAGTCTTTTGAGACTTGAGTCAAATCTGTGATGTGCTGTCGGATCCTAATTTTAGTGTCAGCCACTGAACGCTGGACGACTTGTGTGTTTCAGTAAGATGAATGACATGAGATACATCAGTTATAGAGATAAATTCTCAGTTTGAAAACTTTTCGGTTGGGCTGTCACAATATCAGATTTTCACTTTTCGATATTCATAGACAAAATATCACGATAACAATATTTTTTAAATATCTTAAGAAAAAAAAAAGGTTAAGAGTCAAATTTATTAGTCAAAAATGTTTAGAAAAATCTTTTTTGTGTTTTGTGTAAGATAAAAACTTAGTTACAGTGTCAACCAGACGGCTGCTGAATTATTTACATTATAATCGTCTACAAAATATCAATAACATTAATTAATGTCATTATAAATATCTATATAATTATAAATACTTCAGTACTGGGATATTTTGATACTTTATAGACCAAAATACTTTATATTTTGTATTTAATTTAACTTATAAATGTTTTACATTCCTTGAACTTCACACAGAGTGATTTAATGATAAAAGTGCTAACAGGGTCCCATTAGAATAAGCTCTGGGCATCCCATCATATCCAAAATGATAACATTCACAGTTAATGGGGTTTGCATTCTGCATATTTCTTAGAGAAAGAACTGTAGTGTTTGATCTTATGAATAAATATGAAGAAAATGAAGAAAATGTCCCAAGTATGGTTGTCAGAGTAAACTAGAGTACACCAGGAGCAACAAATGTTGGTATAAACCTTGATTGTCAATGCGATGTTTACATGTTCATTCAGAGACTATTTTTTTTTTTAATTTATTACTTTTTTATCAATTCTTTTTTGATAACAATCACTGTAATGACTAAACAGTCTCTCCACAAAATTAAACCCAAATTATAAGTGTGATTAATATCTCTGCCAATAAATCATTTGGCCATGATATCATGGACTCTCTGTATAAAGAAAAGTACTTGAATTTCTTAAATGCACAATTTCACGTCATTATACTGTGCCGAGCATGGACAGGCCAGAAAAAACTCATCCAAATGTTATAATTGAAATGCTTTAGAACCTCGTACCAGGCCTGGATTTCCCATTTAGAGTGTATCGTTCGTTTAAAACATCTTGTGCAAACACAAACTCGCCACAACTGCTCCAAACACAAACGATTCGACCAAAACCAACACGACTGTCTCATTTGATGGATGCCATCACAGCGAGAGACCTGTTTTGATACCTGAGGCCGGCACACAGAAATGCTTCTGAGAAGGTTTACGTCAGGGCTGACTTCAGATTCGGTGTCCCGTGAAAACGCTGGCGTGGGTGGTGACAGGTGAACCGTGGCATGTAACATCTCAGAAACAAGGTGAAGAAATAATTGAATTTAAGAGCGTGAAGGCAAGACCCACCACTGCCTGGCGTTATTTCCCCTCCCGTTGGGAGGCCAATCATAGTTTTTCAGTTGAATCATTGACGAAACGCTGCATTTAAGATCAGCGGGCGGTTTTACAGAAGTCCGAATTAAATTTTATTTGTCTGCAAGAAAATGTGACACTTGTCCAATGCTTCTCAAGCTTCAGCCATTCTAACACATAAAACCACCTCTGAACTGTCAAAATTGTTGATTCCCCACAAACCAACATTTCCCCGGAGTTCTCGAGTCACGAAAAAGGAGCAGCATGAAAGCATATCCGCTTCCTGTCCTTCTGGCTACACACCATTTAAGATGAGCCGATCTTCAAGACTGTTGGCCTTGCATCTTCCCACCTCACCATTCTCTTCCAAACAGCTTGAGAGAGTCAAGACTTTGACTGGATGAAATGAGCCAAAGGTTTTCCAACTAAAGTACAAGGACTCTTAGGCCTTCCAGCCGAAATTAATGTAATTTGATTCGGAGTCAAAGAATTAATTCCCAAAATCCTTAGGGTGAACACGGGACCACGTTTCCATACCCGTACAAGCTTTTCTTCCGCCATTCCATCATTTCTGTTTCCTGTGAGGAAATCTCTAACGAACGCAAACGTGCACACTTTCCAAATGCACTTACTGACCAACTGAGTTTTGGCATGAGATGTTTGACGTGGTCTGACATGCTTTAAATCGCGTAGAATGATGAATTGCTTTCATTCTGTTATACAGTAGGGAAGTTTCCTTTATAAACACTCATAAGGTGAAAGGAGCTGTCAGTCGGACAAGTAAAAAAGCAAAGACTCATCGATCTTTAATTACATTAAAAACATTTTGAAGATTCAATTCAAATTCTTTTTTAATAGTATTGATTCATACGATGCCTATAAAATAATTTAATTATATAAAAAGTGGTTTGTTATGGATATTTTTTACGCAGAGCACAAATGTATTGCATTTTTGTTTCTTCTTTTGATATACAGTTAATACCATTGGCTATTTTGGGGCAGGTTAAAGCACTTTTCCCCATTGTTGGCCGATGTCTGATTTAAAGAAAAAAAAATGTTTTCTAAAATGTTTGATTTTTTTTAAAATAATATATCACATATACTCTATTTAAGATGATTGTAGGGATTTTACCACATTTATAGAAGCTGAAAGAGACAATGTTTCCAATGTTGTGAGTTCCATGCATGGTTTTAAAACATGACATTCCCTGGGACACAAAACTGGTTTGGTGTCATGCAGTTGATATCAATGTAGGCCAAGTTGTGTGGGTATCAGCATTTTTCGAAATATCCTCAATCTGTTCTGCATAGAGTCAAAGCAATATGGAGTTACATGCCAATGAATAAATGGTGAAGACATTTTCATTTTGGAGTGAACTTTTTAAAAGATTTAAAAAGAGGTTTATGCACTGCATAAAGTTCGACTGTTATACTCTCTCAAAAGTGCGTTCAAGTAAAGTAAATCTGTTTTTATTAAATTATGAATTGAATGTCCAAACTAGACTAGTCAACAGAGACCAAAATGATGTTTGTTTGTGGTACAGTACTGTAGTCCATCACGTCATCATTGGTCTTGACTCTAAAGAAAGCTCACAGATCCACCAGCAAAGCAAACACACTCCTGAGTCTTACTGAATGAGTCTTGGCATCGATTCTACACGTCAGCAGGAAACATTAATCTTCAATCAGCTGCCCTCCCACAAGGAAAAACTGAATGTTACTAAAACTATTTGTTTCTATTGGCTCGAGGTGTCTTGTAGATGACTGATTGTCAGGAGTTGTAATTTTTATTAGCTGTGGGTTTAATGACGATAAGGCCGGTCCGGATATGAAGCCGCCTCTGAGAGGCGACCGCTGAAGGATGTAGGGTCCCATTACTCTCGGGTTTAACAAACCTCTCCTCACTCTGGTCTTGGCTGGATGAATCCGGGAGACTTTTGGTCCTTGAGATTCAGATTTGTGAACCTGGACCGACCGAAAGGGAAAAGAAATAAGAGGTTGATTTTTTTCTCCTAATAGTTTCGACACAATATACTCCAGGTAAATTGCTCCCCCCTGGCTTGTTCTCAGATTAACACGAGCTGGCCAATGTAAACAGAAGGAAGTTGTGAAAAGACTTGACTCATTCTCACGTTTACCGCTAATGTCCCACCAGAGCCTCTAAAACGAGACTGATTTTAACACCGCTTGCATAAAAAGAAATTATGATTCCCCTAAAGTATAATAATCCTATATTTGACAGAGGTCAAATTCTCTGGCCTACGAAAGCGATACGTCAGCACAAAGAGATATGGACATGCGTACTGTCTATTCACTCCTATAGTTGTACTCCTATAGTTGTTATATTTTGGGGGTAAGGATAGTCTCGTGTAGCAATACATTCATACTGAAGGTCTGGAACTTTTGGACCCTTTCATTGGCAAAGGCCCGCCCAGGAGGTTACATGAAGAACAACCAATCACGTTTGGTTTCGTGACGCCTCATGTTCAGATGCATTAAAACGTCTCTACAGTAACATTCGTAGTGAATCGGGATAAATTATTTTTGTCGTTGTAAACACAACATCAAGTCTCTCGGAAGTCCTGTAATATTTCCCGAAAAGTGTGCATTATGCATTAGACGTTCAGCCAACGGTCCGTCTGAATCTGAGACTTGATTAAGGAAAATCTCTGTCATTAACCCCTCACTTTTTCTACTCTTGAAAAAAAACATGACCCTTTTCTCCCCAAACAGGTTTTGTCTTCCCTTGGAAACTCTTTGTAGCTCTGTTTTCTTCCATTGTCATCCTTGCTATTGGTATTCTCTGCAAGTCTCTTTGGAGAAAAGCATCTGCTAAATGCCTAAATGTAAAATGTAAATGTTAAGCAATGTCACGTCTGGAATGGAGTTTGTAACGTTTGAATTCAGAAGCCCGATGTTGTCGCAGTTGTATATGCCTTGCCAATGAACTCTTTGATCTCTACAACCGGGTCACGTGCTGCCATTCACAAATAAACCATGTTTAACTGGCACGCATTAGACAACGCCACATGTGCGAAACATGTACACGCCGGTCTGTAATTGTTCATTTGTGTTGCTGCCTGGGTTACGGCTGTCAGCTCTCCTCTCCGCTCATTCTCATCAGATGCTGGGTTTCGCTGGTTAAACAAGTTTTATATTGTTCTGTGCATGTGTGCTTGGGAAAACACATTAAAGCAAATTGGTAGGTGCAAACACGAAACAGAAAGACATGTTTCCACATGGGGAAATCTGGGAGCGTGTCAATGGCCTCCTAAAATAGAGCTCAGATTATAATTATTATTTTTCAACAATGTTGAATATAAAGTGGAATCATTATGTGTGATGAACTGGTGCTTCTGCTGAAGAGAAAGAGGAGAAAGAGATTTTGTTCTTGCTTAAAGGGATAGTTCAGACAAAAGTATAATGGATGCCAATCTTGAATGTGAGTCTTTGGAAAATAAAAGATGATTTTTTGAGATATGTCTTATTTTACCCAGTTTTGAGATCCCAAACATGCATGCAAAAAGAGCTTGTAAATAGATTCTAGTAATATTCAACTAAATAACAAATAAATTTAAATAGATAAAATAAAAAATAATACATGGAATGACATAAAAATAGAAATACTAAACAATCTGTAAACTTAACGTGAAACACTTATAATAGTTTTGACTACATTATTTTGTTTTCACGTGTGTCAGAGATATCAATATTCTTCAAAATATCTTCTTTTATGTTTTGCTGAACATAAAAGTTTTGATATGAGTTTATCGTGAATAAGACATTATTTTAATGGTTTAAGTATTGAGCATTGTTATAAAAAAATGTAAATTCTAAAAATCTCAAAGGTTTAGCATTTCAATTATCCGTAAAAAGATAGCTGGCATGTCAAATTGAAACTGATTTTTGGAAACTTTTTCTCAATATAGAAAGGAGCAATGCTTTCTGTTTGACCTGACCAATGGAAAACAAACTTGATCCCATGAAAATTCATAATTTCATATTTTCAAATTTAATTTGCCACCCCGTAAAATAATATGAATTGCCACAAGATTGTGTTGGAAAAAAATGTGTCATTATTTTAGCCCCCATTTTGGTGACCATCCAACCTGATCTCACAGGAACTCGTAACAAATAACTCTGTGGCTATTTCATATAAATATTGATTATTGTGGTCCATCTTTCTTGTCTCAATGTAGTTTATTTAAGGGACTTCGATGACCTAAAGACATCAGAAATGTCATACAGGGTGACACATTTCATCGTGCATACTTATCGATTGTTAATTGACCGATGACTTATTCCCAGCTGGAGTTAAAAACATCGCCTGTATACATTACTGTCCTGTAGATATGTTGGTGGGGGTACTGCATAGCTCTGGATGGATGGATAAATAAATCCCCCTGCCACAGCAGGTGTGAGGAACCGGCAAAAGGCCTTTGGAGAATGTCAACATTTACATTCGCAAAAGCCAGTCTTGTTTAGATCTCGCAACATATGTGTTTAATGCACTTTAAGACTTTTTTACCCTTGATCTAGACGGCGGTGGCACGTGCGGCCGGCGGATTCCTGCCTGTCTCTGTAGTGAGGTGGAAAAACACTTAAGCCTTTTGCTTTCAAATGATTTTGTAAGCGTGACTCCAGGGGCTGCCAGATGAGACTCTCTCTTGTGGGAAACCAGAGCACTTACACCCGTTCCTCCAGTGCTGTTCTCTCACGAGACGGAGGAAACCAGGCCCTTCTGGAGAACGTCACATACGCTCTATTGTCCGTACGCATCGAAATAAGCGCTTTGGTTTGGAATTTATTAGGAAAAATACACACCTAGACATTCATGGACTTTGAATGGATAAAAATATGTGCTGTAATTGTGCACAGACGTACTTCATAAAATCTGCAGTATTAAGTCACGCCACTACAGTGCACAACACTTACAGACTACAGTTAAAGTTATTGGATGGATTTACACTCCGTAATCCTTTCGCTCACCTTGTGTCATGAGGATATTACATCGCTGCAGGTTATGCGCTTTTTTATATCACTGTTGTAGTTTAAGTGTCCTTTTATAACCTCCTTCCTTCCTCCTGCGCGGCACAGTCGTCTGTAAGGCCTGGCACACCGGGGAGTAAGGAAGTTGGTATGGTTCATTAAGTGAATATTGTACACCACCCATGTCACTCCACACAATGAGGCCTTTCTTCTTGGAGTGACACCAAAATCATGAAAGGAAAGAGGAAAAAACTTTTTCTATTTTATATGGTAATACCGCTCAGACCACCTAATACATTTATTGCATTATACCCCATCCAAAAAAGCACAAGGTCAGCTGATCTACTGCAGTTCAAATGTTAAAGCTACTATAACATAGGTGTGATAAACCATAAATTTCTCTTATTTACTCTTTAGACTGCAAATGTCAACTTTCACACCGGGCTGGAACTCAAATTCTATCCATTCTCAAGAGTGTAAATCCAGTCCAAAAGAGTAAAGAGTAAGAGTAAAGGAAGAATCATGTTTGTGTCGGAATTTTTATAAATTGTCTAAAGGTTTGGTTTAAGTGAAAAGCATCAGTAAATATATGGAGTAAAATGATGCCCGTATGGTGTCCAAGGCCTATTAGCAGCTTTTAAGGATTGGGTCAAACAATAGCTCAAGTATTTAAGCAAGATATATACATGTATATATATTATAAAAGAATATTATAATAAAATAATGTTATACCCCTTCAAAACAACATTTAGCAAAGAATAATTGAATGCTTATGTTTGCATGAACTGAAACATCTGCAGGATATTTTAATGGGCATCATAAAAAAGAATTTTGTTTTGCATCTAGTACCACCTAAAATATACAGCTTGTGTTTACATCCCTTAAGAACTTTTATGCTATGTCCTGTATTACTTTAATCAATGACTGTTTATGTTTCGTGATAGTTTTACACAAGTCCCTGCTGAGTGTGAAAGCTGGCCACTGTTTTTAGACAAATACCCCGTGGACACGATGTCTTATTCTTAAGCAGCTCTTAGCTCTTCCCAACAAGCAAGAAGGAGACGTATTGAATGATGTTCAGGAAAGAAGCACCATCCTAAAGTTATTTGGCTTTGTGCAAAATAAGCTAGATGAATAAATGTGAATAACAGATTTGAGCACTTGGGTCAGTTCTATGAGTAGTCTTAATTCTCAAATGATTTCTTAGAGAATAGTGTGCTTCTGATATTAGGATTATTTTTCATACATATTTTTCAACAATGCCTGTGTTCACTAAGTAAAGTTTTAAGAAGAAAAGATTTGTTCTAGTGTTCTGTTAGAACATGTCTGTATAGACCTAAACCCAGCTGAATAACTTTGATCCAAATCCCCATCTATGAGTCCAAACTGTTACCACAAAGATTGTAAAACAATTCTTTAAAAATTTCCAAACATGAAATATTTAATGTCTTATTTTTATAAATATTGTAATGTGTTAATAAACACTGGATTCGTGTAAATAAATAATGGATTTGTAAACGAATGCACTCGACCGGCTATTAACATAATCTTGTCTCCGTCTTATTTCCTGCCGCTTTCTGAACCGTCACATTGGACTGTTTTACCGTGCCACGCACATGTTTTTCAAAGCACTTTGCTAACAAGGCTTTTAAATAAATGGTAAATGGTTTCATTTTCTTGAGAAGACAGCCTGTGTAATGATCGTCCGGGGATGTCGTTTTCAGAGTAAATGTGGGAGTTTTTCCCATCTGATGGTAATCCCAGTGTAGCGTGTTTCTTCTGAGGAAGTAACCCGAGGTGTGTACACATGTGGCTCGGCTCCTCCGTTTTTACCCAGACAGTCTGTGTATCCCAAGAAGGGTTTTATGAATGACTGGGTTGGGGAGCGCATACCCCAGGGACAGAAGAGTGTCTGCTGGCACATTAGAGAAAGCACACAGGGGGAATTAAGAGAATGGAGGGGTAGGGTCCGCTTTACCGGCCAGCTGCTTGTGTTTAAAGTGTGCCATTAAAGCCCAAACCATATGTGCAGAAAACACCGACTATGAAGCAGCCGTGTTCCAGCTTCTGTGCGAATCTCTCGCGATTTTCCTCCCACGAGAGATCACACATATGTTCTGGGGTATTTTTGTACCTCTACCTTAAGAAATGTCTTCATTCTTCCCTTGTACTCATGTTGTTGTGAAAAGTGTTGTCAGATCAATACGATGCTTTATGCAAAGTGCATCCCATAATCCCCGCACCCCCTTAAAGCAGCTGTGCCGTCCGGGAGAGGGCGAGTCTGGCACCGTCATACTGCTTCAATTAGAGTCTTGATGCCATCTCACTTTCTTCTCGGGCTGAAATGGTAACCCTGCGTAATCCCATGGGTTTAAGTGGTGTTTATCCTGTAAAGCTGTGCCGATTTTTCTCTCCAAGCCTTGTAGAGCATGTTCTAAGCTCAGAGGTGTTCTCTTTCAGGTAGGATAGGTTATATGGTCTCATTCATCTTTGGCCTGTTAATGTGTGTTTAACAATCCACTGTATGCAATGAGACTTTCCTCCTTTCAGGGCTCGAAATTCACTTTTATTTTGTAGAACAATGGGAGCAAGTTGGGAACACCGGTAAAAATTTAGGAACAACCAACCCAAATTAATGTCATGGCCTATCTGAATACTTCAACTTTGTTTTTCCTGAACTCATTTTTAATATTTTTTTTTTACCACAAGTCCTGATGCTTTATTGTGAATATGCGACACCGCATTGAATCATGTTTAACCGTGTTGAATACATTTTTTCATGTTTAAATAATTCTTCCAAAAAAACTCATTAAACCATCATTTGGAATTGATGAAGAAACCCTTAAAATCTCAAAACAGTGGGATTCTTCATCAGTGATGCCTTTTAAAGTTGTGTAAACAGTATTTCAGCGGTGACTCAAAACATATTATTACCCTTGAGCCGTAACTGCTTCAGATGTTCTGCTCGGGTCACCTCAGCAGAATGTGACGGCCGATGGTTTATATTGACGGCAGTCTGTCATTGTGATGACCTTTGTGAATCTATCCATCAATCAACACGAGCTGCCAAAGGGGTTGCTGGGAGATGCCACAGATGCCAACTGAGCATCAGCGCTGATCCAGAAGAACATGCTGGATGGTCGTAGCCATTGTTTATGGCCTGACTTCACCAGTAGAATGATCTTTGACCACAGTGTCCTGGCATCGGATCAACAAGATAGCAGCTGAGAGCAGAAATAGAAAAGGTGTCCTCCGGATCTTGCGTGGGCATGAAGATTGACAGTTCACCTAAACATTCCAAATCTTTTTAACACAAACAAAGATATTTTGAAGAATGCTGGTAACCAAACAACAACATACCCAATCAACTCTATTATATGTACAAAACCACAGAGACATTTATTAAAATATCTTCTTTTGTGTCTATTGAAGAAAGAAACGTATTTAAAGACATTTGACATCTAATGATGGGATATTAAGATTCGGTCCTCTTTGTGCCCTTGGGCGAGTAATTAAAACCCCCAACGTCCAGGCAAAAATTGTCTGCTATTAGTTCACGGTGCGGCAGTTAGATAATATGCCTCTACTTTTAAATGACAGAAGTTCAAAGTAAAACATAGCATGTGCCCGCCATTAAAGTCAAAGATCCTTCAACCCTGAATCCATCCTACTTTAATGGGGGAACGTGCTCATTTGGATGTTTAACCAATTTCTACGTTTGTTTACAGCAGTTGGTCTTTCATTACATACCAAACATATCAGACTCTATAGAACAATAATTCATTTTAATTGATTGATTTAAATAAAAAAATTAATGAAATAAAGCAATAAATTAAATAAAAAATTATATTAGATTAAATTATATATTAAATTATATTCATGCCATTTTGTACATACATGGCATTTGTACATAGTGAAGACTTTTGACTATGCGTGCACACTCTTCAAGGAAAATATCTTTGCAAAGGTTAACACGAGGCCCTCCTTCCGTCCTGCCAGGAGTTAATCCTAAAAAATAACTTACAGAAATGCAAAAATACTACAACATTCACAAACCCTCTCCAAGTAGCCCAGAAAACCGAAGGAGCCAAAAACAGTTGGCTCCAGACATTTATCTTCTGGAGACGTGCGTGTCATCAACTGTTAAGGGAAATGAAGTGCTATTCAGCCCTCTGTCCAAACCCAAGCTTGCGGATTCGCCCTCTTTGTACATATTTTCTTTTGTGTGTGTGGTACGAAACCGGCCACGGATACATGAAGCAAATCGGGTGGAACCAGGCTAATGTGCTGTGCCTCAGAGCTCTACCCTAACTTCCCAACCCTTGAAAAAAATCCTCTGCTCATTTCTCAGATGTCTTGGAGAATGGCTTGTTTCAGGCCAAAACACATTTGCTTGGAGGGGGTTACTGGATGCTTTTGGTGGCCCATTGTTCTGGGAAGAGCTCCGCTGGTTGAGAGTGTGTGTTTGGGGGGATCTATCGGGCCTGTATTGACAGTTCAGAGAGGAAAATGTGGGCTCATACGTAATCCATAAAATTTTTGTCCGTGACTTTTTGGTTTGTTACCCTTGTTGTGTCTTGTAGTTTGTTGCAGATGCTTTAGAGAGAAGATGATGGTCTGTGAGGGCATGTCTGCAGACTATCAAGGTTATGTTCCTTTTAGATCTGATATCCCAGAGGAAATGCTCAGATGTTGCTCTTTCTAAGCTCAAGTGTCAGTTTCTACTGAAATTGCTGACATGGACTAACATCAAATCCATGTTTGAAATAAATGTAGATTGTAGAGATAAATTCAGGTTTTGATTAGAAATTATTTCATACTTGAGATCTTAAAGAGATTTGATTGGAGACAAATCTGAGACATTGTTGAGATTTCTTCTGAAACTCCAATAGAGACATTTGTGAGATTTTCTCTTTTTCCCAGAAACAAAATCTGATTTGCTCTCTATTTAATGTCATTGATGTTTGATTTTGATTATATATTTGTAGGTATGTCAAAGGATTATCTCAATTTAAAGTTTGTATTAACGTTATATAGTATGTGTCTGTGTTCTGTTCATATACATTTTCTATTTACATTAAAACTAAAGCATTCACATACATCATACGTATATAAAAAAGTAAATATGACGCTACATGTATTTATATTTACCTGTAATTAAATTGTGTGTTTTCTTAGATATAAAAATGTATGTATATGTGTTTAGAAAAACAAATTAATGTTCACATTAGACCAATTAATAGTATGTGAAGGCACACACATTTGAAACTGTAGACAGGATGGATCTGTTAAGTGTCCTGTAGTCACACATGTTGGACTGTGAGCTCCTTCATCTGTTCTTGTCGTGGATGTTTTGTCAGTTTGTAAAAACTGAACCGGTGTGTCCAGGCTGTGGAGCAAATGTTTAAGAATTGAGGATGAAATAAGTAGGTTCTTATTGAATGCTTGCTTTGTCAATGGGCTTTTATCAATATTTGCATATTCAAACACAAACCAATTCAAAGAAATAGTTCTCCTTTAACTTTCTTCTATATTCCTATTTTCCGGCTACACCTAACTCACTAACTCACTTCTTTTCTAACCTACTCACTCTATCTAAAAAAAAAAATACTTTTGTAACTTCTCTCTCTGTGTAACTTGGTAACATTGTTGTAGCACTTGTTCACCTATTGTTGTATCGTATATTTACCGCTTCATCGTCTCCTCGACTATTGTAAGTCGCTTTGCATAAAAGCGTCTGCTAAATGCCTAAATGTAAATGTAAATGTAAATACACTTTTATGAAATGTTAAAACACAAACAAGATGAAACTCTTACAAGCAAAAGTGGGTCAAAAAATGTCTTGTAACTATAAATTTAGCAGATCATTACAGAATTTTGGGGTGAACTATTCCTGTAGATCTGATTTGATACTTTGCACGCATATTTCCTTTTAGAGCATGCCCGAGTGGGCAGACCTTTCATTTTTAGCATATTTATTTTGTAGAAAATTTGTAGATTTGCCCGAACAAAAGGTGAGCCGTCAGGCAGAATGTCTTCAAAGTGTCTGATCAATTGAACAAATTGGACCGCATGTGCAGAGATGTATTAAAGGCATTCTGGGGTTTTGATATTTCAAGGCAACGTCTTGAAAACATAATTATGTAAAGAAAAGAGAAGGCAGTCTCTTTCCTGAAGTGGCAGAGGACTTTTCAAAGAAACCATTCCGTTGCACTTTATGTTGCCAACAAGCGTGCACTTTACATCAAGAGCCCACACTCACACACGAACAGAAACCAATGGCCAATTTTTTTCCTGTCATGGTAATCGAGGTCAGCTTGTCAACAGATTTGTCTCACCATGTTGCCGAAAATAAATGCCAACAGCGGGAGCTGTTATTGCTGATGGAGCAGAATGTGTACAGTAGGGTATCATTATCCTTTATCAATCCGCTTTAGACGTCATACGTAAAGAAGTCAAAGTGAAGTATATTTCTGCACATGTGAATTATATTCAATCAGATTTTTGATTCAGATCTGATCGCTTACTTGTAATCCAATGAAAACATGTGAAACACATGGAAAACGCAGTTTCCCAGAAAGAATATTGGTACCTCGGCAGTGAAAAGTTTAACTTCTGGTCGAGAAACTGTCGAATTTGACAAAAATTAGGCAGCTCAATATTGTGTGTTTTGGCATTTTTGCCTATTTGGCATGACTTAAATGTGCCAAGAAAGCTGTCTTGTGTAACTTACTTAACAAAACAAACATTTGCCCTTGTGTCCTTCCAATAATTATATGCTTTTGGATGTTATAATGTAACAAAATTTGTGTAGTAAAATAGTGCCAATGGTTATAGTTGTGAGCCCGAAGGTAAAGTATCAAGTACGTAGGTTGTGTATAGAATGCCTCAATGTAAAATATTGTGTTTGCAATACAAGATTGTCACCACATTCCAAATCTATTTAAAAAAACAGATAAAAAAATGCATTAACATTTTTTGTGAACCTTACTTTGTCAGACTTACAAAAGACAAAAAAACGAGCTAAAAGCAAATGAATATGCTTCTTGTTTAAAGATAAAGAATGTCATAATTGTAAAATATACTGTTGAATTTTGTCAAAATCCCAATATTGTGATATTATTGTTACGACCCTAATATTAAACTGATGGTTTCCCCGAAAATCTTAATTTCCCTCCTTATCTACTTACCCTTTCGTCTTTTCGTCCTTTCATTTCATTGTTCCGCAGAAGACAAAGAAGATATTTTGAAGAAGGTTGAATGGCAAAGCCCATTTGCTGTCATTTTATACCACGGAGCCAATGCATGTCAATGAGTTTCTTCAAAATGTCTTCTCTTGTGTTGTGCAGAAGAAGAAAAGCATAACGGTTTGAAAAAACTAATTATGTTGAAGGTTAAACTATCACTTTATCTTATTCAGGTATTCATTTGTGTACTTTTTGAAGTCATCTGTGTTTGACGGTTTCCTTATTGAAACGTACCCAGTAGACTCTGTCTAACATCATAATGACACTTTTGCTGAACTGATGGCATTGCGGAGTCCTAAATGAATAAACATCAACAGTCTGGCGCTTGACTTGTGTCTAGATTCAGTGACAGGTGTGATATAATGTCTAGACTGGAGATTTCTATCTATACTCCTGGGTAATGTGTTATAGCCACCTTAGATTTTTCATGGGTGTTTGTTGCTTTAACCTTGCACTTTGTCTTCTTCAAAGCATGACATTTGAAGTATCTCAGGAAAAGTGTGTTTACATCTGGATGTGGATTTGTTGAATTTAGAATGTCACTTTGAGTGTTGTGAAAACCTTTTTTACATTCGCTGAAGATGATCTGAATAAGGCTTATTTGTGTTACAGTACTGTGCAGTTTCTAGGATGTTGAGAGGTGGTTGCCAGGGTGTTCTTGTTGGTTGCTAACTTGTCCACGTCACATAAGCTCATTCCTTTATGTCAAATATGAAATTGTTGTCACCGTTGTTTTTTTGACTTGAAGTAAAATTATGACACCCACAAATTTGCAATCTTATACCAATAAATTTGGTATTAATAAAGCTTAGAAATGGTGATCAATCAAATAGAAGATATGCTTGATTTTCTCATAGATATGAGTTGGGCGTTTTTTTATGGTAGTCTTAAGTGTGGACTTAAGAATGGATGATTTTTTTTCTGTTGAACCCCAAAGAAGATATTTTGAGAATTGTGTTGGTGGTTTTTGTGTTCATAAAATGAAACGCTGTCGTTTGGTTTCTTCAAAATAATTCCTTTTGTGTTCTGCAGAATAAAGTCATGCAGGTTTTGAATCACATTAAAATCACTTTATCAGAATCCTAAATAACCAAAGAATTTTGGTTTTTCCTTTTAAGGTAAAATCTTTGTTCAATATCTTGCATCAGTCATGTACCAAACATAATCATAAATGTGATTATTTATTTGAACTGACCTTTAAAACTTGCATGGTTGTGTTATGGTGCGTTGTAGAAAATCATAATGTTTCAATAGTGTCTACCTCCAGCTTTCCAGACGTCAATACACACATAAATACACCGTGATACAGATCACATCTGATATTACTGCTTTAAGTAAATAAGCTCTGTAGAGAGAAACCAAAACTTGGAAGTGACACATTGGACATGTCTGCTTCGAATTAAAGGATTTGAGAGGAAAAGTCATAATCCAGCAGTGCCTCAAGAACCACAAGAGAGAATATATTCATCAGACGTTTTGATTCAAATCGACTTACGACGCATTCCAAAAACACAGTTTTCCATCACACGTGTTACCTGGGATTTGAACCCGTGACCTTGGCGGCCTACTGCAAAGCTTTACCAGTTGAGCCTTAGAAGCGAATTTCCATCGCAAAACCAATACCTAAGTGTTTTGTCAGATGCCTTACGCTTTAACTCCGAAATACCTGGTTTTACTGACAAAACATTGCACGTAATAGCCCGTGCTGAGCTCATTTAACAGGTCAACCCGTCTTACTCTTCACGGGCCGAGCGGTGGCCAGATATTCAGCTCCAGGGCTGTGCAGAATTTGGCCGTGGCCTACAAGAGAGGATTGAATTACTCCAACTGCCCACCCAGATCTGTTTGCCGAGCGTCGGCGTCCAAAGGTGAGCTCAAGCCCCATGGCACGCACAACGTCCGTGACAAATAAAACATCCCGATGCAGCGGAGTGAGAAGAGTCAACAGCGTGGTGCGCTCCTTCAGGAGTAACTTGTTGCAGATGGTGTGTCAAGATCATAGCGAGCGAAGAAAGTCCGAATGTAGCAGCCAGCAAAACTCTTGAGTTATATTCCTCAAGAGAGACTTAAAGAAAGACGCAGACAATGAAACGGACCTTAATTTAGACTTATGTCTGTTTAGATTTAAACAGGGAATTTGATTTAAAGCTCCTTTGGATTACTTGTAATGAAGTCTAAGAATAAAAGCGTTTCATTTGCATCGGTTTAATTCGCTCGTACTTTCAAACCTCGGACCGTGCCATCATCGTTGTTTTTATAAGCTGGACATTCTTTTGTTATGATGGCGGTAAAACTAAAGAGCATGATATACAGTATCCGTCATCCCGTGTCTTTTCAGTTTTCCCCGGCGCTGTCTTCGGTCTCTTCAGCTTTTTAATCATAAGAGTTAATCAACCGCTAACTCATTAGACGTCTGAATGTGGGACAAAAGCCTCCTGATGGCATGTTGTCGAGCATAACTGGGTTTATGTGTTTGGTATCGTAGCAACTGTATGGACGGAGAATGGCCGGGCGGCTTTTGAAGCTCCAATAAAAAAGCCGAATGTGGAGATATCTTTGTGGATGGATGTTTTTGAAGGCCTCTTGTCATCTTTGTTTTTGTTATCGCACAACAGGAGGGTGATTTCATTAAAACTTGGCAATGCCAACAGATGTCAATGTGATGCCAGCTGAATACAGTGGACAAAAAGTTTTAGAGCGCTTTTGTCATGTCTGACAAAAATTGTTTTCGTTAAATTGTTTATGGTTTCTTTTTTATTGCTCTTGGATGGAGTACTTTTACGCCCTTGTTGTCGTCCAAATATAATAATGAAAAGTACACTGTCAGAACCTTGCATTTCATGCCTTAATTTGACGTTTCGCAATCTAGGTGTGTTTATATAACCGCACACGTCTTTTACGAAAAAAAAAATGCCTTAAAGTAAACGGATATTTGTGGCACTGGATTAGATGTGCTTGTAGGTGTGATGTGCTATGAGACACAGACTGGATTCCATGGAACGAAATGGTCATCACAGGCAGACTACCAAAGGTTTGTGCCAGCATCACTCAGACTTACCGCTTGATGCATGAAGCTCGTGGCATCTCATGGCAAGTGTGAAGGGGACTGAAGGGAGTTCACGTGACGTGACGGGTGAGGTTTCATTACAGATTATGCAGCCAATCAGACACTGGCCTACCGATCGTTTTTCAATTATATGTAACTCTAAACCTGGGCACAAGATGAGAAGACATTTTGAGAAATGTCTCTTTCGGCTGCAGGATCAATCATACTTTTATTTCATGAATAATATTTTATTTAACGAGCAGTACGACCGAAGATCAGTAAATTAAGGTACGCTATATTGGCAAAAGTATTCGCTCACCCATCCAAATAATCAAAATCAGCTGTTTTAATCACTCTTACACTGAATGCTTCAGCATACCAAGACATTTTGGACAATTCCATGCTCCCAAATTTGTTGGAAAAGTTTGGATCTAACCCATTCCTCTTCTGTCATGACTGTACACCAGTACACAAAGCAAGATCCATAAAGACATTGATGACAGAGTCCGGTGTGGGTGAGCTTGACTGGCCTGCACAAAGGCCTGACCTCAACCCGATACAACACCTTTCGTATGAATTAGAGCCGAGACTGAGATCCAGACCTTCTCGTTCAGCATCAGTACGTGACCTCACAAATGTGTTTCTGGAAGAATGGTCAAACATTCCCATAAACACACTACTAAACCTTGTGGACAGCCTTCCCAGAAGAGTTGAAGCTGTTATAAAGAGTGGACCGACATCATATTGACCCCTATGGATTTGGAATAGTATGTCACTTAAGTTCATATGTGAGTCAGTGCAGGTAATCAAATACATTTGGCAAAATTGTGTATGTTACCGTGTCTACTATATGTCAACGCAAGTGAAAGAGCACTCTGAAGCTGTAGATGTCAACAGCAGCAATAGCATTCAGTCACTTTGAATAAACATATGATGGCGAAGGTGCAAAAGTGCAATTGTCAGTTCTCAAAAAGGGTCATACTCAGTTGTCCGGAGCTATTTCGGTTTCGAATGTGATGTTGATCATGTACGAGTCTTACGCAAACTTTGCTCTTATTCCGTCCAATGTTCCAAGGTAACAAACCAAACCTCATCAACCCAGCTTATAGGACAGATGGAAATGTAGTTGCTTGCCGTCTTCCCTAAAGCCGGATCAAGTTGACATGCTTGTGTTTTTTGCCCAAAGTCTGTAACATGCTGTAGGATTTATTTTATTGTTTTAATTACAAGTTAACGTAAAACAGGCTGTGTTATTTTAGTTAGTTACCACGGATAAGAAAAACCCTCCAGTCTTTTTTAGCTTCATTAGTGGATGTAACTTGCAAAGATTTTGAGGATAATAATTCTCTTATCGTGCAGCCTTAATGTCTCCGACCACCATTGACTTCCATTGTATTGACACAGAACCACTGTATACCAACATTTTTCAAAATATCTTATTTTGTGAATTGGAAAAGAAAGACTCTCATCCAGGTTTGGAATTACATTTTGAGGGGAACTCTCCCTTTAACGCATTCAAAACCACTCTATGCATATGCGATTGTTCCTTGCATTCTTGCATTTATTTGCATGCTAAAATGTGAATGGTTTTGTCATCTACCAAGGGAGAGAAAAAATCTGCTTAGAAGAAGTCTTTCAGGTGTTGGTCTTTTCTCCTGTGCCGTTATATGAACAAATCCATTTTGAACTGGCGGAACAGCGAATGGCAGGTGAGGGATTGACCAGAAATGTGGAAAACATCTCCGTAGCCATCATTCTCCATCTGAATCAGAGAGGATATTGAACCTGGAAAATATAAAGAGGAGAAATTTATCTTGATCTCTGTTCAAGGAACAATTCAAACTCAACAAGAGAAACAAGGATTCAAGGAAATTAAAGTGGCATCGAAAGGTGGAGAACAGAACAATAATTGGACAATGGAATCAAAAAAAAAGTGAGACAATGATCTAAATTCATTTAAGATACGATTGTGTCTTCAGGGATGTGTTTTCCATTCATCTGAAGCATCTTTAAACATTAAAGACGTCTTAGTGACTGTTTGCTATTTTATGGACACAAAACCAACACAAGTGAATGGGTGGCAGGTCCAAACATATTTTTCAAAATATCTTCTTTTGTGTTTTGTTAACAAATAAAGTCACACGATTTTGAAATCAGAAGATGAGTAAACCGTGACAAAGTTTTGGGTGAACTATAACATAAAATTAGTTTAAGATTTTAAAAACAACAGAACTTTTCCTTTAAATCTCTGATTAAGTCCTGCAATTCTTTGTACTTGGCATCTCCTCTCAACCCTGTGTGCCGGGCCGTTGTAGGGCCCTTGAGTCTTGTCCCAGAATGCTTCTGGTGTTTGTCCAGCGGCAGGTGTTTGTGTTAACAGCCAGGCTATAGAAATCATGGCATTTTACAGTCCGCGCCACAGCTCTGAAAATATCTCTCTATAGCGTCTGTCATTACAGTATGTCAGACAGAGACATATGGGTCAATTAAAGAATATGTGAATACCCCATGACCCAGGTTTTACTGCCTGAATGGCTATTCTGTAGTAACCGAGGTATAGTGTGCTTGCATAAAATAATGCAGCTTGCTGTGTGTGCTTGTGCAAGTGCGTATTCCTGCGAATGCGCATGTTGGGGTGTGCGCGTGCATTGCACATGCATGTGTGTGTGCGAGCCTTAACTGAGGTGCAGTACTATTGTGAATCAAAAGATGTATAAACACGTTATATTTATATATCTTTACAGATATTTACATTTACATTTGATGTGTTAAATTAACTTTAAGATTGTATATGTATGAGTGTGTGTTCATTGTAAAGTTGGGAACACAAAGTACTTTTATCTTTGTGAGGTTCATATGAAGTGAGTAGTTTTCATGTAAAAATGCAAAAAAAAGAGGTTTAGGTTTAGGAAGAGGCGATATTTGTATTGAGTTTGTGCAATTAGTTGATTTTAATTAAAATTGTAGCCCTTTCACAAAATGATCGAGTTTAAACAGTGTGCAAGAATTGTCTTATTTTATTTTATAGATTTAGAATTTTCATGTATATTGTTTATTTTATATTTAATGTTTAACTGACAGGAAGTTTTTTTATTAAGTTCTTAAAATATTTTTATTTATAGTATTGATTCATATATGGTGAATCAGTTCTAATAATCATATTTCACATCATTCGGCAGCCCCGGTTCCTATATAAATTTGTAACGTATATGTGTAATTTTTCCCTATTCCTACTGTTGAAATCTTTAATCCTGTCTTACACACGATTCACACCCAGGTTTAATTTTATCAAGATGCATTTGATAAGACAACTTTAGTGACAAGTTGTACTTAGAATCAACAGAACGCTTTTGGCCTGCTTAGCAGACGCTGGAAGATGAATGATGCACCTGTCGTGTAGTGTGGGGTATTACATTTACAATCTTGTATTCCTTGATTACACAACCTCCAAAAAAAGCTCAGCATGGCTCACTGACTGGACCCACGTGAACGCAGACATTCACAAACACTGAATTGCTCGGTCGGCCTAAAGAGCTCAGATTGACTTCAAGTGGAGAGGTTAAAAGCTGGAAAGTCGTCTCTATACACAAAGCAACTAAATGCAATGACGGAATTGAATGTATTACGCCTTCCCACATTTCCCTCTTAACCCCTGACATGCACAGGACGTGTGTGTTCTTTCTCATGTGACACGCAATGGGTGACTCAGATGGCGGAGTGAGAGATGATGAAACCGCCGAGACGGTTGTGCATGAGTGTTCAGGGGCCCACAGGAAGTGGTCCGACGTCCAAACATTAACCATTAGCACCGGCTGTCACCACGACTCCATCCATCAGCTTTCATGTATAACGGTGAAACTTTTAAAGGCTCATCATTATTGTTTGTTTGAAAGCTGTGTCATCGACGTAGTGCGAAAAGGTTACGTTTTCTCGCCAGGATCTGTGTGCAAGAGGATTCCGGATAGTGTTCCCAGACAATTGCGGCGCGTTTCTTACACCTTCCACTGTAATTATGGCGGGGGTTTGTGTCTGTAAATAGACAAGACGGGCATTTTATAGGGTTTGGAGTGAACTGACATCTGTGAAACTGCCTGCTATAATTGTACAGAACTCATTTACACGCATTAAGTGGAAAGAATTTCAATTGCTGAAGCTGTTATAAGCGGTACCTAAAAATGGAGACGTTTGAAAGTAACTGCAAATTGGGACAGGAATACCTATATGGTAACGTGCGAAGATCCCGTTGTTATTATGCCGTGAAAATAACATGGTCTTTATCTATTTTCGTCCTGTGCAAAGACTCAGTTTCAAGCAAGAGCGCATCGTATGCCATCGATGCCAACGTCGCCCTTCCTCCCGTGCCTGGTCCTGTCCGTCGCACGGAAATGAAAACAGAGTTTCGCCTCTAATTCTAACATAAATATGTACTCACCTCCAGTCGTTTCACTTCACACACACTGAGAACTCATAATGTTGCCTGTATCCACAGGCCGCTTGTTATTTATTATAAGGCCGAGTGCGGTTGAGTTACATTTTGATTGGAAGGTAAAAGTGTTTACACTTCTGCATGGCTTAAGTTCTCATTCGAAGCGATGAAAACGTGCGGACCGGCTCTGAACCGTGAGTGAAAATAAGGACCCTTGTTGTGGCAGTAAATTGCATGCCCGCTCATTTCTCCCCCTCGACGGCCTTCATAAGTCTTTACTCCCAATAGTTGCTTCCAGTCCTGAAGATCTGCTTCTTTATGATGGGGATAGTGAAGCCGAGAGTATTTCACAGGCTGGTGACAGGTTAAGACCCTTCCTTGAGCGATAGCCCTGATTTATCATCTGTCGTTCATTGGTTGCATTGTTGATTATTTCCAGTTTTGTGTGGTCATTTGAAGCATAGCTTTTGGAGGTTTCTCTGTTTGATATAACAGATACATTCACTTTTTTACTACAGTTAATGTGTTTTAAATTCAATAAGCACCCTCAATTGAGTTTAAAAAGGCACTAAATACACAAAAGCACGACTATGGACTCACACAGGCATTCTCCTTCATCATATTTACTCTTACTCAAGAAGTAAAGATAGAACTATACATTGATATAAATAGCTATGGGGGATATATTGGTATATATAAGTAAACAGACACGTTACCGGGGGGCAGTCGTGGCCTGGTGGTTCGAGATTGGACTCGTGATCCGAAGGTTGCTGGTTCGAGACTCGGAACCAGCGGGATACCATGACCATGGTGAGTCCCTTGAGCAAGGCACCGTACCCACCACTGCTCCCCGGGCGCCGCAGCATGGCTGCCCACTGCTCCGGGTGTGTGTTCACAGTGTGTGTGTGTTCACTTACTGGATGGGTAAAATGCATAGCACAAATTCCAAGTATGGAACACCATACTTGGCTATACTTCACGTCCCTTCACTTCACTACAGAGTGTGCCATGACCTTCACCTTCACTTATTTCATGTAGACATAATGTATATTATTGATGTTGATATTTTTGAGAAATTGAGGCATGATTGGTCTTAATAATAATTTCAATCTTACAATGAAAATATAGTTTTAACCAAAAGTTTTAAGTATACTTACAGTACAGATGTCAACATTTGGTGGGTTTAATACTCATGTGAGGTCTCTCCTTATGGTTATGTAGCATTATTTTTATTTTTAATGCAGGATTTTTCAGAGTAAAGTAAAGGGTATTTTGGGTTGTCATCTCGGTAACACAAAATTTTTCTTCTAAACGGACACATAAAAATGCCAGCTATGGAGACAGGAGTGAGAACCCAAACGCAGGCAGACACATGGACTGATCCGAAAACTTATAACCAGAAATTGAGGAAAATTGTTAAAGAAAAAGTATAAATATAAACAATAAAGACACTTTTTAAAAAGTAGTTAACGAATGTAGGGAATGAAGTCATTCACTACAAAATGACACCCGATACAGTGCACTATACAGTGGATGGGGAGCGGTTTTAAACACAGCCAAGGGCTTTAAATAGGGAAACATAATGAGGGATTACGACAAAGGCCGGTGTGGAGAATAATACACGGTGATTGGAAGATAGACGGGACAACAAGGGGCTAGTGTGGGGGGGAAGAGAGGAGAGAACACATGGCATGCCCAAAACAATGCCATCTGTCTCACATGATACTGACAGACCCTGGGAAACCATGACCAAAAGAGGCAGAATCATGACAGAATATTACATTTTAAGCTAAAGTTTTGCTAAGGACTTAATTCCAGCATCATGCATGACTTATGCTACAATTTTCAAGACTAAAGTTCATTATACAGCTAAAAAATAAAGTAAATGAATGTTTTTTACCACCACTAGTTTTGTCTGGAACCCTCACATGGAGTGAAGCAGCCATCTCTCATTTTGTTTTAAACAAGCCTCCCAGCATCAAGTGAAGCAGTAGGGATAAAAAGACACAGCAAGGTCTCATCTCAGGTAGATAAGCCACACTTTAGCAGAGATTGATGACATCAATGAGTAAAGTTGGCATTCTGGTGGCGCTCCGCCATCCGGCTGCTGCCTTATAACAGACTGTAGTAATCATTTGCAATATTCGCTGGCATAGCAAACTGTTCCTTTATAAGACGTAGGTCATCTAGGATACCCTCATCTATGCCAGTCAGCTCAGGGCAGCCCAGAACATGCTCCAACAAGAATCAATCACAAGTATAAAGACGAGTATAATACCGCTTCTAGAGCTCATATTTTCCAGAGTTTAATAAGTACAAAACCCAGCGGGGAACATTTACAGATTCCAAGCTTTGTTTCAAATATCTTATAAAGAGTCATCCAAACTGAATAAACATTTAATTGGACGACCTTTTCAAAAAGATAAATATATCGATAAATGTGAGCATTCATCACCAAGCATCTAATTCTATTTTATTAAGGGCTGTATGTCACGTCACTTAATAAAATAGAACTATTTATTAGATAATAAAATCAAATTGATATTTCAAAGGTTGTTTAAAAAATCAACATTATAAATATTTATACTTAGATCCCAAACCCGACTGCTTTTAAATGTTGCCTGTTTATGTTAAATGTTTTTATATGTGAGCAGTAGTTCACATCAGAATTAAAATTGCCTGAAAATGTCATTCATTCAAAAGAAGCAATTACCTACCTCTGTGATGCGCTTTCATGATTTTCTTATTATGGATTCGCTTTGAAGAGGTTATGCATGATGAAGGTTTCCGAGTGTAAAGACGGAAGACGTTGGATGTTCTTGGATGTTTGATCACACACATGGGGCTTCGCAATTAATCGTAATCGTTTGCAATGTCATTCTTAGCTTACAACAATTTTTTAAAACAACATAAACAAAATAGTGCAAGGATTATCACATTTGTTTATTTATTGTTTTATTTTACATATTGTTTATTTGAAATAACTTACAAATAATATAAAATAACTATTTGAAATAACCATTTGTTTGTAATACTATTTGTTATTAAAAAAAAGTTATAGTTTGTATGAAAGTGTCAAATGGAAATATTTTAGTCATTTATTATTAAATTGATACTGATGGTTGAAATAATTATGATTATAATTTCTTTCATAATTGAGGAGCCATAATATAATATGTCTTTGTGTAAGGTTATGGTTCAAACGGTCTTTTGACATGTATGTTATACTTGAGCTTTCCAATGAGACTGCTAAAAACTAAATTGTGGACCATGGTTGCAGATGTTCGTGGGCTGTTCCAATACGGTGGACAACCTGTATACATCGGCCTATAGAAAAACTGGCAGTGAGGGATCTATGTGCATACATCTAGGCATCACACAACAGCGTATTTAGGATATTCCTTAATTTTTGTTTGCTATATTAATTATTTTAAAATATATTTTTATTTTGTTTTATCTCTGTCATCTTCACACTACCGTCTAAAGCACTTACAACTAAAACAAACTGCAAACGGTTACTTTACATGACATTTCATATTGAAAAGATAATGGTTGAAGGCCGAACTTCCACATTCGTGCTTATTGTTTTAAAAGCATCGAGCATAGAAGGCCACACATGACGATACCGTCGAAATTTAAGAGAAAAAAATAAACCACATCCCTTCCTCCACCTCAGGGAAAAGTACATTTAGACCTCTCAGTTTTATTTCAACTCTAGTGTCATTTTCTTGAGCAATGAAGTATAGTTTTTATTGTGAATGTTATTTGTACATATTTTTCCAATACGGTTTGAGATCATCCATTAGGTTCTTCATCAAGTCAATGATAGGACAATAGGACATCTTATATTTATCCACACTGAACATCATCCAACATCTGGTCTCTATGGTCTCCTCTTACTGTCACATTTGTGAATCTTAACCGTGCATTCCACTAAACCATCATCTCAGAATTATTTCCAAGTGTGCACAAACTTTATAGCCGACTGCCCCATTTCTAGGGAATTGACTGGTCTTTCTTAGATGTTTGCAAAAACATATTCCATAAATATTTAATAGATATATATATATATATATATATATATATATATATATATATATATATATAGATATAGATATTTAACAATAAAACAAGCATAATTTTCATAAAGACACTGTATTTTATTGCAATGTAAAAACACTTTAAAATATAGCTGCTTTATGATGCCTTTTTGGTTCCATTAAGAATCGTTGACTTAAGAAAATTCCAAAAATAATTCATATTTACAAAAAGGAAAGTTAAACAATTTACCACAATTTTTAATAAAAAATAAAACATATATGGGTTAGTTAATAATAAAGAAAATATTACTACTACTCCCAATAATAATAATATTTATAACACTCATAGTAATAATAATAGTAACAACAACAACAACTTTTATTATTATTATTATTGTTGTTGTTATTATCAACATTAGTAATACAATTATTATCTTAATAAAATAATTTCCCTAAAATCTTATGTGAAAAGTTCTTAGTTAATTTTTTCCCTAGAGTTTATATTAAAATTTGTGTTCGTTTTTATCTAGTGAAATGCTCTTTACAGTGTGGACATAAAAAAGGAACATGCACACACAAACACTCACATTCACATGCGGATGTACACACTCACAAACACAAGCACCGCCACACAAAGACACACACACGCAAACACACACTGCGAAAATCTAGTCACAAATTTTTTTCATGTAACTTTCCATTGTATTTCAGTTGGGTTTCTAAATTACTCAATGATCAATATTGAAGAACACTTATCCAGAAATATGAAAGAAGATGAAATTTAATTGATTTAAGTACAGTTAAAGTCACAGTGATACGGAGCGTGAAGAGACAGTGCTCCAGGGACAAGGAAGCGTGTCATTGTCAATCTCAGATTCAAGAGCCTTTTGAAACACCTTCTCATCCCATGTTTAAAATCTTCTCCTATATCTACCTGAACCACATAAAAAAATAAAACTGTATGAAAATGAAAAACACATATCTAACTCTTGGTTGCATTTCCATAAAAAACAAATAGATTGCATTTTTCCCCTGCGCTATTGTTGATTGTACCGTGAACTAATCAGCAACACAAAATGCCATTTTATTGTGCCAGCGAGATGGAAATTTGCAAGAATATTTGGCATAAAGAGAAGAAATGCTGGAAGGCAAACTATCTGTTTTACATGTGCAGCTGCTCTGGCTTGTAAAACAATGTGGAGTGATGTAGGTTGTATTGTGTTTTAATACAGAGGAAACAATCAGGGTGGTTCAGGATTTATGACAACACGTAAACAAACCATCGTCAGTCTACATCAGCACAAGTCCTGGCCAAAGTTTGTGCGTATTCAGTCATAGTAAAAGTTCTTTCTCAAAGGTTCATTATCTGTTAGTGCATAAGGAATGGATACAATATAGAGCGAGTGAATAAGCATTAAAGCATTAAAGAGAGAGCTCACCAAAAAAAATATTCTCTCATGGTTTCTTCAAATTTTCTTCTTCTTTTTTTGAATGACCCTCATGTCAATCAAAATCTGTCATTGGAGTCTTTTTCACTTTTAGAAAATGTTGAAGGTAATTGGGTTCAAGGTTGTTTGATCACTGACATTCATCAAAATATCTTCTTTTTGTGTTCTCATCCATAACTTTGAACTCAGGCTGCATGTTTACGCTATTCTTGATTAGATATCTTATGTTGTTTTCCAGCATCCTTACATGCAAATGGGTTTTAGATCTCATTGGCACACATAAAAGGGTCTTGGTCAAACCACAAGAAACAAAGGCCTCTCATCCAAATGTTCTCCTCGCGGCTGTCTTCGTTCTGTAGAAGCCCCAACAGTTTGATGAAGGTAGAAGATTATGTGATGATCTGAGGTTTGTGGTCTGTTACAACTGGGCTGAGAGATTCTACGATTAGCGTAGAAGGACAGCGTATTATGCTTGGTTTTGCCTTTGGGAGTTTGAGTACACATCGCCCTTAATCACCAAGCTGTTCCAACATGTCACCCTGAGCAGATGGTTTCCCTCTCATCCACAGACAGCAAGGATACCGAAGATCATTTTATAGATGCTCGCCAGCCCTAAGACACTGGGAGCCAAGGGACGCCCCGAAATCCAAATCTGAGTACATCCGATGCCGATTCCAGGCTGCCGAACATCGCCCTGAAGTACACCGAGAGACAAGCGGAAGCAGGAACAGAAAGCGTCAGATTCTTGTCTTAAATAGAGATGCTGACCGTTGTTAGAAAATGAAGTGGGATGAGATGAATAGACAAACAGACGCCGTCTGGTTGGTTATTTCAGTGAATGTCCATCAGCACACCTGCTGGCAACCCCGATGCATGCAAAGGCCATCACAGCACAGTCTGGTGTGTCATCACCCATAATCCAGTCATAACAAAGCTTAGAAATAGTTTCAGCACTCATCACGGTTCAACCAGCGCGGATGTTCGTTCAGTAACACCAGGCAGGTGGCATTTAAAGAGTTAAATGGTTTAGCCGTTGTATCTCACCCTGTTTTATTGTGTGTTAAATGGGGCGCTTGATACCGAACAAAAGTTTAGGCATGAGACTCAGAAATTCACAGCGCCTCTGTCACTTCCCAAAAATCCCACCACAATAATTTGGAACATATGAATGTCTTTATAGAAATAAATCAAACTCCCATGTTTTCTGTTTCAGAGAAACTTTCCTACTCATGCATAGAATGTAGCGGCGGGACGTTCATAAATGATGAGTGTTCATTCAGTTACAGTTATTTGTATCATCCGTTTGGCTTTCATTATTCATCATTAATGTTTAACACAAAAAAAGTATTTTGAGAAATGTATCTGGTTTTGCTCATATATTGGAGGTCAATGTGAGATGCGTTTTTTTGGTACCCCATCATTCGAAATAATTTCTTTTGTTTTCCGCAAATGAAAGCAAGATAGATATTTTAATTTTTAAAAGTTTAATTTTTTGCGCCATCATTTTGATCAGCAATAGGGAAACACGAAATAAGATATTTTGAGAAATGAGTTCAGTTTCTATGTAGTGGGAGTCAATGGGAGGGGTGGTTTTTTTTCGGTTTACAAAATTGTTCAAAATATCTTCTTTGTGTTCTGTGAAAGGAAAGAAAGCCATGAAGGTTTGGAATGACGTGATGATGAATAAATAATACAAGAATGTTTATTTTAAGCCACCTACAAATACGTGGCTGATAGTTGTCTCTAAACATCAGGTTAAGACAGAAATTTAAAGATAAACAATTAAAGTGAGATAATGTCCTTTTTATGTTCCCAATCCTTTTCTACGATTCTAATATGATTGTAAGATCGGTCTCTGGAAAATTACAAAATTGTTTTAAGATGACCAAAAGGATCTTACGCGATGATTGACTTTACACTCAAGAGATCTCCGGTCTTCAATGAATCTCAACTGTATGGCATAAATCTGATCGCTGATCAAAGATTTTCGCTCGTGTTCCGTTTGGCTTGGATTTGACATTTTTTTTGGGCGGATTTACATTCAGCAAATTATTGACTGTTAAGACCCTCATGATAGCATGACTTTAATCATGCCAAGTGTTTGCACAGATGAAATCTGAGAAAAAAGCCACAGCGTAAAAGAGCAGAAGAGACGTCGAAAAAACAGAGATTTGAAACAAAACGTTGATGGAAAAACAATTAATGGAATGTGTTTCATGGATCAGCTCCACTCCTGGAGCTGGTTAGCATCTTTAAGTCAGCCAAAACATGAGAGTGCATAGCAATGCCTGTCCAGATCAAGGCATTTTCCACTGAACGAACCACGCGAGACCATTAGACGATTCCTCTTATGAATCCATAATTTAGTCATTGTAAATTAATTTCTGTTAAACGATTTATTCTTGTGGCATTGTCTTTTGTTGTGCATTCAAATCCGCTGACAGTGCAGATGTATTGATTCCTTTTCGGATCATCATTCTTTTAAAGGAATGCAAATGGATCGCTGTGTTTTATAAGAAAGAAAACATGTCTTGCCACAGGCCATTTTCATGACATTCCCAGCGGCGTTCAGTAACCCTGATCACTGTCAGACGAAAGATGAGAGACGTAACACGATGATGCTTTACTTTGGGATTGTCCGTTACACTCGTACTGTTCATGGTACAGAAAAAGTCCTTGAACAAGGGTCAGATGGGATTGTGAGCAGTTTTAGCCAATCTAATCAAGAGTTATATACATTAAGGACATCCTCAAAAACGTAATTATATTATTTATCATATTATGAGAATATAATTGCTCAGATTGTTTGGACAATTGAAAAGAAACGTAAAAACAAACACATATACATGTTTGATTGTGCGTGTGCATGTGTGTGTTTGCGTGTATGCATGTTTGTGTTTGTCTGCGCGTGCATGCGTGTGTGTGTTTGTGTGCATATGTATATATATGTATATGTGTTTATAAAAATAATATGAATATACAAAGCACACAAAAACAAAAGCTTTAATTCGAGATGCGATCACTCTTGAAAATCCTTTGACAGCCCTAAAATATTTATAAATTTAACATTAAGAGGTTCCGAATTCATACAAATTCACATGATCAATTCATATCCTTTTAAGGGAATCCAACCCGTTCAAGTGTTTGCGTGCCAACCTTACAAGTAGCAGACTTAAAGTGTGGGACAAAGAAACCACAGATATTTTAGTTGGAGGACATTTATTTCAGCTTGGACAAACAGCTGTCATCGACTGACGGGCGACTCTTCTCACAACTACTTTAAGCTTTGAAACTAAAACAACAACAACACAATTGTATTCTCGTAAATCTATCTTAGATGATGTTTACATTCATTCATTTGGTAGGAGATTTTATAGGTTAGCTGTAGATGTGTATAACATAGATATGAAGTGTTGACGTGATCAGTTGCAGTGGTTATGAAAGAAGCTGGACGAATGCAAGAATATCTCAATGTCTTTAAGCAAAATCTGCAAGAAAAGTCTTTGTTGAAAGGATGTGAGAGTTGATTCATGACGATACTGCCCAGATGATTCTAACCAGATTTTGTTCTTCTTTTGTCCTTCTTTTTTCACATGTTTCTTGGATTGCAATGGCTGTTCTGTCTTCACCATGGGTCAGGTATGTTCCTTGGTTCTGTTTGTTTCATATTCATAGTCAAAATGTCTGAAAGTCCCTTCAACACAAATACTGTACATACTAGAACACCATTGATCGCATGCAGACAAAGCTCAGTTCCAAACCTAAGAGTGAAAAGCGCGTGAAATTAAGAAAAAAAAACAGTCTAAATCCCATCAAAGGCCAATAATTCCACGGTGGTCAAGAGTTGACAGCTACAGCACTTCAGAGGTTTTTCCAGTATACTTTTCTGTGTAATGTGAGAGGAAGTGCTAATATACAATACTAATAAGACCGAAAGGCCTGATAGGCAGAGAGACACAA
Source organism: Triplophysa yarkandensis (assembly GCA_033220385.1). Lineage (NCBI taxonomy): Eukaryota > Metazoa > Chordata > Actinopteri > Cypriniformes > Nemacheilidae > Triplophysa > Triplophysa yarkandensis. The sequence goes on from CM065654.1 coordinate 9,105,608, forward strand.
AGGCAGAAAAGAAGAAAAAATTGAGAAAACTTTCCTCACCACAGAAATGTCGCTGGAGCGGAGCTGCAAACCTCCGGCTTTTCCACATTTTGGTCATTGTACAACCTGCAATTTTCGCCCTGCCCGATCAATGGAGTACGGAGACGTGGTGTGCCATGACAACAAATGAGCATCTTGTGACTGTTGCGGGCGTTTTGTGACATAATGAACGGTCACTCAAGGGCAGAGTGGCAAAGGAAGCCCGACACATATTTCGATGTTGGCCGCGTAAACTGCCAGTCTCATAACAGACCACTTCAAATAATAACTAGCTATTAATGTCAGGAAGAACAAATTTGACCTGTGGTAACATAATTTGTGGTTGCTTTAGCACTGATGTTCCATATTGAGGGATTCACCGGAGAAACTCTCAGCCGAGGACGGCCATCGGTTGACAGTCGGATGCTCAACAGTCAGCTATGGATTATTTGTGCTTTAGAATAATAATGCATTTTTCTGCTCCAAATCCACTGTGTGTTGAATTCCAAGGAGACAGCATGCGGTAGAACTTTTATTTACAACAGAATGGTAATGATAACTACATAATTAAACTGCAGGAAACCATTCAATCCAAAACCGCATGAAAAGGCATTCAAAACATTTGTATTCTGTTATTCAATGGATTTACTAAATAGTTTAAGCTTTGTTGCAGGATCCCAGAGAGATTTTACTGTGGCGCCCAGTTTTACAAATAATAGGTCTGTTAGTTGCACTTTCTGACCCGGAGATCCCATGGACAAATTCAAGTCTTTGGTTAAATGATTGTAGCAAACGGTTCGGTTGACTTATATCTGACCGGTCCATGGGTTAACCCCACAGAAGTTTTGAGAGCACACACGCTCAACCAAGGGTCCATAAAAGTATCAAGATTTTATTTCATAACTTTCAAACGTTGATAAAAACATTTTAAGAGATGGAGCTGAGCTTTAAAATCATGTTGCTTTCAATCCACGTTTCATCAATCTATAAATTTGTCTCTCTATCACCATCTCTGAAACACAAAACTGCAGTGTACTTTATGTATTTGAAGGCATAGTTCACTCAAAATTATTAACCCTCTTGTCATTTTAAACCTGCATAACTTTTCCTGGTAACCGGAGGGCAGTGGTACTCATTCACTGGAACCCATACCAATACATTTGAATGAGGGTCAGCTACCAACATTCTTCAAAATGTATGTTGGTGTTTTGCTGAAAAAGGTGACTAGGCCTGATGTGACAAGAGGCTGGGTAAATCATGACAGAAATTTCATTTTTGGGCAAACTATCACAATAAAACTGGCTTCAAATGGAACTCTTGAGTTGAGCATACACTATTACAACATGTAAAAGTGCATACATAAAGGATGAATATTTTTTCAATATTTTACAAAACATTATGGACAACCAAGTAGTACGTTTTTGATATTTTCTTCATATAGGAAAGTGATCTCAAAGTGAATTTTTCTGCGAAATTATATCTGAAAGCAGGCCCCGAAGTGATGTAAGAGTCAAATTTGATATTTCATCACATGTTAAGGATTACTGCTTTGAAATGTCTTTTTATGAAACAAATGTTCCATGTTCAGAAATGTAAAATAAACACATACAGTTGGGGACTTACTGTTTTCCCACCTTGGCAAATAAAAGCAAAGAATGTATTAAAAGTAAGTCTGAATTGAAGTTGCAATATCCAATGTTATAGAGTTTAACAGGTTTTCTTCTAGAATAATTGTCTTTCTATATGGTTTGTAAAACATAGAGACGTCTTTCAATACGTTTTATCCATAAACTCTTATCACGGATAACCTTGGAATGATCTATATTCAGAATAGACTTTCATAGTAGTTTCTATTACCCCAGCTGCTGTAGCATAACCTATTCTTTATCTTATATAATCGTCCCTGAATGTTCACTATAAACTCTATCACTGACTCTAATGCTTGTACCCTGTGTCTCTGAGCCCGGCTGGCAGAAACACCGGCCTGCTGTCAGCGATAATGGATGTCACCTGCTGGGTTAGGGTGCTTATTACACTTTATGCTGTAATGCCGCCAGCAGGAACACGTTGAGCGGGTTCAGCTGGCACTATCGCCTTGCCCTGTAGACCTGGCGTGGACAACACTTTTTTTACACATTGGCACAGGCTGAGCGATGAGCCGCATGGCTGACAGTCACACTGATGGGATGAAAGGGTCCGTGAAGGTTAGCATAGACTTGAGGTTATGTGAAGGCCGAAATATGTATTGTGGCTGTTCTTGATTTGTGTGTTTATAATAAAATTGTGATGAAGCCCAGGAATGGTCAAGTTTATGCTGTTGGTAGAACGTATTGAAAGGTTCTGTGTTTTGCAAAGATTCCATACATTAGACCAAGAGAATGCATGTTGATTATATTTATAATGAGGGTGCTGAAAAACATGTTTACAGACTGGTACTGAAAGTGCCTAGAGACAACTTTGAAATATTTTTAGTCACATATAAATTAAATTCTTAAGTCTTCAAGTTCTTTATATTAAGTGGGTTGGCTACGTGAGTGACAGGTGGAATGCGACTGCTAAGTTGATCACGTCAAACTAGGTGCGTGTGGTTTCAGTAGGCAGGCACCTTGGCATCACCCACATCCTGCCTCAATGCCCTTTTTTAACTATCCAGAAGTGTCACACAGTGTCATGCTGACACGATGGATACGATGGATGAAATGTATTTTCAGAAACGTACGGTTGAATAGTACTGGTGTATACAAGTCTGCAGTGCATTGTGGGAGACATCTAAAACATAGGAACATAGTGCTTTAGATATTTTTGCTTTGTCTTTATAGTATACAGTATATATAGTTAAATTAATGTCATCTTGAAAATTGAAACTTTTTTTCCATAAAAATATTGTTCAATAGATATAAAGTGTGACATTAGAAACATAGCAAGTGTGAGGCGGTCGAAAGATGAGGTCGTGTCAAAAGTTGTAAGACGACAGCAGATGAAAGTGCTGGGCATGATCACAGAGGGCGAAGGTCACGTGTCTGAGATATTTTTGAGAGATACAGCGTCCCGTTTACTATGCTTTGAAATGAGAGTCGGTGCGGTGTATCAGAGTTCTCAGGCCACATTCTCAGGCTACGGTTTACACACAGTTGTCGTGTCAGGTGCTTCAGCGTACAGGTTATTTTTACCTCTTGATATATGTGTGTGTGTTTACAGTTGTGGTCATTGTGAGGATGTGTGTTTGCCGTCTGCCTGATAAGCAGCTCAATATTTCAGTTGCATGAAAGCCTCAGAGACACACGTTTATCCTTACAGACCGCCATCAAATACAAACCGCAGTGTCTAATAGAATACAGGAGAGGAATGCTGGGGGTGGTGTGTGTCTGCAGACTCGGAGTAGAGAAAGAAAATCACCTATTGGCAATGCTGGCACCACAGACTCATGAGCGGCTGTCCAAAATAAACCACAGCAAACCCACAAATATCAGATGTAGACTTAAAATTGACATCTAACCACTGAGATGAAGAGAGGTACATAAATAAACACTAGTCAAATATTGTTTAATAGAAGACATGCTGATGGGAGCCTTACTTTAAAGAACTGAAGGAATGTTTAGAATTTCTGTCGAAAACAGTTAAGAATATTGTTGAACACTGTTAAAGAATATATTTTATAACATTCAATTTTATCATTTTACTGTATACTTTTCCCAAAAGTATATAAATAAATAAAAAAAGTTTTTTAGTATGAATACTATATTTTAGAACTTTAGAATAGTTAATTGTAATATTGATTAAAAAGAATTTTGAGATTTTATGAAGTTTTGTAAGCGAATTCTAGTTTATTATTATTATTAAATATCACATTTTAGGTTCATTCTTTTCAGGGTTTAAAGTTTTTATTTTTATTTTATTTTATATATTTTCATTGTATTTTTAGTATATTATAGGCCTCTGTTGTTATTTGATTTAGTTGGTTGTTGATAGTCTGTCTGCTAAGCAATTAACAGAAAGGATCAAATAGTTGTGTTATATTGTCATGTAAAAACTTGACGGAGTTTCTTCAAACACTTTTCTTTTGCTTCGTGCGGAGAAAAGAAAGTTGATAATCGAACAGCAGTAGTATCCATGCACTTCTATTGGATGGCATCAAAGCCAATGCAAGTCAATGGTGCCAGTTACCAGTATTCTTCAAAATATCTTCTTCTGTATTTTGCAGAACAAAAGTCATTCAGGTTTGAAAATTTAGAAGGTAGTGAATGATCACAGACTCTTCATTTTTTAAATGATCATCTTTTAAAATGGAATTGACATTAAGGCATTGAATATTTCTCTATGTTTAAAGACACTTCAGTGGCCCTTTAAAACCACATAGTGAATAAAACAGTCAAAACCTTTTTATTTGACTATTTCAGAAATGACATCATCTCTGCCTTTATTCGCTTTATGACACATGCTGTATCAGTTGTCTATCCTAATACACAACAGTCCTTCTTCTTCAGTCATGGCACAGGGTGACACACTTTGCCAACCCCCCTCCAGCTGTTTGGAGTGTGTCCTCTTGTAAATAAAGTGTAAGTGTGATTGAACTCTTATGCCCGCACACACGTCCTCCGTAGAATTACACTGAATGGATTTATGAAAGCCTCAAGGCCCAGTTCACTCATAAATGTATTCATCGAAACAGAGAGGAAAGGGCGAGAGACAGATGTGGAAAGAGAGAGTCAGTTTGTTTGCTGTGTGGGTAAATATACGCATTAGGTCTGATTATGAAATACATCCCATGAATTCAAAGCATCTGTTGGGAGGATTGTGAAGCTGAAGAATGAAATTAAAGTCAGGGAGAGCAGTTGTGTTTGATTCATGTAGACAGATGAGTTGGTCTGAAGAGCATGTGACTGTAAATTTTGGTTTATTTGTGGATAGATGCATCTTTTTGAGTCAAAAATATAACGATGCTCCACAATACTGGCAGTGCCACTCGGGTTTTTTAAACTATAATATTGTGGTAACTTTATTTACACTTCTGACTTTTTGCAGTGTTTCTTCTATTGTTCAAAATACTCAGACACATAATTTATCAATATTGTAAATATCAGAATTTACACTTGTTAAATAAGCCTTTTGAGCGAATCAGATAAATGATTCACAGATTCATAAGAAAATAGTTTTTGCTTTTATTTTATTTATATAGGCATTATGACTTCGAAGGAGTTCCCAAAAATTATTTTGTAGTGTGCTTCAATATTTAAAGTCGGGTTTAAAAATATAAATAATACTACTATTATAAATCTAAGTATACAACAGGATTTGCTTCTATTTTTACACTCTTTTTACAAAATTTTACTGTGAATATACTTGAAAGAATTTACATACAAAAAATGTTTTTTTTAAAGTTTTGAAATGAATTGAATATACTGTAAATATTTTATATAAGTAAATCTGAGTTACTAAATTATTCCTTTTAGAATTTACCAAAAATATTAAGTGTATTATTTGAACATATATCTGTTAAGTACTTACTTCCTTTCAACACATAAACTTAAAATAACTTGTAAATTTACTTTTGGATTTTAATAAAAGATTGTAATATGTTCCACTTAAATTCTATTTAAAAATATGTTTAATGTTTTTAAAGATCTAACCTAGTTAATATAACTGTATACTTGTGTGATATTTACTGAGACACGTGATTATTTCCGTGTGGTTAGTAGAACATATTTTCCTGCACATGAAATAAGTGTGGTGATATATTATAGTAGAATGTTTGCAATAGTAAATATAACATGATTTTCATTTAGATCTGAGCACAGCATTGTAATAATTCTTGATATTATAATACTTTAACTGATATTGAAATGCAAAAATGTTTATAGTATAGTGAAAATACTTTATTGAAAGAACATCTTGAAGAAAGTGCGTGATCTGTGACACCTAATTCTTCTACCCGAGGCCATGAAATCTAGACAAATTGGCCCCAAACCAAACATTAGCGTGGCATTAGTTAACAATTCATCATGTGTTGTTAGACACACCAGGTTTCTGATATCTAGGTTAACCAGTTGCATATGTCACCTTCGGTCACCTGATACACACTGTGACAAATTGTCAAAATCATGACAAAT